>VMRM01000042.1:1110000-1542500 GCA_010277075.1 Poeciliopsis retropinna
ATTTTCCTCCAGCATCAACATATGGAAGCAGACATTAGAGGAAGCCTCCTCCTCCTCTTCCTCATCCTCCTTGAAGCTCAACAGGAAGTTTCTTCAACTTGAAGCTTTGAAACAAAAATCTGACGACAGATTTTCAGTCTGAGAGACGACGCCCTGACGGTGAGTTCAGGTGATTTTCTGTCCAATTTATACACAAGAAGAATCTGAAATGTTTCATTTCATTCCTTTCATGTCAAATTTAACCTGAAAACACTGAATTTATACTTGAAGCATTAAAATACTCAGGATTTTCACTGCAAATGGGTGAAAATCTTTTTCTTTTATTTTTACTGATGATTCATAATAACATTTTTGTAACTTTGAAAAGTATATGTGAATTCAAATGTATCTGAGTAAAGACTTATTCATTTAAATGAGGTCAGTTTTAGATCAAGTTGGTATAAAACTAATTTTTAATTCATTCGTTTATTTGGCAAATAAGTTCTACATTTTTTATTGAGCTGAACTGAATGTGTAAATAAAACAATAAAAGTGCCTCATTTAATGCACCATCTCTGGTATATTTCATTTATTAGCTTTCAGGCTTATATTAAACATTAAGCAGAAATAAGATGATCTTATTCCCTCTGATCTGTCTGCCTCCATCCTGCAGTGCAGCGTTTCCATGACGAAATGTTCTCACATTGATGAAGAAGGGGAGAGGATGAGTGTGGTGACTAACGAGAAAAACTATTTACCTGAAGCTAAAGAGGCTTTACTGCAGGGTCGATAAATGATGTCTTACAGGGTGGAAAACTGTTGAAAAATAAAATAATTTAGTGTTCAAAAAATGAAGACAGGAAGTGGTTTGACGAAAGATGTGAATAAATTTGTTTTTGATAAGTCCAAATGAGTCGATTTAATTCCTTCTTGTTTGAATTTAAAACAAACTGATCAGATTTTCTGAAGAATATGGAAATAAAAATGGGAACAACTTCAAATTTTAAACATTCATGAAATGACAAATGTTTTACATTAAAGGAGCAAATATCAGCATTTAACCAGATTTTTGATATTTGGTGGAAAAAATATTTTCTTTTCCAACTTTATACAAACTTGAGGAGGAAATGTCCGTTTTCCTTTGCAGGAAATGATCAAAATTAAGGCAAACGTACAAATTCTTCAGTACTGTTCAAAGAGTTTATTAATGAAATGATTTAATTGAGTCAAACGGGACAAAAACAAACAATAGATCCAGTTTAGAACAACTGTAACTGTAATTCAGCCTAATGACGTAGAAACAATAGAAACTATTGTCAATCCAAAAACATGCAGTTGATAAATGTAAACACTTTTTCCCTGTTGTGTAAAAATGATGAACATGAGTTTCTGAAGGAAGAAATGAAACAAACAATTTTCTCTCATTTAAACCAAACAGCAGGAAATCAGAACTAAAAAATGACTCCTGGCTCCGGCTCCTCTGGCTGGTTCTGATCCGGTGGTTCCCTCAGGCTCCTCCTCCGTCTCGCTCCGTCAGCTCTCTGACGGCGAGCGATCGAACGATGGCGGCCTCCATGGTGGCGTCGTCCAGCGGCGCCAGCGAGAACCACAGGGGGCTGCTGGGAAGGCAGCGGCGGTCCGGCTGCAGGTAGAAAACGTCGCTGCGCCGCCTCACCGAGTCGGAGCTGCAAACAGGAGACAACCAGCAGGAACGCTTTTATTTGACCTTCAATCAGATTTTCTGTTAAATTCAACAGATGAAAGAGGAAACCGGAGCTGCAGGAGGAAACAAACTGATCCACATTCCTGCATCACAGAATATTTCTGATGTCTCAACGACTAAACTCAACTAAAATAGTGAAAGTTTTTGGTTTGGATGCATTTAATACATTTTCTTCCTCCACACAAACAGAATCTGCAAAAATCACACACATTTTTAAATTTAACATTTAAAAATGTTAAATTTTAATTAATTTAACATTTTTTATTAGATCCACTAATCAATAAATATTGATAGTTCATATAAAAACTAAAAGAAATCCTGAATGAAAAGGAGCAGAAAGAAGTATAAACTCATATCTATAAAGCTGCTATGTTTTTCAGTCCAGATGTCTGAAAATATAAAAGATGAAAGAATCTATTTTAACTAAAACAAATGGCTGTTTGATGTTTTAGTCCAGTAAAGTTAATCACAGTATAAATTATAGTCAAAAGCAGGATTTGATTTGCAGACACTGCAGTTCTCCTCCTGAACAGCAGGTGGCAACACAAAGAAATTAACACAATTAACTTTTTTTTTTTAATCTTTACTTGAGAGACACCATGTGACGATCCAGACTCAAAAATAAAAAAAATACATTTAATTTCTACATTTTAGAAATTAAATGTAGAAATTTTCTGCCTTTTCTAAAGGCAGAAAACGGAAAACTGAACTGGAACTTCACTCAATATTGATAACTGATGGGAGGTCGGCCGGCGGCAGGGTCAGGGTCAGGGTCACCCATTCGTGTGAGGATGTTCTCACCACTTGGACAGGTAGAACTCGTAGAGCCGGACCGGACAGCGCAGAGGGTTCTCCAGGTTCTCCTTCATCTCCAGGAAATTCTGGTTTAACCTGCGTTTCTTCGCCGGGATGCCGTCAGAACCTGAAGAACAGAAAAACAACAACATACAGGTAAAAAGTTTACATTTTTAAAGAAATACGAGTTAAAAATTACATTTTTGATTTTTGCACTCGTGCCAAATTTAGTTAATTTTTGCTCTTTTCTCAAAATTGATCAAATTTGATTAATCAATAAAATTCAATTAATTGATAAGATTCTATAAATCTATAATATTGAATTGATACAATTGATTCATTAATCAAATTTATTAAATAAAATTCAATAATTTTATTTATTAATCAAAGAAAATTCCATGAATTCAAATTAATTAAATGTTTATCAAAAAATCAATTACATTTAATAAATCAATCAAATTCCATAAACCAATAAAATGTGATCAATCACTGAACTGTATTTATCGGTACCGGTCCCTGCATGCTCTCTGGACTCCGGCGGGTCGAACCGCAGGACCTTCGTCTCGCCGTCGGTTCTGGTGCAGCTGGTGAAGCTAGCGAAGGACAGCCGGCGGTGCTGCGCCACCGAGGTGAAGCCGAAGTTCTTACAGCAGAAGAAGAGCAGCGTGTTGAGGAGGACGATGGGGGAGGACGCCCCCAGCTGCTTGCACTCCCACAGAAACTCCTCCTCCACCCAGGAGGGGGCGCCGCCTGCGGAGCAAGGAGAGGAGCAGCTGCAGGAACCAAGACGGAGGAACCAAGACGGAGGAACCAAGACGGAGGAACCAAGACGGAGGAACACGGCTTACGGTGGACTGAGGGTGAAGGTCGGGAACATCTCAGGATCCTGGTGAGCTCAGATGAGAACTTCTGGTAGTTCTGGTCGGTGAAAATGTTCTCCAGGCTTCCGTTTTCAAACAAATACTGCAAAACACATTAACAAAAACAATAAATTATGACAGTCTGAGGTTAAAGTTTGTTTTTATCAATTTAGCATTTAGTTTTTTAAAAATGTTCCAGTTTGTCTTAAATTGATCAGTGGAACATAAAAGTCTCTTTATTACAAAACTGTTTCATTTGAATATGAAGAACTTTATCCAGAAAATCAGTTTCCAAACCTTGAAAACTTTGAATGAAACTCAAGGGTTTGAGGCGTCTGGTTTGAGGATGGAGGTAAAAACAGGAGCGGAGCGGAAAATACCTGCTGGATGCTGAGGCAGAGGAAGAACAGGCCGTCTGGAGAGCCGGAGTCTTCCTCAGGAAACTTCGCCTCCCTGATGAAGAGGAAGAGGCCGTCGCTCAGCTCAGAGGAAGAGCACCGCAGGACGTCCGACCTGCCAGCCGCTGCCAAACAGGAAGTGAGACGAAGGGTCAGCATCATTGGACAGGAAGTGAGACGAAGGGTCAGCATCACGGGACAGGAAGTGAGACAAAGGGTCAGCATCACGGGACAGGAAGTGAGACAAAGGGTCAGCATCATTGGACAGGAAGTGAGACGAAGGGTCAGCATCATTGGACAGGAAGTGAGACGAAGGGTCAGCATCACGGGACAGGAAGTGAGACAAAGGGTCAGCATCATTGGACAGGAAGTGAGACGAAGGGTCAGCATCATTGGACAGGAAGTGAGACGAAGGGTCAGCATCACGGGACAGGAAGTGAGACAAAGGGTCAGCATCATTGGACAGGAAGTGAGACGAAGGGTCAGCATCATGGACAGGAAGTGAGACGAGGTCAGCATCTAGGGACAGGAGTGAGACAAGGGTCAGCATCATTGGACAGGAAGTCATGACGAAGGGTTCTAGCATCATGGCGCAGCCTTAGACTGTTCGTTCTGGACCAGAATGCATGATGGATTTCTAAAGGGTGCCAGAATGCATTGATAAAACCCTTTAGCCTGCTAAATGATGAACCTTTCGTCAGTCATGCCAGGATTTTTGTGATATTTTGCGATTAAAACCACCGATTTTGTGGAGCTCATTTAGAAATAATTGCAATATTTGCGCTTATATACGACGGTAAATGTGACTTTTTATTTCACAGAAAACTTGACATCAAGTAAGGCAGCAGAGTAAAGTAAGACATTCTGCCCCCTGCAGGCGGGAGGACTACGGCCACACAAACAAATGGCAAAATTTTCTCAAAATTCTTTTTTTTCCCCAAAGAATTCTGATGTTAGTCTCAAAACTTTGACTTTTCCCAGATTCCAGAGAAAAAAGTCAAAATGTCAGTTTTTCATGATCCTCTGCTGTAGAGTTAGCATCACTTAAACTGGATGTTTTGACCATTTTTGCAGAAATTTTGCAAAATGTGAGGCGATCTGCTGATGTTATGCAAGTTTCCATAATTGTAGAATCGCAGGAAACTGATTGGGATAACTGGTCACAACTCCCATAAAAACTGCTTTGATTGATAAAATGATATTTAAGCTCACAGGTTCTTCTTAGGCTCCCCTAGGAGTTTACCGGGCCGCATAAGGAGCAGCGACGGGCCACTTTTGGCCCTCGGGGCCTGGGTTTGACACACATGGAATGAAACGGACATACTGGGCAGGAGGTCCAAACTGGTTTGAGATTCTCTCCACTGGATCCATTTCCTCCAGGCATCAACTCCAACCCGACTGTCCAGAACTTTGAGATTCAGGATCTTGTTTCTTTCTTCTGTGTTTTCTCCCTGAAGCAGAAGGAAGGAGTCAGTCTGACGCCCAGAACCAGAACCAGAACCAGATCCAGATCCAGAACCAGATCTAGAACCAGAACCAGATTCAGAACCAGATCCAGAACCAGAACCAGAACCAGATTCAGAACCAGAACCAGATCTAGAACCAGAACCATCTCAGCTTTTTACCTTCAGATTATTCTGGATGTTTTTCTGGGTCTCGTCACCCAAACCTGCAGCTGGTAAAGAATCCGGTGAGTTCTGGAGGTTTGGACCCGTTAGTCCAGCAGGAGGAGGAGGGAGGTCAGGGCCTGTGTGGAGGTCCGGTTCCGGTTCTGGAGGAGGGATGCAGCAGGTCTGGTTCTGACTGAACAGCTCCAGGCTGCAGTCAGACTCGAAGTCTTTGTGGTTGAAACTGGGCTGGTAATCCGACCCCAAACCGTCCATGTAGCTGTTGATGGTTTCTGAAATGCAGACAGAAATTAAAAATATTACAGGAGAAAACGTCAGTAGATATTATTCTATTTTTAATTTAATCACTGATTATTTTACATAATTGTAAAAACATTAAAAATACACAAAACAAATAATTCAGTTCATTTTTCTAAGAAAGTAAATATTTATTGCCTAAAATGCAATAAGATTCATTTAGTGAAAACTTTCAATAATTTGTAGCAAATGATGCATCTGCAGCTAAAACTAATTTTTTTAAGCAAATTATCTTTTTTGAGTCAGAATAATAAAATTAATAATTAATCGATTACTAAATTAGTTGATTATTTCAATAATCGATTGATCGAATAATTGATCCAACCTTTTTATAGCTACTGTATATTTACAGTTTCTGTGATGAAACAAACTGCTAAAAGAAAGAAGATTATTTCACTTATAAAAAGGGAAAATTTTAATTTTGCCAGAGGAACTTTTAGATATGAAGGAAATATTTTGAATCTGCTTCATCTGTGTGGAAAGTCGTTTCCTCTTTGTGTTTTTGCAGTGGAAAAATCCAGAAGTGGAAATATTTTACCAAACTGAACTGATTTCATACCAATAAGTGACTCAGTTTCCTTCTCCGTTTGTCTTTGTGGTCGGCGGCTCAGCTCCTCCTGCAGAGATCCAGGCGGTGTTTCCGCCGCCGCCGCCTCAGAGCCATCTTCCTCCTCCTCCTCCTCCGTCTTCTTCTTCTCCTCTGGGAGAAACACGGGAACCGGCAGCTGTTGGGAAGCACACGTCCATCCCTGGTCAAACCGCCTGATTTCCTGACCCTTTCTAGAGCGTAAAAGCTGCTTCCCGTACCGGAACGGGCAGAACCAACGGAGCCGGAGCCAGCTGGCTGTAGAGGTTCATGGGCAGAGGGACGTAGACGGGAACTGGCACAGGAACAGCCGGGCTCACCTGGCGGACCCTGTGCTTAAAGTTCACTTTCATGACAGAGGAAGAAGAAGAAAATTATTTAATAGATACCTTAACCTGAGCCGCCAAGTCAGAAGTCGGGTTTTTGTCTCTTCCACCTGTTTGTGTCGCCGTTTCTGCAGTCTGAACACAGCAGGACGCAGCCTTGTTGTGGACCAGAGGAACGCACAGCATGGATTTGTTCTTCAGCTGTTTGGGAGCCGTCTGGACGCCGGCCTAAGGACCAAACCAGCAAATATCCATCAGCAACGATTCGGTTCGCATCTCAGATCAGATCCGTCATCCTGTCGACTTACATGCACTTTAGCCTGGATGTCCGAGAAAAGTCCTGCAGAGGCAGAATGGAGTCAGAGCTGAAACTCAACACATCACTGCAAAAACACCAAAAACTTTCATCTGACTTAAAACTAACTGTTCAGACATGGGAGCAATAATCACTGAATATTGATTACTTTTCTTATAACATTGGAAAATGTCTTGTAATAATTGGAATAATTGGCCAGTAAAAAAAAACAAGTTCCTGTTTCCTTCTGAAAAGTTACTTCTAAGTTAGTTTTGGCACTAAAAACCAGACAAAAACACTCGGTAAAGGTTTCGTGTTTTTACAGTTCACAGGCTGGCTAGTATGTTTTTATTCATTTAACTCAAATTCAAAAATACTTTATTAATCCCTAAAAGAAATAAAATGTCATTAAGAATAAAAGAAACTCTTTTACCTAATTACATAAGTTTTGTTGTTCTGTCTGAGGCTACGGTTTTATTTTTATCTATTTGAACATTTTTACAGCTATTCTGATCAAAATGAGCGAAAACATTAATTTTTACGTTTTTATTCCACAAATAGACCAGAATCTTTAGGTTTGAAGTGGAGAAGTCGTACCGAGCGGTGCGGTTCGTCCCGCCGGGCCGCCGGACAGCGAAACCACGCTGGTGATGACCGGCGAAGACGCCACGCTTCCTCCAGGCTGAGGAGGAGAAGATCCTGGAAACAGGAAGTAGATCTGATGTCTTCCTGCCTCTCTGACCAATCAGAGCTCTTCCTTCTCCACAGCCTCAGATTAAGGATGAAATCACGTTACCTTCATCCTCCTCCTCTTCCTCGTTCTTCCCGAAGCGCAGCAGACATTTCAGGTCGCAGAAACGTTTGACGTTCCCCGGCAGAGGAAGACTCTCCGTCAGCTTCCCTCGCCGGCCGCAGGTGTCGCAATTCACCTCCTGAGACGAAGAAGAAGGTTCTGCGTCACAAAACCTCAGAGATTCATCCTCATCATCGTCAAGAACATCGACTATTTCAGATTTAAGCTGGATGTTCGCCGTCTAATCAGGAAAAACAAGCACTTTTCAGGTACTTTCAAGGAAAGTTTTCAAACTTTTCCAGCACCACAAAAATAATACAAATAAACTAAAAACAACAGCTTCAATTCACTATTACATGTCAACATTTATTAATATTTTTTTGACAGTGAAACAATCCAATCACATCGTGATCATGTAAATTATCATTCTGCTCAAATTAAACAAAAAAATATTAAAAAGTTATAAAATAAAATCTCTAAAAATGTTCCTGATAAGTTTTCTGGCATTTAGCAAATATAAATGATTTTGTTGATTCCAATTAAGCTGAAACAAAAAAAGGTTTAATTTGATTTAATTTAGACATTAAGAAAGAAAATAAATGTGTCATTTTATTAGGTGGATGAAAATATCTGATTTATCTGCAAATAACGTTTAAAAATTTAGACTTTTAATCAAACATTCGATTGCACTTCATTAAAAATCTGTGCAGCTTGAATGTTAAGTACTGTCCAAACCTTGAAAACATCAAATGGAAAGTAAAGGATTTTCAAGGATTTCAAGGACCCGTAAAAAAAGAAACTAAATCAAAGTTTTTTCCTCTGTTCACATGTTTAAATCAACACTTTGTTGGAGTTTCTTATTACATTTCTCAGGAATGTTTTGTTCCTTTTGTTTTGTTTTCCAGGTAAGTTGTAAAAGTTAAATCTGGGCCACAGAGTGAAGTTGGTTCCCAGAGTGCAGCTCTCCTTACGTGGCTGATGAGCGTTCTGAATCCGGACCTGCAGCCTTCGGAGCAGAACTCCCTCCGTCTGCCTGCGGCCGTGAACGACAGCGCCGTTCTGGACACAGACAGGCAGTAGGAACACGACGAACAGTGTTTCCCCCACTTCCTGTCCAGGTCACGGTGGAACAGCAGCAGGCAGCCTGAGGAGAGACAGAACAACCGACACGTTTCCTGATCACTGATCACCGGGATCCGATCACCGGGATCCGATCACCGGGATCCGATCACTGGGATCTGTTCTGACCGTCGCTGCAGAAGCTGCAGTCCTTGTTGTCGATCCTCTTGACTTGGTGGATGACGGTTTTCTTCCTGCAGCGTTCGCACACACCCAGGATGCTGTTGAGCTTCTTGAACTTCTTGGCGCAGACGAGGCTGCAGACGAAAATCACTTCATCCTGAGAAAGAAACAGAAATTATTTCTTTAAATGCAGGAAAGCCAAAAATAAACTGATCTAAACAAAGAGGCAGACCAGGGCTGAAACAGTTAACTGGAATAATAGTCATTAAACAATTATGAAAATAATTAATTTAGTAATAAAATAAGTGAAAAATTGTCAGGAAGTTCTAATTTATTTTGATAATGAATCGATTAGTCGGTAGCTAAAACGATGGTAGGCCAGCTGACCTTCTTCTGAACGACTCTGGGAGCCGTTTTAATGGCTTCCTGGCACTGAGCACACAGCCGCTCCTCTGGCGCCGGCCTGCCGGGTTCTGCTTCCCTGGTCCTGGTGATTTCGTCTTTATGCGTCTCCTGCAGCAGAGAAACAAAAACCAGCAGGTTTAAGAGTCAAACAGCTGAAACAAACGCAGCATATTTAAGCCTTGATTACCTTGAAAGTCATGGCGCATGACAGGCAGCAGAAGCTCCTGATGGAGGCGTCCGACATGGCCAGATGACACGCAGGAGCCGCCATCTTCCTGCAGTGATGGCAGCTCAGAGGGACGCCTGAGGACGAGGAGACGATCAGAAAACCTGGAGAACTTCTGACCCAGAACCCAGATGTGTTTCTTTGGAGCGAAAGCGTCAGCGAAGGACAGACGTGAAGAATCGATCTGTGTTTTCTGGAAACGTCTGAGACCAGAAGAACCAGGAGAGAAAAGCCAACAGTTTGTTACCTGATGAACAGACGGCCTGGATCTTGGCCGCCATCACGCAGCTGCTGGAGCAGAACAGCTCCACGACTTCTTCACTGGTTTTATTCTCAAACATTTCAGAAACCAGTTTAGATTTACAGCACATGGAGCACGGCTGCAACGGCGGGATTTTCTGTCAGAGAAGAAGAAAACAAATGATTTTAAACCAAGAAAGGAAGAAAGGAAGGAAAGAAGGAAGAAAGAAAGAAAGAAAGGAAGGAAGGAAGGAAGGAAGGAAGGAAGGAAGGAAGGAAGGAAGGAAGGAAGGAAGGAAGGAAGGAAGGAAGGAAGGAAGGAAGGAAGGAAGAAAGGAAGGAAGGAAGGAAGGAAGGAAGGAAGGAAGGAACCGACCTGCTTGAGTCGCTCCAGGCACTCGGCGCCGCACAGCGGCTTGTTGCCGTCCTCCATCTTGAGGCTGAGCGGCGCGCTGCAGCGGGAGCCGCAGTTCTCGCACACCGTCAGGTTGTTGATGTTGCAGAAGCGACGGTAGCAGGAATCGCTGCAGACCTTCTGCACCAAGTCCTGATGAATGACCTCATGTCTGCTCTGCAGGAAGGAAAACCAGGAGCGGATCAGAGCCAGATCCGGAGCGGGGCGCGGATGTCGCAGCAGCTGGGAGGCTTACGATGCAGAATCTGCTGCAAACGCTGCACTGGGACTGCGACCCAGCTGGAAGGACGGGGAGCTTGGTGGACATGATCCTCTTGTAGCTGAAGGACGACATGCAGGACTGGCTGCAGAAGTCCTTCTTTGTTCCCGCGTCGTCCACTGCAGCCTGCAGGACCGACTGCAGCTTCACAATCGCCCTGGAAACCAAAAGGATCCATGCTAAATCTGCAGAAGCTGCACAGCTACCTGGTGTTCATCTGCAGCTGATGGATTTAGTTTCACTGCTGAGGTTCTCTTTCACAAACCAAACAAGCCCTTTGAGTAACCTGTTCACCTCCTGGGTTCTATCGTTTCCTTCAGTGGTTCTCGGTGCAGCGCCCCCACAGGTGAGGAGGGGAACAGGTTTTTCAAAGAGTTGAAAGAGTGCAGAGAGAAAGAGAAGAGATGAAAATGGATCAAACAGTTGAACCGAGTCAGGAAGCAGAATCACCGCAGACAGAAGTGACACGTCTTCTTCACGGACTTCAGCTGGTGGAACCGGAGCAGGCAGGAAGTGGAGCAGAAGAGGTCCGAATGGGCTTTCCTCTGGTAGACGGTCTCTCCATCCAGCAGCAGCTTCTGGCAGGCGGAGCAGGACGCCTGGAGCTCCATGTGGGCCGGACCGGGCCGGGGCGGCTTGGAGTCCTCCGTCAGGGAGAACACCGACCCGATCTTCAGGTCCTCCTGCAGAACCAGAACCAGAACCAGCTCAGTGACCTGATGGGCTTTTATTCTAAGATATTTTTATTTTCTTACTAAGTATTTTTGTAAAGTTTCTAGACCAAATAAATTATTACAGTTGAAATAAGACAAAACTGGCTTAAACGTAACTTTAAGAAAGATAAGAAGTTGTTTTAAATAAATCGTTTCTTCATATAGATTCTTAAGTTACTTATAACAAAACATTTTTCACATCTTATAAGTGAAATAATCCGTGAAATACTTTAATTTTGTTTGTTTTTTAGCTCCTTCTGGCCTAAAAACTGATTCCTGCGTCTTTTCAGAACAATCTGTTGGATTTCAGCAGAAATCCAAAGAAATAGAAACCGTCTGAATCAGAGATGTTTTAACAGAGTTTCTATTTACATACGTCTATAAAAAACAGAGAGAAAAGAATGAAACCAGTAAAGAAACACCAAAAAAATTATCAAATGAAGTAATCAAGCAGAATCAATATAAATAAAATAAATAAACTGGATAAAAACAAAAACATATTTGTGTGAATTATTTTTAAATGAGATTCAGTTTTTGTATCATGAGCAACATTTGGGTGAGAGAGTGTCGGACCTGCGGCGCGCCCGGCTCCTCCTTGATGCTCTGAGGGGAAACTGAGACGGAGCGGCTCAGAAAATACTCCGGCTCCTCCGGCTCCTCTTTGATCTAGTCAGAAGATATCAGCTCTGTTACCGCGTTTAGTTTCCTTTCAAATCAGAAAAAAGGCTTTGGAGTTTGTAACTGCACACAAAAACTCACCTGGGGTAAACTGGCCAGCGACGGCTTCACGTCTTTAACGTCTTTAAAGTCTTTAAAGTCTTTAAAGTCTCTGAAATCTTTAAAGTCTTTAAAGTCTTTTACGTCAATCTCCTCTGACTTGTTTTCTGCTAAAACAGAGAAAAAAATTAAAGTTAACCAGAATTTAACATAATATTTTTGGACATTGAGATCCAAAGATCAGGAATATAAGAATGAGACACTTATTAAAATGTTTAAATAGTGAACACACGTTTAGTTTAGTTAAAAGAATATTCACATTCAAACACCCTGATTGACTCTAATCCCCATCATATGTCTTTGTTATACATTGTTCTTTATTTAAAGAAAAATAAACTGCAGCATAAAACTAACTTGGGGAACAAATTAGAGTGTTGGTGCTGTCGCCGCCCCTGACACGGTGGCGCCCCGGGCAGAGAGCCACAGACCAAAACTAACCCAGAAAACCAAAGCACTGCAAAAACACAAATTATTGCAAATAACTTAGAACTTTAAATAAGACAAACCAAGCTTTGAAGTACATTTTCAGATTATTTTTCCCATCTTATAAGTGGAACAATCTGCCAGTTTTATCGAAATTATTGACCTAAAACAAACTCCTATAACTTGATGAAAAGTTATTCCTAAGTCAGTTTTGTCTTATTTAAAGTGACTATAAACCAGGACAAACATAAGTGATGATATTTTGTGAACAGGTTATATTTGTAGTTTGTTTATATGTTATAAATCGGATCTTCCTGGTTTTAACTTGCAGAGTTGAAGTGCAGGACTGGAACGGTACCTGGAACAGTGAAGGTCTCAGCTTTGTGCACCTTCATGCACCTGTGGCTGCAGAACAGATCCAGCTGCCCCTCGCTGTTTTCAGTTTCCACCATGTCCGACATCTGATGTGGCGTTCTGCACGTCGAGCAAAGCTGCAGCGTTTTCACTTTCTGCAGAACCGAGTTCAGAAAAACAGACCAGGATGTTTATTTCATTACTGTTCAGCTTCCAACGGAGGGACGTTTAGTTTCTGCACCTCTTTGAGTCTGAGCAGACACTCGTCTCCGCAGACGGTTTTCACGCCGCCGTCCGTCTGCAGGGCGAGCCGCAGGCTGCAGCGCAGCGCGCCGCAGGCGGCGCAGGGCGACCAGGAGGACTGGTTCTGGAGGCGGAAGTCGGAGATGCAGGACTCGCTGCAGAGTCTGTGGACCTCACCGTCCACCGTCATGGAGAGCTGACACTGACGGAGAAACAGAAGGTCAGAACCACGTTGTCACGGCAACAGATGAGCCCCATCTGAAGAAGATAAAATCCTCTTCTTCACACAGATCTCGCCGACAGCAGTGACTTTTGTTTATGATGCTGTTTCTTATCAACAGGCAACATGCAATTATCAGTAAACAAGTTAATATAAAGTTGATAGATTTTATTAATCAACGTTGATTCACTGAAAAGCAGCCATTTTGTTGTCATGAGGGTCAACCATCTTCCATGACATAAAGGAATAAATATTTCATATTATGCTGAATTAAAAAAAAACACAATAAAATTTAACATAATGTTGCTTCAGTTGTATTAAATAATCAGAAAAATAAGTTTTCAAACATTATTAAACTTAGATAAATGTATAAAATAAAACCTCTCAGATTGCTCAATAGAGAAATAAAAGAATAAAATATGTGAAACAGAGATGTTCATGCAGAATGTGTCTGTTGTTCCCCATAAAGGAAAATTAAAACTTTTCTCCATTAACACACAACAGCCAAGAAAATCAACCTCACTTATCGTAAAGTCCAACAGTTTTACTTTTTTAAGAAGATTTCTGACATTAACAGAAACATTTCTGAGTTCTTTTCTGCCAATTTTCAACTTTTGGAGCTTTGGCAGAAATTCATCCATCTTTCCTCCCATGTAAAAAAGCTCTAAAAGCTGCTCTACTTGTAATTTCATGTTGGCAGAATGAAGCGCTACTGAGATAAACCTTAGGGAGTTTGGCTCTTTTTAAGCTTCGTTCGCCACCAGCATCGTTTCCTTACAGGACAGTGTTTTCCACACAGCTTGCAGTTGGAGAGAAGCATCTTGGATTTGATAGAAGTGAGACACGTGTCGCTGCAGAGCTCCTTCATCGTTCCTGAATCATCCACCGGAGCCAGGATCACTTTCTGAGGCTGCGTGATCAACCTGAGGGCAAACAGGAAGGAATCAACCTGAGGGCAAACAGGAAGGAATCAACCTGAGGGCAAACAGGAAGGAATCAACCTGAGGGCAAACAGGAAGGACTCAACCTGAGGGCAAACAGGAAGGACTCAACCTGAGGGCAAACTCAACTGAGGGCAAACAGGAAGGAATCAACCTGAGGGCAAACAGGAAGGATCAACCTGAGGGCAAACAGGAAGGACTCAACCTGAGGGCAACAGAGATCACAGCGCAGGGAAGGAACAACCTGAGGGCAAAGGAAGGAATCAACCTGAGGGCAAACAGGAAGGACTCACCTGAGGGCAACCACCGGAGCCAGGACTCAACTCTGAGGCTGCACAGGAAGGACTCAACCTGAGGGCAAACAGGAAGGAATCAACCTGAGGGCAAACAGGAAGGAATCAACCTGAGGGCAAACAGGAAGGAATCAACCTGAGGGCAAACAGGAAGGACTCAACCTGAGGGCAAACAGGAAGGACTCAACCTGAGGGCAAACAGGAAGGAATCAACCTGAGGGCAAACAGGAAGGAATCAACCTGAGGGCAAACAGGAAGGAATCAACCTGAGGGCAAACAGGAAGGACTCAACCTGAGGGCAAACAGGAAGGAATCAACCTGAGGGCAAACAGGAAGGAATCAACCTGAGGGCAAACAGGAAGGAATCAACCTGAGGGCAAACAGGAAGGAATCAACCTGAGGGCAAACAGGAAGGAATCAACCTGAGGGCAAACAGGAAGGACTCAACCTGAGGGCAAACAGGAAGGAATCAACCTGAGGGCAAACAGGAAGGAATCAACCTGAGGGCAAACAGGAAGGAATCAACCTGAGGGCAAACAGGAAGGAATCAACCTGAGGGCAAACAGGAAGGAACTCAACCTGATGGCAAACAGGAAGGACTCAACCTGAGGGCAAACAGGAAGGAACTCAACCTGAGGGCAAACAGGAAGGAACTCAACCTGAGGGCAAACAGGAAGGAATCAACCTGAGGGCAAACAGGAAGGACTCAACCTGAGGGCAAACAGGAAGGACTCAACCTGAGGGCAAACAGGAAGGAATCAACCTGAGGGCAAACAGTAAGGACTCAACCTGAGGGCAAACAGGAAGGAATCAACCTGAGGGCAAACAGGAAGGAATCAACCTGAGGGCAAACAGGAAGGACTCAACCTGAGGGCAAACAGGAAGGACTCAACCTGAGGGCAAACAGGAAGGAATCAACCTGAGGGCAAACAGGAAGGAATCAACCTGACGGCAAACAGGAAGGAATCAACCTGAGGGCAAACAGGAAGGAATCAACCTGAGGGCAAACAGGAAGGAATCAACCTGACGGCAAACAGGAAGGAATCAACCTGAGGGCAAACAGGAAGGAATCAACCTGAGGGCAAACAGGAAGGAATCAACCTGAGGGCAAACAGAAAGGACTCAAACTGAGGGCAAACAGGAAGGAATCAACCTGAGGGCAAACAGGAAGGAATCAACCTGACGGCAAACAGGAAGGAATCAACCTGAGGGCAAACAGGAAGGAATCAACCTGAGGGCAAACAGGAAGGAATCAACCTGAGGGCAAACAGGAAGGACTCAACCTGAGGGCAAACAGGAAGGAATCAACCTGAGGGCAAACAGGAAGGAATCAACCTGAGGGCAAACAGGAAGGACTCAACCTGAGGGCAAACAGGAAGGAATCAACCTGAGGGCAAACAGGAAGGAATCAACCTGAGGGCAAACAGGAAGGACTCAACCTGAGGGCAAACAGGAAGGAATCAACCTGAGGGCAAACAGGAAGGAATCAACCTGAGGGCAAACAGGAAGGAATCAACCTGAGGGCAAACAGGAGATGGATTTTCTGCTGCCAGGGAAATGTTTACATTAATCACTAGTATCAGTAAAAATACATTCATATTTCTGATTACTGTTGTCTTTGTTTTTCTGGGAACTGAAAGAACTAAAATAATTTTTAATTATTCATATTATATTGAGTAAATTTCTGGATCCATCATAAATAAGAAAACTCCAATGTAGTATAAAATAATAGTATTTTACTGTAAATTAGTATATTCATTCAGATCAGGCGTGTACTGTTTGAAAACAACATTGAAGCAGGAATCAAATATATTGTTCTTCATTTCTGTATTAAATTATTTTTTTATTAAAAATAAATTGATGTCTGATGTCGTATTTAATCTTAAATACTTTAGCATAAATTTGAGAATAATTGAAACTTCCTGGACTTACTGGAGGCAGCTGTAACACTTCCTGGTGTCGAACTGGACCTGGGGAAGCTTTTCAGTGACGCACGCCTCCGAGCAGAACAGCTGCTTTGCTTTTTTCAGGTGGTAAACCGCAGACGCTCGCTTCAGCTGCTTCCTGCAGCCGCAGCAGGCGGCGTCATCGCTGGCGATGATGAGTCTGGCCGTGTCGTCCGCAGGGGAAGAACTCTGCTTCACATTCACATTGAAGACTTTCACATTAAAGTCGCCTGAACCTCTAAAGCAGAGGCTTCAAATTCATCAAGATCATTCAAATTCAAATTACTTTACTGATTTGAATTAATTACTGCAACGCATTAATTCGTTCATGAATGTTCTTAAAGGGCCGGCTGTGTGAGAATGTATTAACAAAACCCTTTAAACTCTTAAAATATTAATAAATAGCCATCTATGCATTCCATAAGTACTTCTTTAAATTAAATAATATTGAACATCTTTTGTCTTTATGTTATTTTTTGCAATAAAAATCAATAATTTTGAAATATTTGCATTTACGTACGACGGTATATGTGACTTTTTGTTACTTGCCACATCAATCAAACTTAATTGTTGACATCAAATAGGAGTGAGGCAGAAGTGCATTAGAAGTTAAAAAAAAATACTGCCACCTGCTGGTGGGATTTAGAATCACTTTGCATAAAATTTGGCAATTATGCATTAGTGGTAATAATTACTGGGATCTGTTGATTTTGTGTGGAAAAAACTGAAGATTATTTGGTAGTAAACAGATTGAAAATCCTTTAATCTGATTGATAAAATATCATTTCACAATTATTCTCTGGAGTCAATAGGGCCGCATAAGAAGCTTGACGGGCTGGATTTGGCCCCCGAGCCTCGGGTTTGACACGTGTTTTAACTACAGGAATCTACTCACGGTTCTGATGTTCTGGTCCGCAGCGGGCAGCGCCTTGAAGGACATCACGCAGTAGCGCGAGCAGAAGAGATCCACGATGTTCTCCTTGTTTTTGTGGTTGACCATGTCTGACGGCAGCTGAGCAGCTCGACACACCGGACACTCCTGCGCCGCCAGGATGTTCTGCAGAACCACAGCGACAACGACGCTCATGCAGAAACATGCGGCAACTAAAGACAATTTTTGATTTTTGAAGATTTAATTTTTGGAAAATCTGGATTTTTTCCACCGATGAACTCCTTGAGGCCATTTTGTGTGACAAGTGTGTTTTAAACTTCTATTTATTTGGACTTTGAAATCAAGTCAATTATACAACAAAGTATTACAGCCAACCTAAGATTTGTTTTCTTTTTTAATTATACTTGTATATAAGAATAACGTTGTAATTTTATGAGAATTCAAGCATGAAAAATAGTAAAATTAAAAATGATGAATGTTAGCATCTTGTGAAGTTATACTTTGGTTCAAGTCTTACAGATAATACTTGATAGAAATACTTAATCAGCATCAAATTATTATTTTAAAACTATCATGGAAGCGACTGAGTCTTTATCTGGATTTGATTGAGTCAAATCCTGACAAGTCCAGAACCTTTTTCTCTTCATTGTAAAACGCACAAATCCATTTTTTTGGTTAATATTGTCAATATATTTTATAAATAAACAAAAATTCTCATGGCCTGACCCTAAGAGTCCATCATACAGCTAACATAAGGTCTGATTGAAACAAAGCCACTTTTAGGAAATATTTTCTCTCATTTGTAATTTATTTTCTGAGAAAAGAAAGCAATAAATAATTAATTAAAATTGGATCTGGTATGAAAAAACTTGGAGATTTTATTTCCAAGCCATATCGCCCATCTGAATTAAATCTCAGCTCTAATGCCTGAATATCCTTCACCTTTTTAAGCTCCTCCAGACAGTCCGGACCACAGATGGTCTTTGATCCGTCCTCCAGCCTGAGCTGCAGCGGCTTCTTGCTGCAGGTCTGGCTGCAGTTCTCACAGATCCCCAGGTTCTCCCTGCAGAACGCGTCCAAGCAGACGACACTGCAGAACCGGTGCAGGCACTCGTCCAGCTTCAACTCCAGCTCGCTCTGGAACCGCAGGAAAGATGCTTTCACTGAACAGAAAACCCTCAGATCTACAGCGACTTATTGAGGCATTTTTAGATTACTCTCAGAAATGCTCTCCAAAAAACAAGGACATTTCTGGAAAAAGTGAGCAAATTTCTGCTAAAAGAATATCCTGAAAGAAAAAAAACCAAACAAGGACATTTCTCAGTTTTAAAAGTTGAAAATTTGGTAGAAAAAAATTCAGACATTGAAATTCATCTCAAAACTTTTTGAGAATTGAAAATTCTGAGTTGAAAAATTTTAAATTTGATAGAAAAAACATTTTTGACTCTGGAAACTGAGAAATTTCCAAGATTTGTAGAAAAGCTCTGAGTTTTCTACAGTAAATTTGCAACTTTTGAAACTGAGATTTTTCTAAATGTTTTCTACTAATTTGTAAATTTCTCAGTTTCAAAAGTAAAAGAAACTGAACTTTTAAAACTCAATATTTTTCTTGACAATTTCTGAGATTAACCTAAAAATTTCCGATCTTTTTCTAGCAAATTTTAAACTTTTAAAACACAGAAATTTCCTTGTTTTTTTCTAGAAATGTTCTCCTTATTTTTTCTACCTACAACGACTCTAATATGCGTCCTATGAAACAGCCAATCAGAAAGGCTCATCCTACCATGCAGGTTTTGCTGCAGGCGCTGCAGAGCGCCGACAGCGTCTGGGTGGATGCGGTGGTGAACTTTCTCTGGAGAGGAGCAGAGCTGGATCTGAAGGAGCACAAGCAGGCGGTGCTGCAGAAATCTCTCATGGTTCCTTTAAGATCCACGGCGGCCATGATGAGCTCCAGCGGCTGCAGGTTCTCCCTGAAAGACGATTATTAAAAACACAAAGCCTCCAGAAAACATATCAGAAGAGCAGAAACATAAAACACTCAGAATCATTTCTGGGTCAAAATAATCAGAAAATGGTTCGATATTTGACTGAAGATGAGAGATTAAGGTTTATCTAGCTTGTGTTTCATTAAATGTTATTAGAAATGTAGCAGCCAATCCTGCTAAAGAAGCAAATATAGAAAAAACTCAAACTTTAATTTCTGTTTTATTATAAATTAAATTTAAAAAAAAACCCATCATGTTTGGAAAGACACTGCTTTAGAAATAAATCTAATCAAACCCTGATCTATACTTTTGAAAGTTGATCAGAGTTTCCAGTAAATGTTTCTTGACTTTTGTTTTTTGATATAAGTGGAAAAGACAGAATGAACTCATCAGAAACGATTCTGTAGAAACTAAATCGACCTTCTTCCATGTTTTCAGACCTGAATCCGACAGAAAAGCTCAACCAAGCAGCTCTTTGTGAAAGACTTTGTCCTGCAGATTATTTACTTCAGTTTATTCCAGACGAAGTAGTTTAAATGTTCTGGAAGGAAAGAATCAGTTCAGCTGTGCAGAGCTGCAGCTGTTGGTTCTGCAGACTAACCTGAAGCAGTAGTAACAGGCCCTCTGAGCTGCTTTGCTGGGAGGAAACATCTCAAACAGACAGTCTTTGGAGCAGAAGACGTCTGTGAAGCCTTTCTTCTGGTACGCCGTTTGTCCCTTCGTCATGATCCTCCGACAGTGAGAGCAGTTCATCTTCACAGCCTGAAAGCCAAACAGGAGAGAAAACATTTCATTCATGTCTTGATTCAGCGCCTTCCTGTTCAGTTCTGCAATATTTAGCAGTTTTTCTTAAATAAATCAAGTTTTACTATTTCACACATTTAATGCTTACTTTGGATTTAAATGTTTAGTTTGGAAAATACTTTGCAAATAAATATTTAGTTCTTAATTAAACATTTAGTTCAGAGCTAAATGTTTAGTTTGTAAACTAAATATTTAGTTTGTTGCTTTGACATTTATAAATGTATGAACAACATGCTGAACATTTCTATTACCGGATAAATAAACGTTGCTGTTCATTTCTCTCTTTCCTCAGGCTCCTCACTCCGCTCTGCCTCCAGTTTATTCAGTTTCTCACCTTCGTGTCTCTCTGTTTGTTGGTTTCCTCTGCGGATGTGGATCGACGCTCGTCTTCAGCGACCGGCTGATCTTTGACCGATTGATTCTCACTCAGAGGAAACTGTGAAACCCGGACAGGAATCTGCAGGTTCTCCTAGGTTAAACAAAACAAAGATGGCTGCAAGGAAATGTAAAGTTGAAATGTTGCACTTTGATAAAAAGTATAAAATAAACTCACAATGTTCAGTTTGCGGATCAAAATCTTTATTACTTTCATGCTTCTCATTGCTGCCTCAAAGTTGCTGCATTTCTCTTCTGTAAATGATGCAAAATGAAAATGAAATTAAACGTTAGAACTGAAACATGACCGGAACGCTGCAGCAGATCCTACCTGTGCGTACAGGAGACGATCCTCCACTTTCTGCTCCCATCCAGCCGTCCTGTTCATCACCATCATCATCTTCACCGTTTGCCTCTTCGTTCTGTCCCATCGTCTCGACTTCTTCTGTTTTATCCTGAACTCCAGCGTTTGCTTCAGAGTCTTCATCAGCTTTATTCCCCTCTTTTCTGACATCGTCATCATCTTCGTTCTTTTGTCCCATCGTGTCTACAGTGGAGTCGTTCCTCCGAGTTTCACTCGTCTCGTTTTCTTCGGTTTTATTCTGACGGCCAAGGTTCGCTTCAGAGTCATCATCAGCCTTACTTCCTTCTTTTCTGACATCATCGTCGTCGTCGTCGTCTATGTCGATGTCGATATTAAAATCTACATTCATATCTTCATCATCATCGCTAAAATAAATCTGACTCTCGTTCAGTTTGTCAGGAGCTGCAGTGGTTTGATTATTGGTCTGTGTCTCGCTGCTCTGCTCCGGTTCTTTCTCCGCTTCTTTTTTCTCATGAGTCGCTTCGATCCGATGCGCCTCGTCTTCCGGCTTCTTTTTGACCCGACTCCTCTTGGAAGAACCTTCAGCTTTCTTCTTAGTCGATGAGGGAGAACCACCTGAAAGAAAGAAACTTCAGCTATAAGGAAAGGAGGATGCATCAATTTGCAGTATGGAGCAAATCTGAGCTTAATTTGCTTTTATGGTTGAAGTTTTGCACTTTTTCAGGAAGTCTCCAAAGGAGTGTTTTCTGCGTGAAAGCAAAAAGCTGCAAAACAAGGCTGGAGCTTAGTAAAGAGGGACATACATGGACTAAATGGGAAGCTGCTGTTAGGGATATCTGGGATTATCATCGTAAAGCCGAAAGGAAAGAGGTTAACCACTTTCCTTCTAAAAAAGTGCAGGCTATTCAACTGCTTAACAACACATAGGAGGATGTTTAATGTGCAGCAATAAGAGAAAGAAAAACCTGCAGTTGAATGTTGTTACCCACCGTTCCCCTGGAGAGACGCGTCAGTGGCTCTCCTGCTGTTCTCCATCAGCGCCGGCAGCTCACCTTGGAGAAAAACACCAACGTTTTACCAAAACCCTCTCAAACTAAATTTAGAAACAAAATCTCACATTTTTATTATTTGTTGTTTTCTATCATAAAGATGAATAAAGTTGCTGCATTTGGAATCCTTCATATATCGTCTACAGTTTAGACAGTAAAGATTTATTACCATAAATTTTAATAACTTGAATCAGTCTGAGTTCAACCACAACCAGCATCGATCAGCGCTGGGTTTCTGCACAGAACAGTGGACTAAAGGCTTTATTTACTTTATGTAAATTATTTTAAAACCCCATAACGCTGCATAAACTTAATAGAGCATCTTTAGGTCTAGTTCAGGGACTAAAGAGCAGGATATACATTTTTAGCAGGTCCTCTCAAATTAAAACGTAAATATAAACTATGTTTCATTGGATAGGATTAAGTTTGTATTTATTATTTAGAATTGCAGCTCAGTTCTGTAGCTGAAACCAAAGCAGCTGCAAACTAACACACTACCACCACCTTAAATCCACAGGTGGAAGGCTGGATTTACTTTGAACTTTTCCACATATGGATTTGTAAATTAACCAAATTTAAAGATGGAAAACTTGTTATTCATTGAATGCAACAAAACCCAAAGCCTAAGTTCAGAACCACCAGGTTTCCAGAATAAAATCACATCAAGCTTAATTCCTACATTCAAATATTTCAAGGATTTTCTGAAATTTTAAGAGTAATTAAACTGTACAAGGTTGCCATCTTTATATTACTATTAAAATTTGCCATTTTTGTGTAAATTTGTGTAACTCTGCAATATTTGGCCTTAAAACATCTCAGCGCTGCCCTCATCCCCACACTTGGCCTCTTTGTGTCTCTTGGCTCCGCCTCAATTTGGGGGTGGGGCTATACTTGACCCGGTCTTAGTTACACTTTAAGCCTCTTGAATCTCTTCAGGTTCATTTTTTGTGTTGTATTTTAGCAATAAGAATTGATTTATATTTAATAATCAAGTATTGGTTCATCTGGTTTAAAAGCTAGAGTAAATTTTATTTGACATTACAACCGCTGAGTAACCTGGATGTCTGTTGAAATCAAGCAAAAACTTCCTGTTCAGTAAGTAAATAGCATCATCTTTACCATCAGTCTACTTACATTGGCAGGTGGGAGGACACATACCTGGAATTTCGATTTCCTCCAAAGATTTTCCTTGGAACATGGCCGGACATTCGGTCTCCATAGCCGACAGCAGCACCAAGATTTTTGCGATGTCTCCAACTGCCTCCGGGTTCTGGTAGAACTTGCTCTCGGTTTGAACACCGCACCCCAGCAGTGTGGCCAACTGGCTGAGCTCCTCATTATTCAGAATGAGAATACGGAAAATTCTTGCCGTGTGCATCCGGAATAACGGACACTTTAAGTTCTTCTCACCTTTGGCGCCACACAAACCCACAAACATGGAGATGACCCGTTGCCAGTTGTAGATGTTGATGGACAGTTTATCCGGCCATCCAAAGAGATAGGGGTTACCATCGGGCACACCACATTGTTTTCTCTTCTCCACCAGCAAGGTGATTGCAGAGAGCAGCTCTGTGGTCAGACTGAGAACTACATTTTGGTTCTTTTGGTTAACAATGTTGATCTTAACGAGCCGTTTGGAGAGGACTTTGTCAAGCAGCGGCTGCTTGGTGTCAGCATTTTCCTGAGGCTGAGATTCACTCCACTGCAGGAACGACTCCAGGGTCACATACAACATCTCAGTAAAATTTCTGCTTAGTATGCCCACATATGCAAAGATCCCTTTGAGGAGGGCAATGTAGACTGGTGGGCTTTGAAACTTGGTCAGAAGTGAGACTGCAGAGCTCACTGAATTGTGGATGTACTTAAACAGCAGCTGAACGTCCTGGATGAAGGGTAACGCTGGTGCTCCCTGTACTCCCTGTCGAATTGGTACATTTGAAGCCCAGGCCTTCTCACACAGCTTCAGGAACTCCTTTGCCTCCTCTATTGTCTCGTTATCTGCTTTGTTGCTCAGAGCTACAGCATATTTTATTTCAGCCACTTTCTTAAGTGAGTATCCGATTACTTTTGAAAGTGGCTTGGCGTTGATGTTTTTCCTCATGGTTGAGACTATCCTCGCTGCTTCCATTACGACATTGAAGTTCTTGGGTTTTAAAGCCTCCTCAATGCTCATTATAGACTTTTCTTTCAAAGTTGCGAGCAGTTTTCCCATTTGTCTCAGTTTCCGACTGATTTCGCAGTCTTTGCTCTTGCCATCCTTCATGTAGTACAAACAGCGAGCCAGCCGCAAAAGGTAAGGATCCTTTAAAACTAAGGTGGTAGCTTCATCTTCTTTCAGTTTTTTTAAAATCTTCCTCGCACCCGACGACCTGTTTTCAGGTTCTGTTAGCCCAGATGCAACTAATGCTAAAATCCCTGACTTGCATTCTAGAGGGGCTGAGATCCTCAAAGGACATTTCTGAAGATGCCTCCATAAAGTCTTTCGATTAAACAAGAGCTTACAGTAGATGCAGGTAGCGGTGTTTTTCATAGAGGACATGTTTGTTCTTCGCCTCACTTTAAGTTTTCCTTTTCGAGTTCTCAGCACCTCCTGGTTGTGGTTGTAGTTCCCTCTGTTCCGCAGCTTTTGAAGCAGTTTCTTTCGCTCCTTACTGTTGCGATGCATCTTATATGCCTCAGCAATCTCAGGCTCTTCCGCTCTGTGGGTTAAAAGGTGACGGGAGATTTTTGACTGAGGTCTGCCACAAACGTAACAGTAGTTCTTCCTCGTCAAGGAAGTAGCTTTGGTCGGCGTGTCGGAGTCCCAGTCATCAGAGCTGGAGCGAGAGCCGTCTCCCTCTATGGTGAATGACGCCCCGTCAGGCAGTTCAGACTCTGAGAAACTGTCGTCGCTGTCTGGTTGTTCATTGCAGACGTATTCATCCCCGGAGGATTCAGCGGAGCTGAAGGATTCTGCTACAGAGTCTTCAAGCTGGAATGAATGTTTAAAAAGCAAATTTAAATCCTAATACACTGTTGGATGCGTTTTCCCAACAAATTCATGTTTTAAATGTGAAGAAAGAATCAGTTACAGAGTCATGGGGAAGTTATCAGTGACAAGCTACTGCATCCTACGTGCTGATTCTTCAGCTGTTAAAACTTCATAACCATGAGATTTTTATATTAATTGTAAGTACTCTGTTGCTGTTCTTTTGCATAAATATTCAGTTTTGTCTTGTACAAAACTTACTTTTTTATCAACGGGGAAAGCCGGATCCTTTTCCAAGTCTTTTTCAGGAATATTTACATCCTCGCTAGTATCCTGTCAAAACACAGATGAACAAAAAACACAAAGTAATTTAACAAGATGAGCGATAAACCAGAAAACGTACAGAAATGAGAACCGTATGTGTCACTGTAAAATGTGAATCTACCTCTGAGCGCCACGAGTGCGAAGACCCCCTGTAGTCGAAGGTTATCTCCTCACCAGCTGATATTCTTTTCAGTGCAAACAGGCACAGGTGTGGTTTCTCCTCATAGCTAATCTTCACTACATGGCAGTTTGGATTAAGGTGGTCATCGTTTACGAGCCGACCCAAACTCCCATCATCAGCTGAAGCGTCAACACTAAGAAACAGTTAAACCAACAGGATTAGTTTCAGGATTAGAAGTTGTCAACAACTTCTAATCCTATTCTAAATTTTCCGTTCTCGTATAATTGGGCTGAAATTTTCCATTTCCACTGATATTCTGCTTAAACTCACAGAGCTCCAGCGGTAATGGAGTGAGAGCAGCCTGGACTGAAAAAGGGTGAAAGTTTTAATCTGTAGTTCTTGTTCAGATCATCTCAAATCACTGAGGTTTCCTGAGGTTCTCTAGAGGTCAAAGGTTCTGTGGCAATTTTCAGTCACCTCTCTAAGTCATAATTTGACTGAAGGCCACCAGTGAATGATGACCAAGATAAGTTTACATGTTGGTCTTTTAAGATGTATCCTCAGCTAAAGCACATCGGTAATTTGCTCTACTTGGCGTTTTATCAAATTATTTGTGTTTTTATGACAAGTGAAAAATAAACATTCTTGGAAAGAAAGCAATGTTTTTCAGCCTTAGCTATGGAAAAGCAGAAAACTCACCACCAGTTTGTTTCTTTCCATGAAAAGTTAAACACATAATTGTTTAACAAATCTCCAGGTTGCTTCTCAGAGCTTTCTTGGCAACTAGAGATCTTCCCCCGAAACTCAACAACAAAAGAAGATGCTGAATGGATTCCTTGGTGACCACACCTCTACCTGGAGAAACAGACAAAGATTTTAACAGTGGTGGGCGCTGCTAACTAAAAAGTTAGTTGTGGTAACCCTAAAGAGCCAATGATAAAAATTTGTTCTGCTAATGCTAATACTACAGAACAATACCAACATGGTATTTAGCAAAAGCTAACTATTTGATTACATCCAGCGAATGTCAATGATGAGTTAAAACACAGTGTAACTGCTGCATAAACAGTCTTCATCCACTTCAAAATAAGAGCATGAATATAAACATTTAAATACTTGAAGAGTACTTAACAGTAGATAAAACTTCACAGATGTCAAACTTTATTCAACGGAAAGTTTACAAAACAGGCAAGTCAATTAAGGCTTTAAAAAGTGCCAATTCAACATTTTTAGAATTTTCCAGAAAAAGTACTTTCAGGGAATCTAAGTGTGGTAAAGCTTTTCAAGGTAATCAAAAACACTGCAGCGCTAAATGAAAGATTAGCTCAGCTATTTGCACATTAGCAGAGGTGTGCCAAACCATTAATTAAATTTTAACAGGTTTGTCTCATCAGGTGTAATTGATTGAAAGTCAGATTTATCTTAAACAAAGAATCTGATTATTCTTTATGACAACAAACCTTTGGCAGAGTCTATGAACTTCTCCTGAAGGAAGGGCTTGTCTCTTTTAGCCTTTATGTGCTCCAAAGCGTCCTGAACAGCCGGAGTCAGCTGCCCATCGAGCTGCTCTGGAACATCTGCAAACATCAGCATGTTAGTCACATTAAAGTCGTACAAACCTGGTACAACTGTTATGAACCTCAACATACTTGCAGATACATTTTCTTTTCTTTAGATATTATTCCAACATTATTCCTCAGTGATGTAACATAATCACTGATAAGTAGTTCATGGAAACTGTTGTTCCTAATTGCTGCAATTTGCTCAATGATCTGAAACATGTCCCTGAACACAGTCAATTCATTTAAATTATTGAATGATTTTGTTTTGTATCATTTGTGATTACCACAGCTTACTGAAATGTACCTAAAGTCAACAGAAGATAAATATATATTTCGCTTGCTAAATACCAGTAAAGGAAAATATTCTGCCTTTTGTAAGTCACACGAGATGACACATTTAGTAAACCACCGCACAAATCCCTTTGATGATTGTTTTGTGACACTGTTTTGGTTACCTTGAGAAATAAACACAAGAAACAGATAAATCCAAGATGGCCGAATACAATACAGAAGTATTCATAAACTTTAAAACATTGTTGCTTTGAACGAGATTTGTCCGCAAGTATAAATAATGTGAAAAATAATTATCTCTTTGTTTTGTGTAACAATGGTAACATGTTTTGCACATTTAAGTTCGTTCGCTTGCAGTAAGCGTGCATTATGCGAATTTTCAATGTTACTTAGCTAATATTTTAGTTTTAAGGTGGTCAAAGACAAAGCCAGTGGTCATTCTTCAATAAAACAGCAAAAGAAGAAAGATAAGTCTGTTTAGAGCATCATTGTCTGGATGACTAGAAGATGAAAATGAGAAAATATAGGCTGAGTACAGTAGAAATACCAAAAATTTAAAGAATATTTTATAACATACCACACTGTTGAAGTGGAGAACCTGACTCTTCATCGTTCTTTTCAACATCTTCATCACCACTGCTCTGCCCCTCATCTGACTCCAGCTCATCTTCAACAGAAAGCACATTTCACCACTTGTTCTTCATTTGCAAGCTGACCGATGAGTGTCACAAAGGAAACTCACCATCGAGCTCAACCTCCCCCAGAGATTTTCCTTTGAATCTGTCCAGAGTTCCTTTCTCCATTGCCAGAAGGAGTTTAGAGATTTTAGCAAGTTCAACGGCCGCCTCTGGGGACTGGTAGTATTCCTTGCTGGTCTGGATCTCAAGGCCAACCAGTTCACTGAGGTGTTCAAGCTCGTCGTTCTCCATCAGAATCTGAAATATTCTTGCCATGTGTTTGCAGAGATGGGCAGCCCTGAGATTCTCAGGATTCTCCGCATGACACAGGCTTGAGAAAGACTTGATACAGTGAGATCCGTGGTAGTGGCTTGTGACAGAAGAGTCTGGCTTTGCAAACAAGAAAGGATTGTCCTCATGGACACCACAGACCAGCCTCTTGCTGATCAGCAAAGTTATGGTGCTGGTGAGTTCAGAGGTCAATAGAAGGGTGATGTTCAGACCACTTTTGCTCAGAATATTTATCTTGACAAAGTGCTTGGACAACACCTTGGTGGAGTCACCCCTCTCCTCGAAAGACTTCAATGTCATTTCTGAAACCTCAGTTGTACATTTGCTCAAAACCGAAATCTGTGTAAGTGTGACCCTGGAAAGTACATTGAAGACTTGAGGATCGTCAGACGTCTTCAAGCTTTCAGTGGCAGAAGCTGATAATCTTTCCAGGTAGGAATGGAAAGCTTGTACATCACGTGTGAAAGGTATTGCAGCTGGACGGCTAACTTTTTGCCCTTTCACTGATGAAAAGGTGGTGTTCAACACAAGTCCACTCCACTCTTTCTCACACATTTCTAGGAATATTTTAGCAGAACTCCTCATTGTTTCACTGGTATTTTCCCCATTAAGAATGATTTTGGTGATCCTCTTTAGTGAATTTCCCAAATTGAAAGCAAGTCCTTGCTTGCTGTAAGTCTGCATTATGGGATCAAAACCCACAATGTTTTTCACTGAATTGACAATGCTGGAGAATTTCTTGGATTGTATTGCATCTTCAAAGTTTATGATTTTCTTTTTATTCAGATCCAACAAGAGTGTCCCCATTTCCTTCAGCTTCTCCTGGACAGAATGCTCCTTGCATGGGTCGTTTCTGTACTTTCTGCATAAACTCTTTGCCAGCTGGATCAGAAGGTGATCTTTTTGAATCACAAGTCCGACTTCGTCTTGTCCCATCCCTGAAAGTATCTTCTTCACATCAGCAGGGATATTGTGCTCCAACTCCTCTGTGTCATTTATGACACTGTTATTTACAGAAAGTGCAGTTTTAATACAGTTGGGTACATGATGATACATTAATGATTGTGTCATCATGGCTTTACAATACGGACAGTGCATAAAGCTTGTTGAACTCACGTTGCCAGATTTTGGTCGCCTTTTCACTTTCAATTCTCCAGTATTGCTCTTTAGCACTTCCTGATTGTGATCAAAATTTCCTCTGTTTCTCAATATGTTGAGCAGTCTTTTGCGTTCAGTTGAGTTTGGAGGAAATGAAAACGCCTCTGCGATTTTAGGTTCTTCCTTAGCGTGTTTTTGGAGATGACGAGAAATTTTGTGTGTCCCTTTTCTGCAAACAAAGCAGTAGTTTTTGGATGTATAAGACTTGTCTTTTGCGGGAGACATTTTCATGCATTTTTGTTTGGGTTTGCAAATTTCATTATCCTGTTTGGACTTGTGTTCATCAGGAGAGTCCTCCTCTGATGGCTCCATGAAAGAATCGGAAAGGTCCGGAGAAGATTTACGATCAGCTGAACGTGAAGTCGCTCGAACACTACGACGACTTGGTCCAGGTTGTTCATCGTCAGAAGATTGCTCACGGTAGGAAATTTGTGACTTCTTTGACTAGAACCAAAGTAGAGATACATATGAATAATCTTTTGTCAGTGTTTCCATCTTTAAATTATAAATTTTTCCAACCTCATTTTTTATTCTTCAGTCTTACTGAACTTCAAATTTTAAATATAGATTTGAAACACATTTCTACAACAAACAGGTTTAAGATAAACATAGACTCATAGTTTTCAGAAAAACTATTTCAGACAAGAAATATGATTTAAGAAAAAAAAAACATTTAGAACTTTCAAAATATATTAAATTTCAGCATTTAGGATGTTTGTTTATCTTTATACAGAATTGGAGGGATATCGGACAAATATATCCGATATCCCTTGAAACTTAAAACTTAACACTAAAATTTGAACTGAAAAAAAATCAAGAAAGACTTGAGATTTATTTCATTCTTCACAAACCCTTTTAGGCCGTGGTGTTGATGAGGAAGGACCACCGTCTCTCTTTAAAGAAGTCAACCCACAGTAAGATTTCTGCAAACGCAATGAGAAACATTATATATAAATGGCTACAAAAATAGTATTAACGTCATTTCTTTTTGACAAAACATGATTATATAACAATAATTTTCAACTTTTAAAAATTATACAACAAATAAAACATTGTTTTCTTAGCTGCAGTTTAAAACACAGACATGAAAAACAACACACAGCAATAAAAAAATGTTAAAAAGTCAAAATTGTTAAAAGCACACTTACAACACCAACATTAGTGTTTCAGAAAGAATTTAACATATCTATGCGAGAAGCATAACAACAAAAGTTTTTTTTTTTAATCTGTGCATTTACAGTTGCATAGCCTTAAAAATATATGTGTACTTATGTCTGCTTCCTTACCCAACACCTAAAATCTGTTTTGGTTTCTAAATTTGATGAAACTTTATCCTCTTCTTCAGCAGTGCGTTTGGAAGGTATTTGGAACCTGGTTTTTCATTGTTTTAGTGAAAACAGGACATTTCAAATCCCTTCCAACTTTTCTTTGAGTAACATTCATTTTAATCAGTAAAAAAATTTTCTAACATTTGTTGTCAAAGTGGAGATCAACTAAACATTGTTGGTCTTCTAAGGCACAGAGCTCCATTCATATTCCTTGTGAGAATGTTAAGAATATATTTAAACTAATGAGACAAAGCTTGGCATACCTTCAGTAGACAAACCATAAAACATCGAGCTCATCACAATTTTTTAAAAAAAAGCTAAAAAGCTTCTTTAACTGTTATGAACCTACCTTTGAGCGCCACTCATAACTGGACTCTCCATAGTAGTATGTTATTTCCTTGCCTGGAGAGATTTCCTCAACTGCAAACAGGCACAAGTGTGGCTTCCCTTCGGAAACAACCTTCCTCATTTCACAGTTTGGACTTATGTGATTATCATTCACAAGTCGGCCAAGTGTGTTGTCTTCTTCTGAAGCATCAATGCTGCCAGAGAACCACCATCATATCATAACTGTGTTCCTTCAGGACAATGATTTCCAACTTTTCAAATCAAATGGAAGTTTACTTACCACCAATGCTCTCCTTTCCATGAAAATTCAAAAACAAAACCATTCAAAGCATCGCCGCCTCTCTCCTCAGATCTGATGCCTCTTGAGAGTTTGTTCCCACGATATTCCACAACAAACATAGACGGCTTGATGGTTTTATTAGTGAACACACCTCTTCCTAGAAAATATATCATCAACTCAAGTCACAATGTGTTGAATTGGGCTTTTCAGAGTCCATAGTTTCAATAACTAAAATCAGACCAAGATTCTTGATTTAAACCATAATACTACAAAAATGTTGAACTTGTGATTTCAAGATAAAATTCAGAATATTATAATAGAATAATATTACATATAAAATTACATTTGCATTAGATTAAGACAGAGAACATTCGATTAACTTGCAGTCAGTGATTATTTGTTTTTACTTACAGTAAATAACGTTGTGGCCCAAGTTCAGAAGATTTTGTTTATATGGCTAAAGACTGACCTAAGTAATAAATAAGAAATGCACATCCTACCTTTAAAAGAGTCAATGAACTTTTCCTCCAGGAAGGGTTTGTCTTTACCAGCAACAATGTGCTCCAAGGCATCTTGCTCGGGGGTCTGTTTCCCTCTCTGCTCTTTCATGACTATTTAAAATTAAGACATGTTTTTTTAAAATGTTGGGAACTGGTGATTTATTAACATTATGATGAACGGTTTCATACAATCATATAACAGAATGGAAACAAACAAATTGATATAATTTTTTTTAAGTTTATGTCTTGATGCTAGTAAGAAGTATTAATAGCAGGTATTTTCCAATAATTTGTTTTAAATCAAATATTTCAGACCTATTCTTTTGTTTTTGTTAAAGTCTGACTGTTTTCTTCATAATGTTTTCTACATTTTCAACAGTGACAGGTCTAAATATGACTTTAGCAAATTTGAGCATATGTGCTTGAAAAGAAATACATTCAACTGAAGTACACAGCAAATAAGAAAAACTTGGGGTAATGTTTTCTTAATGAAAACCTAACCCTCTCTAGACTAATTATATATGGTATATATGCCCATTATTGGGATATAAGTTCTATAATAGATTAACAGATAACCAGGCTAATTAAAAATTATGTCTATTTTGAGGCAAATAAAAGCCATGTTTGTCACACCAACACTAGAACAATGAGCCCTCAGGTCATCAACAGAACTAATCAACAAAAACAATTATATAATTATAATAGCATCAATACGTGTATGTTTATACTAAATTGGACTACTCAAAACTGCAACTTGCATTAGCAAGTACAATGTGTTCAATAATATGGTAAAAGGATAATCCAAATCAACAATCACACAAAATCAAAATTAAACCATTCCTTCTTGGTACTTTTTGGCCAATTACTGTATATTTAACAAGACCCATCATAAATATTGCGTATTTTTGCACATAAAGTCAGAACTTTTAACAGGCCACTTAAATATGCCAAATTAAATGGTGCAATAAGTAAATATATCCCACCTAAGTACAACAGGGTACAGACAAAAGCTGCAAGATAATAATGACCTCAAATAAAAGTTTTATTAGCAGTTGAATACTGATAGTTTAAATAGAAATAAAACCAGTGTGACTTTAGCAATGCTTCTCTACCTGACTACCATGCTTACTGCTCTGACTGCTGCTGCAGAAAGCTCTAGCACTACGTGTGGCTAACTTTGGGTTGCTCCCAAACCTGATTAGTTAGCATGCTAATTTCAACAAATTCAAACTAGTTTTTCTTCTTAAATTATGTCCTCCAGTTCTTTCTTTGCTAAACGGCATTGGAGCAAGACCACTGGGATATAAGTTTCACAGTGAGCAACACTTACCTTCGTTTTAGTGTCAGAACAGCATTGTTTAGTGTAAAGAAGCCATAGCAGTCATTTTTATTCTCATTCCGTCTTGAAGATCACGTGACCGAAGTAAATAACTAGTGAACGCGCACGGCGGAATATTTGACCAATCATTGATGATAACGTCACTGACTTAGTGTGACGTCAGTGATTGACGTTTGAACGAGCGAATCAGATGCGAAGAGCAGCAGAGAACTGTGTAGAGCGTGTGAACGTGTCTTATGGGGACATTCTGAGGACAAGCAAAGTCCTCATAACTCCTCTAAACAAAGGCCTAAAATTTAACTATCAGAGACGAGAGAAAAATAATTCAGGTTCACAAATTCAATTTAAGACATTATTTTATTAAAAAGAGAACATACAATATAAAACAGACAGCTACAATCTAAGGACAGGAGGTTAAAATAACCAAGATACACATAGCTTGCTGCAGTTACCCAGCATTATGATCCCAGGACTCATTTTGGATTCAACAATATCCTAAGAAATACCAAAAACTAGCCATATCAAAATGGCAAAATACTGTGTTTCAGGTTAGTATTTGCTCTTTCTTTTACAATTTATCACTCCTTCAGTTACATCCAAATTGCTTTTTATTCTCAAGATGTTAGAGAACAAACATCTTTGGATTAGCTCCCAGTACCCTCATTACTAGTAATCATTATGGTCTCATGTCAGCCTGTGGTACTGGCTTAGTTTTATAGTACAACAAAATTTGAGAGTTGTGTGAAAAGGCCACTGGGATTTTCTTTTTTTGTGGCTGGTACCCTGCATGTTTTAGATTTTTATGGTCTCGATTACTTGATTTAAATGATTAGGTCATAAGTAGACTTCTCCGTAACCTTTGTACTAGTTCAGAGATTTAATTTGATATTTTGCAGCAGGTTCACATCTAAAACATCCAGGACACCATCACTCCAAGATTAAAACCAACATGCATCTTTAGCTTTAAAAATATCAAATCATTTTCAGGAGTTGAATAATAATAAAAAATCCCTAATGCAATTAAAGTGAATAAAGATCATACACAATTTCAGTTCTTGTTATTGGGCCAACAGCTCCTGAAACAAACTCAGGATTTAAGTTTTGTATATTTCCAGATTTACTGCAGACCATTCATTATTTACCTTTCAAAAAAGAAAAGAAAACACGGCAGACTTGCGTGCACTGAAATGTTAGGAATCATAATACCTGGAAGGAAACCAAAAGCAACAAGATGCAACTAAACTGATGAGCTTTGTGTCTTCATCTTTGAGCAGCAGTAAACAGTCTGCAAGCTGAACAGTCTGCAGAAACAGTGTGCGTTTGAAAATGTGCAACTCTCGCTCAACAGAGTTTAGGAAAGAACTTTTCTCCAGCTCACCACACTGCTATTGTGACTTACCGAGAACAAGTTGTAGTGAACATTTACGTTTATTTACATTTAGACAGCCAGTTGCAACACCACAAAAAGGTCACTTCGGTTCTTTTTTTTAAAAATCACTCAGAGTCTTCATCCTCTTCTTCAGGTATAAAAGGCGGGTCAGAAACCACAGGCTGGTCTTTCTTGGTCCTGAGATGAAGCTCTCTGACGGTGAGGATGCGGATCAGCATGGACTCCATGGTGTTGTCGTCCAGAGGCGTGGACGAGAACCACAGCGGGCTATTTGGGACGCAGCAACGCTCAGGGTGAAGGTAGAACATGTTGGTGCGCTGCTTCACCGACTCCGAGCTGGAAAAGAAATATACCAAAATGATGGTATATCAAGTCTTTATTGGATATTCCACTGTTTCTTCCTCATTTTGCTTAATATTTATCTTCTGCAGATGTTTTTTTTCTTGTGTTTTTTTTAAGATATGATATTTTTGTTTACTTGTTTTAAGATACAATACACACGAGAGATTACACAAACTTCTCTAAAGAAATTTGGTTCAAAGAACTGTATTTTAATAAAAGTAGGCCTTGATGATGATGATGTTAATAGAGGGGAAAAGATTGAGACCCAAAAGGTGAGGTTGCATTTTTGTCCATCATCCACTCACCACTTGGAAAGGTAAAACTCGTAAAGCCTGACTGGGCAGCGAAGTGGGTTCTCCGTGTTCTCCATCATCTCCAGGATTTCCTCCTTACTCTCTTCCTCTTTACGCCTCTTTGCTGGAACTCCATCTGGATCTGAACACAATAATTACAGTCAACTGTTGGGGGAAGTAGAGCCAAATCACTGAGGTTTGCCACCGTCTTTAAGTCTCACCTTTCCTGCATATACAAAGAAATACAGTGTACACGAAATGACCAAAAATACATGAATAAATTGGATAAAACTCATCTTTCTATGGGTTATATTTGAGTTTTTCCATCACTTTAAAGATTAGAGAAAGTAAATGCAAAAATAAGCCACAGAATAGGCCTGCTCAAATATAAGAAAAAAAATACTGACATCAAAATGACTTAGCTTATCATGCATTAAATTTGAAAAGATCAGAGAATATGAAACTGTTCCTGATGCTTTCTTGGGTTTTATTTATTCATCTGTAGAGAATGAATAAAAAAATAAAGATGCAAAATAAAGATGCTTTATTTTGCATCTTTCTGTGTAGAATAAAGCCTGTAACTGTAAAAACTGAGAATTTTGTAGTTTTTGGTGTTTTCTTTTGGCTTATCACAAATTCTATGAATCGTTCTGTACATTCAGTCATATGTGGACAATCTCTGCACCTGAATCTGCTGTAGTCTTTTATAAATGAGGCTCAGTTACAATTTTATCATTACAAAGGATGACCTAACTACACTGCAAAAACACAAAACCTTGCAAAGTATTTTTTTAGTTTCTAGTGCAAATATTTTAGTATACTTAAAATAAAAAAATATCAACTTAAAGATAACTTTTTAGCAAAATACAGAAGCTTGTTTGTCAATAATCCCTTAATATTGATAAGTACTAGTTCCACTAGCACATTATAGGCAGCAACAAACTATTACTTTAGTCATCGATTATTCTGATGACTAAAGGATAAAAAAAAAGGCAGATTCCACATTAACACCAAAAGCTTTTTCTGTAAAATATAGAATATTAACAGATGCAAATACTACAATTTAATTCCTTTTTAAATAAGAAAAGGATTTTATTGCCCTAAAATACAACATAGCATTGCTTTAGTGAATTTGAACCAGGTGAAGCTAAAACTACCACTTGAGGAGTTTTGAGTCTGTGCAGCAATGAATCACTTACTAAATTAGTTAAAAATTATTTCAATAATCAATTATTGATGATTCATTTAATTAATAGTTTCAACACTAGTAAATTATTTAACTTAGAGGCATTTTTCACAAGTTAAAAATTAAATGATCCAACAGTGGAACTACTGCTTTTTATTAATACAAATAAATTATTTACTTACAACAAGCTGCTGAAAAGTTTCTTCAAAGTTGGTTTTTGTATTATTTCAAGTGTACTGAGATATTTGCACTAGAAATTAAGAAATACTTGGAAAGATTTAGTGTCTTTGCAGTGCAAACCAATTGCTATGTGAAATATACCTGACTCTGCTTCGTTTACAGGAATGGGCGGGTAGAAGCGCAGGAAGGTCGTCTTGCTGTTGTCCGGGTTGGTTTTGGTGCAGCGCATGACGTGGGCAAACGACAGCTGGCGGTGCTGCTCCACTGTGGTGAAGCCAAAGTATTTGCAGGAGAAGAAGAGCAGCGTGTTGAGTAGGACGATGGGGGAGTACGCCCCCAGCTGCTTGCACCCCCACAGGAACTCCTCCTCCACGCGAGAATGCACGTAACCTGCGAAGGAAAAACGCAGATAAATCGCAACAAATGCACGTCAAAGTTAGCGACTGCTGTGTCTGAGGTTAACTCACCTCTGGGAGTGATGGTGGGCTGAAAACTTTTCAGCATGTTGGTGAAATCTGTGGAGAACTTGCTGTAGAAGCGATCCATGAAGATGTTCTCCACTCGACCGTTTTCAAACAGATACTGCAGAGAGAGAGAGGAGTCGATCGCAAAGTTTCTGGTGCAGATCAGCAGCAAAAAGCTCATTTTGAGTATTCAACTGTTTAATTGGATTAGTAAGACTTCCATATACCAGTTCATCATGGCTTACAAAGTCAGTTTCTAAAAATTTGATCTTGCATAAAACCAATATATACATATATGTTTCATAGAAAAATGTTTTGTTGTGATTATGTTGGATGTTGAGCCACAAAAGGTCAAGGCTAAAGATGCTGGCTGTTGAGAGTGCCGTCTCCAAGCATATCAGTGGAAAGTTGAGAGGAAGGAAAACATTGGAGAGTCCTAGAGGAATCCTAAAGGTTACCCATTAAAAAAAAAAAAAAAGAAGTACACTTCTGCCAAAAAACAGAATTTTTTGGAGGATTTTGAAATTTTGAGGTTAATTTCAGAAGTTTTCTAAGAAATAGTTTTTCAGCGGCGTCACCTGCTGGATTCCCAGGCAGAGGTAGAACAGGCTGTCGGGGGAGTACGGCTCTCCGTTCGGCCGCTTCACCTCGGTGATGAAGCAGCACAGACCGTAGCTGAGTTCGGCCGTGGTGCAGCGGAGCAGATCCTCCTTCAGTTCCAGGGGGCGTGCTGCGGACAGAGCGGACGTTACCATGGAAACCAAGCGTTTCTGAAGGGGGCCGGTTCCCGCGGCGGGCCGGACTCACAGCCGAAGCGGCGCTGCTCCAGGTTGGGCTGCGTCTGCCTCCACTGGATCCAGCGCTTCCAGGCGTCGATGCCGTACTGGCTCTTCAGCTTCAGGATTTCGGCAGACACAGACTTCTTGGCGGAGCTTCTCGGCGGACTTTCCTCGGCAGCTTTAGACAACCGCTGGGATTTACGACCCTAAAGGCAGAAGATCGTGCAGAGGTCTGTGCCAAAAACATCCCATAATTCTCTATTTTTACCAGTCAAGTTTTAAAATGAAACTGATCAGATTGGCTGTTCGACCGCATTTCATTTTCCATTCAGTTTAATTAATATTCAACAAGTTGAACAGAGAATCAAGGCATTGAGTTCAAGCCTGATCCAACCCGACTGAAGTAAACCCAACATTTTCATTCAGATTTTACTTTCACCCATTTTCAACCAACATCCACCCAAAGACGAAAATAAAAACTCTAAAGAACATTTAACACTGGAACTGGAAGACATTTTAAAGCCGTTTCAAGCTGGTTTTGTTGGCAAATGCGGCTACTTTTCTATTCATCTTGTAGTTTCTTTGCCGGATTAAACAGTGTGATTTTGTATACATTTATATCAGATTTTTTTTTTAATATAGTAAAAACAAAAAAAAGGGAAAAAATCTCCCTGGCCTCTCTCCCCAAACAGCATCACTCAATATCTGCTACTCCTAGTTTCATATTTTCCCCTGGTTGCTGCGACTCAGCTCTCCTCTCTCACCCTCTTGTCCCGGGCTTTCCTGTGAGCTTGTTTCCGTCTCGGCGCCGGCGTCGGACTCGGGGATCTGTTGCAGTGCTCCCTCAGCCGGGCCATCCTCTCCAGGGTTTCTGAAAGCGGCGCTGAACATCAGAGAAACAACCAGAAACATTTCCCAGCAGGTCCAGCTCTGCGTTTTACTCTCACCGATGGAGAAATCTGCTTCGATGTCCGCGGGCGGCGGGCCCTGCGACGGCAACGGCTCCAGGTCCGGCTCTGGAGACGGGACGGCGGCGGCGTCCAGGACCGGGTTCAGCTTTTCAGAGGAGTACTGTCGACCCGGCAGCCTGAGGCCGGCGTCGGAGCTCGTCTCCTCCCAGTTGTTCAGGAAACTGGCCAGGTCGTCCGTATCCAGGTCGTCGCTGTAGTTACTGATGTGATCTGGGAAAAAAAGAGCAGCAGAGGTCAAAGTTTACGTCACGACTGAAAACATTTTAATGGGAAGCAAAACAGAGACTCTACCTGGAGTTCAGGCTTAAATGCTTTACAAACTGATCATCAACTAATTCAGAAATCGATTAATCGCTAGCTGGAGTAGGGAGACATAAAGAACAACAACCTCTAAACCTAAATTAAATCAAAACTGCATAAAAACATTTTGCAGATGTAGCTTCACCTGGTTAATTTTTAAATCTCCCATTAAACACTTTTTGCTGTCCAACTGGTTAACAGAAAAATAATCATCAGATCATTCCTGCTCCGTGTTGCTGTTAATCTGAGCAACAAATGGATGAACTTGTTGATGTTTTAGCTGCAGATGCATCATTTGCTCCAAATGACCAAGTCTTCACTAGAGCAGCCAACCGTTTTATTACCTGGTCAAAACTTGGCAATTTTACTGCAGCCGGGGAGGGGAGGGTATACCTGAATACGCCTGATCTAAAATATTCAATTATCTCAGTTTAATCTCAATTACTGTTCAGCATATGTTGGTTTTTTTCCCCAGCAAATAACCTTTTCTTAAGTCAATTAATGAATCGATTACTAAATTAGTTGCTTATTTCAATAATCAATTAATCTGATTTCGTTGTCTGGTTGAAAGTCTCACCGTCTTGTGCAGGAGCTTCTTTGCTTTCCGACTCTTTCGCCGATGTTTTGTCTTTCCGCGTCTCCGTCTTGCTGCTCTTCTCCTCGTCGCCCTCGGCAACCATCTCGGCCATCAGGATGAGCTCCGCCTCGTACGGATCCGACGGGATCTTCTGCTTGATCTCCTGGATGGTCTCCACGATGCGCTCGGCGCTGTTCATCGTCACGGGGAGGAACATCGGCACCGGCAGCTGCAACGCGGACAAACCTGAGTGAAGCTGATCGACTTCAGATGAAATCAATAAGCAATAATCAGGCTTACGGGTAGCGGGACGTTCAAAGGTTTGGGGACGAACTGGCTGTACATGTTCATGGGAACAGGAACGAAAACCGGGACTGGGACCGGCAGCACCATGACCCTGGGGAAGGCGTCGTCTACGGGAAGAGAGAAGGACACGTCAGTCTGACAGAGAGACGGCCTGGACGTTTTTAAATATCTGATAAATAAAGGCATTAAAAAATGTTGCAGTTTGCTCTACAGCTGAGGAAAACTCATTTGGATCAAAACATGTTAGAAATATGAAATAAATCATTAAAAATAGAAGTAATTCAGAAAAAGATTATTAAAACCAAAACAATAAAACTAATCCGAGTGATTTTAAATGGATATCCAGCAGTAATGGTTTAATAAAATAAAAATTTAAATCCAAATTTGAAGCAACCTGAAGTATGAAAATATGATTTTATTTTTTCTCATTTGAAATTTCTATTTTTTAGTAAAACATTGTTACATGTTTTTTCTGCTTATTTTTCTCCAGAAAATTATTTACATGTTAAAAAAAAAAAAAAAAAACTGTTGAAATTTTGCTCTGTAAATCTGTTAATTGATTTACGGCTAAAAGATCGTTGGTTGCATCTTTATTTCCGCCAATTTGGAAAAAAAGAAAATCAGAAACAATTTCTAATTTACTATAATCACAAACATTTAGTTTTTATGCATTTTGTTTTCAGCCTCACTGAGGCTTCATTCTGGCTGGACATTATTATTTTAGCCAGAATCAGTGGGTGGATAAACTTCCCACACTTCTTTATGACTTCTTCTCTGTATAATTTTATTTTTATTGTCCAGCTCTTTGTGATCTTGTCTGAAAACTGCTTTCTGAATAAACTTTACTTTCTCCATGTGTGAGGATGAGTTGACTGATTGTACCGGTCTGCGCCTCCACGTTGGCCGTCTGCGTTTTGCAGGAAACTCCTTTGTTCTGCACCAGCGGTTTGCACAGCAGCGCTTTGTTCTTCAGTAACTTCGGCGCAGAAGGAGGAAGAGGAGAAGCAGGAGGATGGACCTTCGCTGCGTCTGTTGGACATTTCCAGAGTTCTTGGTTTTTGACCTGGTGCCTGTTGAGACAAAAAGGGAAAGTTTAGATGCGAGACAAAGAACCGGGTCAGACAGATAAATCAAGAGTTTGTCTGGGTTCTGTACTGAGGTGCGTGGGTTTGTCTGCTGACTTGGATCTCCCCGCCGGCTGGTCTGCGAGCGACATGACGCTGGCGATGACGGGCGTGGCCTCGCCTGCAGCTGCAGGAACCAAAACACAAACAGCCGGTTGAAACCCACAGCTGCGCTTCTGACCCAAACAGTCCAGCTTTATAAAACAGGAGCGAATAAAGTTTAACTGGACGCTCTTCAGTCGCTTCTCAACATGATTCAGACATGAAACTCAAACCGTTTCTGCAGGTTTTCTACTGTTTGAATAAACATGTTTTTGTTATTTATGTCCATCAGAAACTCGAGTTAACTCGATAAACAGATGACAGAAAGTTTGACATCTAGAAATCAAAAACTTGGCCTCAGACACAAAGTAATCTTACAAAAAACATCTTAAATTACGATAATAAAACTTTATGAACATTTGAAACATATTCAGCTTTTGGTTCATCTCCAGAAAAACTTTAAACCTTCTCAGTTTGTGAGAAAATAAATTGGTTTATTCCCACAATGCTGAGAAATCCAAGTGCCAAATTACTTCCTAAATACATTTTATTGATCTATAAACAATAATTTACATAAACCTGAAATAAAAAGATAAACAATTTTATTTCAGTTTTTAATTGTTTCATGTTTCCTGAGCTGAAATCCGTCATAAAATTACCTAAAATGTAACTATGGCTCAAACAGATAAAAAAAGATGATTAGTTAATTCTGCACCTCTGAACACGTGAAGACCAATCAGGTTGTCCATAGCACTTTAAGCCCCGCCCACTGATTCTAAAAGCTGTCAGTAAATTCATATAATCAGGTAAAAATGCAGGAAATTAAAGTAAATTTTACTTCTAAAACTTTTAGTTTTATATTTAACTGTTATGTATTAATATGTTGATAATGTTAAAATTATAGATACATTTATTACATAAATCTCGGGCTGTAATGATTAATTTAATAATAATTAACCAATTATTGAAATAACCTTCAACTATTTTAGTAATCGATTAATCACCAATTACAAGAAAAAAATAAATTTGTTGAAAATAAATGAAGTACTTTGAGGGTAATTAGGCTACAACTGCATGCATACATATAAATTTGCATCTTTTAATGCGTTTCAGTATAAAAAAAAAATAATTGTCTAAAAGAAGAAAAAAAGGTAAAAATGTCATTTTTTATCTGATTAATCAACAAAATAATGAATTACTAAAATAATCAGTGACATAAATCAATTCTTATGGCCTTTTTAAGCTTTTTGTCTGTAATAACTAGTTTATATTATTTTCTTTGTCCCTTCTGTTAAACCTTGTTTACCATCATTTTCATGCTCAGTAAATGTGGAATAAAGGTAAAAGCGATTTGGACCTTTGATGACTTCGCCCTGGGCCGCCACCCGATCGCAGCAGAACTTGAGCAGGCAGCTGATGCCACAGAAATGTTTGACCTCTCCGAGTAACGGCAGGCTCTGCTTCAGCTTCCCTTTACGCCCGCAGCTGTCGCACTTTGCTACCTGCAGGGGGCGCAGCGAGAGCATCGTCATCGGCACTGAAAGCGAACGGAGGCTTCGGCGCGCGGACCGCGGCGGCTTACGTGGCAGAACAGCATGGTGTATTTGGAGCGGCACTCCTCAGAGCAGAACTCCTCGATGGAGCCGCCGTACTGGGCCGTCACCAGCTTCTTGGACACGCAGTGGCAGTAGACGCAGGAGTGGCAGTGCTTCCCCCAGTTCTTACTCAGCTCGTGTCTGAAGAGGAGCTTACAGCCTGGAAACAGCAACAGAAGGCGGTTCTGCATCAACATAACATGTTTGACTAGTTTCTAGTTCAAATATCCAAGCTTAAATAATTAGCTTAGAAGTAACATTTCAGCAAGAAGGGTTAGGGTTAACCCTCAGGACCAAAAACGTTGCAAAATTTTCCTTTTATAAATGTTCAAAATGAGACAGCAATCAGTCAGGAAGTAAAAAACCTGAATTTCAATGAGAGAAAATGTTAAAGTCCAGATTATAAAGTGACAAATCAGAGATAAGTTACATGATTTAAGCTAAAATGAGTCAAACTAAATGGTTGTATTTTTGTATGTTTGGTTGTATGGCTGCATTGTTGTACATTAGAAAATAGAAAAATATATTTTTAAACATTTTATTTCTTCCAGACGTGGAAAGCCGCCGCGTGAAGCCGCCGCGTGAAGCCGCCGCGTGAAGCCGCCGCGTGAAGCCGCTGCGCTCACCGTCGCTGCAGAAGTAGCAGTCCTTGTTGTTGATTCTCTTGGCCTCTCTGGTGATCTTTTCGATCTTGCAGTATTCACACAGACTCATCACAGCGTTGGCCTTCTTGTACTCCATCGAACAGTCGGAACCACACAGGAAAATGATCTTATCCTGGAGAAACATGAGAACAATGAGAAAACCGACTCTGGGATCATTTATCTGTTTAGATAAAAAGTACAATTCTAAAAATGAGACAAATGTGGCCTGTAGATGCAGATGGATGCTTTTAATCTGTAAGTTTCTTACAATAGAAAATGCAAAGTTTGTGTCTTTTTATAACCAAGCTTTGCCAAAAGGTGAAACCATGAATATTCATAGACTTTTACTGAAATGATTCATTAAACTTGGTTAAATGTAACAAAGGCTCTGAAAGAAAGAATCCTGTTCTTATTACTGAAAATCTGTTCAGTCGAGCCGGAAAGAAACTGAAAACTAGATGCTTTTCTTTTAATACAGCAAACATGCAACATTTATGATGGAGTATGAGATCACTGTACAATTTCCAACAAAAACAATTTGGAGAGGCTTCTCTGAAATTTTCTACAAAAAACTTGGAAATTTCTGAGTTTCGAGGAGAAATTTAATCTCAATTTATGACTGTTTGGTGGAAACTTTCAACTTTTTTTGAAAACAATCAATAAGATTCATCATCCAGGTTTAGACGGAGCGTGGCGTCTCGTTTCCTGCTACCTTGATCTGGATGAGCTCCGGTTTGGAGGTGACCACCTGGCCGCACTGGAAGCAGTTGAGCTTCAGCGCGTCGACCAGCTGCGTCGGCGTGGCGGTCTGCGCCTGGGCCGAGCCCACCGGCAGCTTGGTGAAAACATTCAGCTGCGGCTGGCTCTTCTTGAACTTTTCCTGTGAAACAGAAACAATGGAGGAGATGTGTTAGCGTTTCGCCTGCGGAGTGAACGAAGCGGCTGCGTTGGTGGCGTCTCTACCTGGAAGGTCATGACGCACGGCATGCTGCAGAAGTTCCTGATGGACGTGTCCGACATGGCCAGGTGGTACGAAGGAACCGTGTTCTTCCCACAGTTGTCACAGTTTAACCGAGCTCCTGCAGAGAAACGTTTGAACCGAAACGTTGCTATAAATATCAAAGTTCAGTCACAAATGAAGAATATTAGGAACGTGGCGATCTCTGTTCAGTCCATACATTCTGTCTGTTTCCAGCTGCTTCACAATGTAAGAACCAACATGTCAAACTATTGCAATATTAAACAAAATAAGAACTTTAAATGTATAAAAATGATTTTCTAAATAAATACAAGGTTTTGTTTGTTTTCTTTTAAGAGATTCAGAGTTCCTTGCAGATTTGTTTCAGAAATATACAGGAAAGATTCTCCAGTTTGATTTTAATGTATAAAAAAGTGTAACAAGTTCGCTTTGTGTTCTTGCAATTGACAGGAATTTAAATATTGTTTATCATTTCTGCATTGGTTTTGTCTTGAACTTGTTTATGTAAAGATTAAAAATCACCAAAATAAATAAACCTTTTGTTTTGTTAAAGTAAATTAGCTGCTTTTCAATCTCAGCTGATCATAAAATGTCTCTGCAGAAAGAAACTGAAGAAAACTGAAACTTTCATCAGGAAGAACATTTTCTCAAACGGGAGATCGTTTTACAATCAGTTTCTCACAGCGTCACATGGGAGAATCACAGAATATTGACTTTTTAACATCACAGAATCATCTGCAGAGATTTCATCTGACAGCCGCACCTGAAGAGCTGACGCTCTGGACCTTAAACGCCATCAAGCAGCTGTTGCTGCAGAACATGTTGACCGACTCGTCGCTGTTTTTGTTGCTCAACATCTGGGGGAGCATGTGTGGCGCGCGGCACATCGTGCACGGCAGAATCACCTTCGTTTTCTGGCAACAAACGAAAAGCAAGTTTATTTGTATCGCACAAACAAGCAGCAAGGCTGTTATTGGCGCTTTACATCATGGAAACAGAAACATCACAATCAACAGCTGTGAAACCAGAGCAAGAAAAATGCAATGAAGCGTCATTGTTAAAATCATCAACCCACATCAAATACGTTGATCAATTTGTCAAGAGCAATTTTAAAAGAAGAAATTTTAGTGCGTATATATTTTAGAGAAAATGTTTAAATACACTTAAAATAAGACAAAAAACTAACTTACGAGTAATTTTTCAGCAATATATCAGCTCTTATTTCAAGTAATAAATCCTTAATATTGATTTGAATTATTTCACTATCAAAACATTTTCCCATGTTAGAAGTAAATAACACAACAGTGAAAACTGTTTTTTATTAATATTAAGGAATTATTTACTTAAAATAAGCTCTTACATCTTTATGAAAATGTACTTGTAAGTTAGTTTTGTGTAAGTGTAAACATGTGCATGAGAAATCAGACTAAATATACTTAGTAAAGTTTTGTGTTTTGCAGTGTAGGAACAAGTTTCAGGTCAATAATTTGTTCAAATTGATTAAAAACCTAATTCTACTGGCAGATTATTTCATTTATAATGTGGGAAAAATGTTAAGTTATAAGTGAAATAATCTGTTTCAGTTAAAAAAAGGTTCTAGTTTCACAGGCAGTTTCCTATTTCTTGTGAGTTAATATTTTATTTCCAGTAAACTGGAACCAGAAACTAGACTGGAACTCCTGCGTTAGGCGGCGGCGAGGCGTTCAGGTACCTCCTTGTACTTGGCCAGGCAGTCCATGTTACAGAGCGTCTTGCTGCTGTCCTCCAGCTTCAGCATGACGGGTTTGCTCTGGCAGAACGAGCCGCAGCTGGCGCAGCCGGCCATCGTCAGGTTGTTGACGGTGCGGAAGCGGTTGAAGCACGCGTCGCTGCACATCTTGTGGACGGTGCCGCGCAGGATCACCTCGTGTTTGCTCTGCGGAGAGAGCAGAAAAATGTTGCTTCACAACGGCGAGCCTGCAAAACCGGGTGAACCGGGTTCTGGTCCGCTGGACTCACGGTGCTGAATCTGGAGCACATGCTGCAGAGCGACTGCGTCTGCGGCGCTTTGCACGGCGCGGCGGCGCGGATGCTCTGCGTGTGTTTCTTGTAGTTGAAGGAAGTGACGCAGTTCTGGCTGCAGAACTCCTTCATGGCGCCGTTGGCGTCTGGAGCCAGAACCGCGTCCTGGGTCCGGAGGATCAACCTGCAGGAGAGCAGAGCAGCCGGGTCACAGAGCTGATCGAGACCCGATTCGCTCTGAGAGGCGGGGCGATAAAATCACTTGATTCACTAAATAGAGTTTTGGAAAATCTGGGTCCAAAGCATCAGCGCGCCCACGGCGGCCATCTTGTTTAGCAATCATGATTAAAGCTCCTATTTAATAGACTTTTAATTCAAGTCACCTCTGTGACAGAATATTAGGACCAGGATGAGATTTTTTTACTTCCAATTACAAGAATCAAATCTGGACGATTTAAAGTTTATAATTATTACATTTTGTGATAAAAACAAAAGTGATGATTTATTACAACTTTCTAGGTCATTTTAGGCCCACAAACAAATTATGCTCCTGAAACATTCCTGTTTATAAAACGCCTCTTTAGGACACAAGTCATAAAAAATGTGATTAAACTGGATTTAATCATATTTATTGAAATTTTTAATTGAATAAACAGTGAAGCAAAATATTAAAACTAACAATCCCAACAATATGGATAGTTTTAGTTTTTATTATTAGTGGGAATTTATTGTGACAGTAGTGAATCAGAATCTAATGAGAAATTTATCGCAATAAATGAATCGAGAAAAGAGAATAACGTCAAAATAATGTTAGAATCGTTTCAACATGAAAAATTAAATATTTAAATCAGAAATGTTCTGAAGTTTTACTTTGTCAGTTTTACAGATAATTTAAATACTTCATATTTTACCATAATAGCATGAAATTATTATCAGCTGCTGAACTTTGAAACGATTGAACAAACTAAGAAAGAAACAGATTTTTTTCATTAAAACAACTATCTTAATTTTAATACGTTTTTCTGGCAAAATTGCATCTTTAATCTGCTAATATGACTGTACTCATATTTTGGTCCTAATACTTTATCATATAATCCACAGATTGAGATAAAAACACTTTGAAAATATTTTCTCTTTAGAAAAGTGCAGGTCAGATTTTTGGCTCAAGCTGGTGTCGTTACTTTTGGCAGAAGACGCAGGGCTTCGTGGCTCCTTTGGAGGAGGGCAGCGACGCCGAGAGGCAGGAAGTGGAGCAGAAGAGCGCCGGCGAACCCTTCCTCTGGAACGCCGTCTGTCCTTTCAGCAGGTTCTTCCTACAGTTGGAGCAGGACATGTGGACGGAGGACGGGTTGACGCACGGCAGCGTTTCTCCAGACGGCGACACGGAGAACACCGAGCCGATCCGCAGGTCGTCCTGTCGACAGAGGAACCGCCCGATGAGGAGACGTCACAAATACCAGACGCCATCTTCCTTCTGAGCAGCTTGGCGTTGGGCTGCGATGTCGACCGAATTATTTGTTTCGGATCCAAGTAGCAGCAAAATGCATAAGCAGCAGTCGACCATCCATACAACAGAGTATGAAAGGTTTTTATTTGTTAAATTCAAGACTAGCTGATGAATTGTGTTATTTCTCTATATTATTTGAGAGAAAGATTCCACTAAAGAGTATTTGGGTGTTTGCAGTTAAAGCAATAAGAATAAATCCACAAAGGAGGAAATTTTCTCAAAATATTTCATTAAAAATAAAAAACAAAAAGCTGGATCATAAAGTCATAAAAAGAAAATGTTTCATGATTCAAGGCGTAAATTAACAAAAAAAAAACTAAGATATTTTCTGAAATATCTGCATCCTGTCTGGTTCTGATCCAGGAAACAGAACAGATATTTACCACTTCAGTAAAACAATGATAACAATTTAGTTCTAATATTGCAAATTTATGCCTTTAGTCATGGAAAATTATAATTTTGTCATTTCATCATCAGAGAATAGCCAGATTTTTCCCAAAAATATGAAATTAATCAAGAAATATTTATGTTTTATGTTGGAAATTTGCTCCATGCAATAATTATCTAAAATGGCCCCAATACTCAGTCTTATGCTCCATTTTTTGTTTTTATTGTTTCAAATTTCATTTGCATTCTTCTCCCGTTCATGCAGGTCGCAAACCGTTGACACAGAAGTCTGGTTGTGTTCTGGCTAGTTGGTTTTGTTCTGATGAAGCACCATGCTGGGCGTGAACTCACCCTGGCGGGTTCGTCCTTGATGCTGGCCGTAGACGTGGAGGAAATCAGCGCCTGTTCGTATTCCTCGTCCACCGGCTCGTCCTTCACTTTGGCCAGAGGCGGCGAAGGAGACGACTTCCTCTCTTCGGTCTGCCCCTCCTGCTTCAGGAAAAAAACAACACTTGTAATTCAACGACGACCAGAAGGAAGAAAGTTTTAGCTTCGAAAAAAATACTTTTAACCGAGGAGCAACTTACAGAGTCTGATCTGGGAAAGGACAACTTCACCACTTTCATCCCGTTTACCACGGCAGCAGGGGAGGAGCTGTCTCTGCCTGGAGACAGGAGCAGAAAAACGGGAAATTTTAAAGTAAAATTTTAAGAGATCAAACTAACTTTTGATCTTAATTGATTAATTTTTGGTGTTTGAAGATTTAATTTTTGGAAAAAGGTTTTTTGTTTGTAAAGCTGGATTATTGTTCCAGACCCATAAAGACAAACTGAGCCGTTTAGTTTTCCATTCCTTGCGGAGCGGCTTGCTGCCGTCGCCTCGCCTACCTGTGCTTCCTGCTGACGGAGACGGAGACGAGCTCGACTGCATCAAATCTGAAGCAGACGGTTTCACGTCGGCTCCCTCCTCCTCTTCCTCAGCGGAGTTTCCGTCTTCTAGGGTGGAAACTACCAGGGGAAATAGAAACAGACATTAATCCGCAGCTGCAAACCTGAAAAGTGTGACAAATGTTGCAGTTTTGGTCCCAAATCAAACTGTCTCTCAAACCATCAGGTTTGAAAACACACCTACACAAATCAATGTAAAGACAAACTGTCCCATTACATCGATGGCTGTCAGGTTTTCTCACCAGGTTGTCCAGTAGGTTTGGTTTGATTTGGGACCAAAACTGCAACATTTGTTCCATTTTGTGTGAAGCCAACCAACCCATTTGAGCAACCTGTTCTCCTCCTCGCCTGTGGAGGCGCTGTCTGAAGACCCACTGAAGGAAACACAAAAACCTCTGAAAAAGACACCGAGTACTACTTCCAGAATAAAGACCACGAGCTGTCTCTCCTGTTAAAACATTTGTTTTGGTTGTATTTACCCAGAATGCCCTGCGCTGTAGTGCACTTCTTGCTTTTGGAGCGATCTCTGGTCCGCTTGGCATTCACATATGCATTCAAACCGAATCAGAGTTCACTTCAACCGAACCGAGATCGAGGTGTGTCGGCGGAACAGAGTTCGCTTTTTTGGTCGATTATACATTCCCATCTCCCCGACCGGACCGGACCGTTTAGGAAAATGGATTAACGCGGTGACGCCTTTACCCCTTCATCATTGTTGCTCTGCATGTTGACCATTTACATCCAGGTTGTTTTCTCAGACAATGCAGCTGAAAAACATCTCACCATATAAACGTCTCATATCAGTCAATATCAATAATTTGACTAGTTTTTGTTTTAAATATCTGAATTACTGCCAACTCGAGATGCAGCCTTTTCTGTTTTACCCTCAGTTTCCTCTGGAGACATTAATCTCATTTTCTCCTTTCGCTAAACCCTGTTTTTTAGCGGTAAAATCTGAAACTGCTGCTGTGCAAGTAGCTCAGCAGGTTGTTGCTAGGCAACCAAAGTTGGGGGAACTTTAAACTGCTTGTTGATCAGCAGGTTGTTGCTAGGTAACCAAAGAGAGAGAGAGAGTTAGTTGATGCCACCATCCCAGCCACACAAGATGTTGAGCAGTTATTTCCTCTGCCTACATTTCCCAGAATGCCATGTGGTTCTGGATCGGAGTTCGGTGAAATTGTTGCACATTTGACATTTTATTAGGCGCATTTTCAACTGATATTGATAACATGTCTATTGTGATGTTTAATGTTATTGATTGCTTTTCCATTGACCACATAATTACACAATTTGACATTTTGAAAATACGTTTTCTTAATAGAAACAGCGATTTCTAAAAAATTCCCATTTTTTGATAAAGTTTTGATGCCTGGATGAGTTTTTTGGGGGGGTTTTTTTGGCCTTATCAAAATTGAATGGAAAAACTGAGCTGCATACCTGTGTTTGTGTTTGGAGGTGAGCGGTTCTGCTCCTCATCCTCCTCCTTCATCAGAGCTTCCTGCTCCATCTGGTCCACCGTCCCGATGTCCATCATTTCGTCAAGGTCGTCGGCTGCAGACGCGCTCAGCTTAGCAGCAAACGACGATTTCTCCTCTGATGTCCTGCTGTCTTCTTCCTCCTCCTCCATCCTGCTCTCTTCCTCTTTCCTTTTCTCCTGTTCCTCCTCCTCCTGTTCTCCTGTTCCTCCTCCTTCCTGTTCTCCTGTTCTTCCTCCTTCCTGTTCTCATCTTCCTCTTCTATTTCATAGTTTGTCTGTTTTTCATTGTCTTTCAGATGAGTCATGGCGTCCATCTCACTGATGTCTGCTCTCTCCGTCGTCTCCTCCTCTCCCTCCTCCGGTTTTTCTTCACTTTCCTCTGATTCGTCAACGTAAACCATTTTCAGCACATCGCGAGGAGAAACGGCTTCTGAAGAAGATTCGTCGTTCTTGGCTTCCTGACTTGCCGTCTCGTTTTCACCACCGCTGCCATCCTCTTCGTGCTCGGACACAACGGGCGAAGCTTCGCCAGAGGACTTTTGATCTCCGGCGTCCTTTGATGTTCCCGGTTCTGATACAGCGTCCATGGAGTCGCTGTCCGTTTCCTGTGTCGCCTGAAAAGAGAAACAGTTATTTAGTTAACAACAAGATAATTATTCTTACTAAAGTTTATGAAACTTTGAGAATCTATTAAACAGTACCTCAGTGTTGCTGAATCTTATTTTTACAAAATATTCAAACATTTATACCTTTTTTTGATGCCTCAAATCTGAATTCATGTATGTTTAGTCAACATAAATAGTAAATATGATCTGACACTACTAGCTACTAACATTTCAGTAATAAAAAATATTAATTTACATTATCTTTCCATATAAAATGTTTTACGGCTGGTTTTCTTTAAACTTGTGGTCATAAAACAACAAATCATTCATGAATCAAAAATCCCCAATGGCCAGGCAACTCTCGCGATGTCTCCCTCTGATTACAACACAACTTTACCACGTAGCTAGTATCAATGAGCTAAAGGTATCCTGGATGAACAAAACATTAGAGCCTATGTAGCAGATAAAATAAACAAAAGTATAAATTATATCGTGTTGATTTGTGTGAGTTTTTATTTTCCTTTCTCATTTTTGCAATCTCGCGATATTTGTTAGCGTCTTGCTGCAGCGGCTGCAGGGTCAGTTTGAGCATTATTGCTTTGTTTTTCACTCTCTGAAATGCACATTTTTTGTTTCATCCATCATTGCTAAACATCTAAACCGCTCAATAGAAAGCAGAACCTGCGGCTAACCGACCGCCTGCTAAACCAAGCTAGCCTTTCTGTGTATCCCTGTTGTCCGGTTAGCTACCAGTATCTCGGCTCTTCGATCTCCAGAAACCGTTTCTGACCCCTCAGCCTCACTCCTTCCCCTGCTGGGCGTATCTGGGCCCGCTGGGATCGGGCTTGTTCCAGCCTAACGCAGCTTGCAGCCCGTATCTTACCGCGCCGCTGACCTGGACCTGATAGCTGGCCTGCTGCTCTGCTCCGTCTCCAGCTTCCGCCATGTTTGCACCAGAAACTGTCTGAGATGGAGCGTTTTCTCCTCCGGTCGGTTGTAAATCTGGGAAACTACCTCACATTTATTCCAACTGCACCGCTTTTTGCAGAATGCCTTTTTGGATTCTTCTTGGCGTTTATTGTCGGTTGGTAACGCTGTGGCATTACACATTATCGCCCCCAAGCGGTAGCAAATAAAATCAGCATGTTCGTGACGTCACGGCAGGTTATTATAAAATAGAATCACTTGACTTATAGTGAATTCACTAAAGTTTTATCCAGGCTCACATAAAACTAACAGATAATAAAAACTGCAGTAAACACACACACCCGCAATTTTATATAAAAACAGTTTTGTATATAGAAATAAATTTTATTGGAGAGTCAAACTAACAAAACAACCTTTTGCATAAAAGATATCCAGGGAGCTGTATTATAACTTACAGTGACTCTCGCACTTAAAAATACAAATAAAGCTCAGAAACAACTTCATGTTTATTTTTTAGTTGACATCCAGAGTTGACTTTGAGCCAAACTTTTCCTGCTACTAAAATTACATAATCATAATTTTAGGATATTATTTGCTGTCACAACAACTCTGGAAAATGTGAATTTCAACACATGTTGAATTTTATTATCATATTTGCAATTTTTCTTTTCAGAAACCAAAATTATAAACTTATTTTCTGTCAGAGCTAAAAAAAAAAAAAAAAACATCAACCCTGAATCTCTGAAATTTTTCGAATAGTTTTTTTTATTTGGATCTGCAGATTCTTCTTTTCAATAACAGCCATTTTTATTTTCGCTTTTTTAAAATGCACAAATCCACAAACACATTTTGTAGATTTGTTATTCTACTCAGTTGCACATCCCTTTGGATCAGAGTATATTTTTAATAACTGCAGAGTATTTCATGTTGTAATTTTGCCCTTCCTATACGGTTTTATTCTTTATTCTGTTTTTATATGTTTAACTGTCTGAACCGGCATGCTTTGTTTCCATGTCACTTTGCTGTGTTTATACTTGAATTTCCCCACCGAGATAATAAGAAGCAGGATATTTCTAAAGACTACACATATTTAATAATTACACATTAATAATGTATAATTATTATACATAACTATTATGTATAATTATTAAATCCTGGATTTAATAATATGTAATTATTATTAATTAATAATAATTCTGCAAAGAAAGTGATTCCTGCAGGATGAATTGAATTCACGCAATGTTAGTTTACTTATAAAAACGTAAAATCTGAGCTACATGATCTAATAGTTGAGGAATTCACATAAGATGATAAAAGCATTAATAAATAATTAAGAGGCCTTCCAAAATCAAAACAAAAATAATACACAGAAAAAATAAATAAATATGCAAAAACCTGGATATATACATGTTTCTCCTCAAATGAAAATAAAAGAAATACATTTTCAGATAAGTATCTACAATAAAGAACAGCTTTTTGGAAGATTTAATGCTATTTTTGACCAGAGCCAACAACTGAAAACATCATCAGCAAACAATTTCCTTAAGCTAATGATCAAATGTTGCATAGAAAAATTACATTTTCTAATTGTCACACTTCAGTATAATTCAGTGTTACTGACACCTTAAATCTCACAACAAACAATAAAGCAAAGTGTTTATTCTCATGTGTAACTTATTTGTGTCTTCAGTTGTTTTGTGGATTTTAAGTTATCCTCTAATGAACTTTTGTGTGTTTTACTGATGGAATGTATGTTCTAGTTTATGTATTTTATATATTTGATTTTTATATAAATAGAAACTTAAGGGGTTGGATAATCTGACAGCGTCATTGCGTTTTAAAATAAAAACAATAAAACAACACAATATTTCACAAATTACGTTATTTAAACAAATAACAGGGCAAGGGAGATGTTTGTTTTTATTGTTGATTAGAAAATGATAAACAATCCAAAAAGGAATCAATGAAGTCATAGTTGAGATATTAAAATATCCTCTAAAAATTAAATGTTGTTGTAATTCATATTAATTCAAGATTCCTCCGTTATTATAGATGGTGACAATAATAAAAGTGTTACACATTTTGTCACATTGCAACAAACTCCAGATCAACACAACCAAGTGCTTGATTGTGAAGTGAGAGGACAAAAACTTTCTTTTTAACTTATAATTTACTTTTACTCTCTAATCCATCCCATAATATCTCTGATTGTCCTGTTGAACGCTGAGCCTCCTCCAGTCTTCTGAAGGTTTTCTTCCAGGATTATCCTGAATTTAGCTCCATCCATCTTCCCATCAACTTTGATTGGATTCCCCTGTCCCACAGCATGATGCTGCCATCGTGTTGCTGTGTTCAGGGAGACGCTGTGTTTTAAATAAACTTTTTCTTTGAGGAGCGCAGGACTGATAAATTCCACCTGTGGATCTCTAATCTTCTCTAACAAACCTCTGAAGCCTTCACACACACCGGCTGCCCTCACACTGGGATTAAAACACATTAAGTGGCTGCAGTTTATGGAGGTTCAGCAATAGGCAAAACAAAACATAGGTCTATGATACGATGGCTGACAGGTACAAATGCACAGCAAACAAAATATGCTCCAATCGCAGAAAATAGTAGGCAAAATCTAAAAACAGCAAACCAATGCAAACAAAAAGTCCATAAAAAATGCTGCAAATAGCAAAAACACAGCAAGTCTAAAATACTGCAAACTCTCAGTAAAGATGATATGTCTGTCTGTATGACAGTCAGTCAGTAAGGAAGAAAGGAAGAAAAGGGGAATTATTCTTGATGTTTTTTTAACATATATTTTCGCATATTAACATAGGTACCTACTCCAGACTCCCCCTACTGGTATGGAGGACTTATATTTTGTTTAACAGCTGTGCAGCATTTTAAGCTTGTTTTTGCAGCATTTCATTTGTTGCTTTCATTTTCTGATTGAATCATTTCTCTTTTGCACTTATTTATTTTTTGTTTTGTAGTTTGCAGCGCTTCGTTGCACATCCTGCTATGAGCCACATAAAACATGGTCATTAGATTTTTACACGCAGGTAGATTTCACCTCCTGAATTCTGCCTCTGTTATTTTGGCTCCAATCAGAATGAGCTGTTTTAATGTTCTGTCACTTTTATGCAAATAAGTTGTTGCTGGCCACGCCCCCCCCAAAATCAATATTTACAACTCCTCCTTCCTGCTCGTGCAAATGACTGCAAAGAGATGCGCAAGACAGCGGCGCATTTTTAACCCCGAAGCAGACGAAATGGAGCCTCCGTCACAACCAACAGGCAAGCAGAATCTGTTTCTGAATAGTAATTAATGGTCATGAAGTAAAACGTTGTTTGTGAGACACGTCAGCCTATTGTTAGCGTTAGCTTGTGCTAACTGTTCGCTCCGAACGCGTCATGCTGTACTTACGTCTCCGTCATCTTCGAATTTGAAGCGGATAGTGGGAACGGAACCTTTCTTTAGTCTGAGCCTTAACGCAAATCCCGCCGTGTACTGCCGGTAGTTTTCAAAACAGTCTGCCGTGAAGTGATTCGCGCAAACTACGATCTTCTTGGGCAGTGCGCCTGGTGACGGGACGTTTCCGTCAAAGATGAAGCGGAGCCACTTGGTTCTGTTCGCCTCGGCTGGGAGGACGTGCATGGAGACATGTTGGTCAAAGCAGTCCACGACAAAACACCTGTCTTTTCCACCAGGCATTGTACAGCGGCAAAAACAGCTGAACTCTTCTTCTTCTTTACCTTTTACGGTAAAGGTTGGAAAACAACTTAAACGGGAATTAGCGCCACCCGGTGGCCTGTAGTCAGTCTGAACCACAGCGGTGTGGAAAAGTTTGTCCCTTTCTGATTAAAATCCAGTCAGAGGACACAACTAAACACAAAATGCTGTTTTTAGATGAAGGTGTTTATTACTAAGGGGTAAAAATCCCAACATGGGCCTGTGTGAAGAAAATGATTTCCTGCACTGTGTTAAACATAAATGGTTTGTCAAACCTGAGTTCACCATCTCCAGCCACACAGGCCTGATTACTGCCACATGAGGCTGCTGCAATAAGGAATTAAGAAATTAGTTGCATAATAAATTAAAATGAACTCCAGGATTTCCTTTCTGGTGATTATTTTTGAAGGGAAATTTTGTTCACAGAGATTTCATAATCCATTTTTTATGGTTTTGGCTGTGTGTGGTTTTTACTTACGTTTATCAGTTTTGTTTTGTATTATTCTGAACATTTACAATATCTTTCAGTTTTAGAGTTAGTTTTCCTTTAGAAATTTAAAGTGTATTGGTGTCTGAGAAGGAAAACTCATGCACTATTAACATCATAATCCATTTTATTTCTGATTTAGGTTGTATATGGTTTTTTAAATTGTTTTTTTGTTGTCATATTTTATTTTGTATATTTAAAATATCCTCCAATTAAATGCTTTTGGCATTCTTCTGTTGCATTTATTTATTATTTTTGTCCGTTTGGGTGTTTTAGAGTTCCTATCATTCATGTGTTTGCAGCCAGTTTTGATGTTTCTGCGCATCACAAAACATCAAAACACAAAGACACGTAAAGAAAAAAATGCTGCAGCTACAGAAAACAGAAGCAAAAGGAAAAATGCCACTAAATAACAAAAACAACAGCAGGTGTAAAGTCTGCAAACTCATTCCACAAAACAAGAGTCCTCCAGGCCACCAGGGGGAGTCGACCACTAAATCACACGATACAAGACTCTTGGTAAAGATGGGTGTCCAGAACAAATTTAAGGTATTTTTACAATATTATAAAACAGTAGCATATTTACCCCTGGTGGCCAAGAGGACTTCCTTTTCGTAGCATTTCATACTTACTGTTGTTTTTGCTATTAGTGATATTTTCCCTGATAGTTTCTATTTCTATATGCTGTGATTGCAGCATTCTTTTTTTGTTTTTAGGATTTGCTTTTTCTGTTGGTGTGTTTTCTAGTTTGCGTCGTTCATGTGTTTGCTCCTGGAAGCCGCCATAGCTGCTAGGTGAGGGTTAGTGCCCGCCGACTGTAATAGCCGTATCGGGATGTTTTTGAAAGGGCTTCATTTCCAGGCACCAAAATGTAGTAAATTGTTATGAGAAAATGGCAGGATGTTTTTGGGTGTTTTTTTGGCGATTGGACTGTTTCTAGAAGCAGAAGAAACAAAAAAGTTCATTTTGCATAATAGTTTCCATTTAAAGTTGGAGATTGTAACCTGACAAAATGTGCAACAGTTTGGCAAAATTCAAAATCTGTAAGCAAACCAAACAAACCGGGTCTGACGACGGCCGAGCTCGAACCGACAGCTGCCAGCGACTCATGACGTCACGGTGGGGATCCCGAGGAATCAGCAGGACATTCTGGGCTCCTGGAAACGTACCAGCAAAATTAAAAGTCAATATGAAAATACAGTTTATTAAAAAGCATCTGGTGACCTTCCTGTCAGAATAAACTGAAAATGGAGCCGTTCTAATTATTTACCTTTACTCTTGACCTGAGATTTTGGAGGCTTCGATGTTCTCGGTGTTTTCAGAGTAATGGTTTGCTTCTGAACGGATGCGGCGGGCCGTCGACGCTTTGACCTTTCACCTCTGGGTCAGTATCGGCTGCCAGGGACTCTGCAGGAGGCTGGGAGAGCAGTAGAGCGTGAACGCAGGTGTTTGTTGCGTTTCACTCACATTTACAGCTGCTAGTGAATGACAGTTCAGTAATGTTAATAACTGATAACAGCCAAACTTCAGACAGATATCAAAGCCTGGCTTTGATATCTGCTAATTATTCTCCAAACCATAATTATCCTAATTAAAGTTGATTACTTTTTAACACAGGATGATTTTGGTTTAGTTTTCTGCCCTCATAAATGAAAACTAGTTTCAAACAAGTAGGAAAAAGTGTAAGAGGGCAATGCAGATGCTGCACCGATCCCATATCTATCTGTCCCCATATTGGGGGAAAAAAATCTCGATCTGGTATTGTGACGGTGTGTCTGATCCATTAGGGCAGATCTATTTACTCTAATTCTCTGCATCATGTTTTCTTATTTAAGCTACATCATGTAGAGAAATTGTTTTTGTTTGTTTTTATTTTCTTTTTTACAAAATGAGCTCTGATCATAAAACAATTCTGTCAGATTTACTTTCCTGAATTGTTTAGTACATGGTGCATAACTTTTCTAATAAAAAAACATAAGTGAAAAAGTCAAACTGAAAAGGTGGAGTCTTACCTGGGCGCATGGGACCGCCTGGTGCTTCAGGTGCAGCTGTCCTTTATTATTCTCCCTCCTCCCGATGTAATCATCATCCGTGAAGTGAGCGCTGCAGACGCGGAGATGCTTCAGCGCGGCTGGCGGCGTGTTGACATCCATCCGCAGCGCCGACAGCCACAACATCCGGAGGTGGAGGTCCGCCAGCGGAATGCGGTGAAACCTGTAGGGCGACCAGGAGTTGGCTCTGTTAGCGCAGCCCGGGAAAGCGCAGGAACAAACCATATTGGGTGGAGACGAACTGGTCCCAGTCTGGACCCAGTCTGGTCCCAGTGGAACCCAGAACCTGACCCCGTATCAACGATACTTCTGGTAGCGGCAGGAAGCGTTATGCTGCGTTCCATTCGACCCGGAAGACGGAGCTCAGGAGGGGAACGTGTCTGTCCGCCATATTGTGAGTGGCAGGCCAACACAGTTAGGACAGGTCGGTTGGTGCAAAGGCTGTTTATTTATTTAATGGTGATAAAAAAAAAAAAAAAAATTATATAAAATTTTGAAACCAATAATTCTTATATTTAGTACTCATAACATATACAATGATCATATAAAGATAATGCATTAAACAAATATTAAAATAAAAATACTTCTGTTTTAGAAAGTGATTCATTGAAATTATTTTGAGCGTTTTATTAAATAGTGTGGCTGTTAAATTAATTATTTCTTTTAAACTGCTTTGTAATTGTTTTGAACTTGTTTTACTGTTGTGTGACCAGGTGGTTGTTTGTTGCTGGAGCAGCTTAGATCTCAAATGCAACTGAGATCTGGATCTCCAGGAGGTTTTACCTGGTTAAAATATAGTTGGAATAATCAGTGTTCCAACAATTTAATATAACGCTGATTAAAAATATCAGTGTTAGTATAAAATTAGTGTTATTACTGTCAGTAATAATTGTTTAATATTAAATGTCAATAATAAAAATGGCCCCACATAAAAACAGCAGCTGAATCCTCTGTGTTTTTATTTTCTGAAAGTATGACTGTATAAACTTGGATGTATTTTTTTATTTCAGCTTTTCTTTCTCCTCACAACTTTGAAGGTTCATTTAAATATGAGACCACAAGAGTAAATAATAAAGAACTGATATTATTAGTTGTGTGTCTAGTTCAAAAATCTTACATTGTTCACTACTCTGATGTTTTAGACATTTAGAATAGAAGAATAGAAACAGCCTTTATTGTTAAGCAAAGGGGAAATTAAAGTGGACATGAAGGTTCACACAAAAAAGATCTTAAAATGTTAAAAAATAATATATATAAAAAACAAGATTAACACTAATAGTAATGATAACAATATACAGTCTAAGACTTTCTGGTGTGTTGCAGCAGGACTCAGTTACATAACGCACCATAAACAGCTGCCAATACAGAAAATGCAGATGAGAAATAATTTTTACGCCGTTGTTTGGCGCCCCTCTGGTGCAGCGCCAACATAGCATATCCAGCTTATAACCACCTTTTACGCCACTGACAGTTATTAGAAATATTCAATGGTTTTTACACCATAAAGAATAAAATAATCCCTCCATTTAAGCTCTGACTTCTGATGATGAAATGATGAAACTTCTGGTCAGACTCCAGGTAGGGTCAGAGGTCAAGGTGCACAAACTGGTTGGAGCATTCTCGTCAGATCAAGGTAGAAATAATTGTTTCTAGGAGTTGTTGGTGAAGATGTGCTGCAGCTTCAGAGCTGTAATCCTGCAGTCCAGTTCATCCATGAAGCCTTCATCCACGGACTCCCTGTCCGCCTCCTCCGGTTTGACCTCGCTGGGCAGAAAGACGTGGAGCTGAGCTCGACCCGCAGGCCCGGCAGCAGCGGGCCGCGGGCCGCAGCCCAGGAGACACGGCCTCCCCACCACAAACAGAGTCTCTCCCTGGCAGGAAGAGGAGTTGCGGCGCCGGAAGTCACCCTGCAGCATCTCCGCGCTCACATCTGGGTTGTGTGAATGGCGCCTCACCGGAGCGGGCCGGGCCGCGGGCCGCAGGGCCCGGGAGAAGTGGATGTATCCCGGTCGGCCGCAGCTCTGGAGCTGCTGGTTGTGCTGCTGGTCGCAGTTCCTGCAGGGCAGCAGGATGGGGGGTTTGCTGAAGGATGGAGGAGGTGGAGGCCACATCTGTAAACAGCTGGAGAGACGAGACCCAGAACATCCGTCCAACTGGAGGTCCTGACCCGGGGACAGGAGGGACGGCTCGCTCAGGCTGCAGACACAGAAGCATGGAGTTTATAACCTGAAGAGTCTAAACACATTTTGATGGATGGAACCTGGAGACTGCAGCTCTGGACTACGGAAGCCCCCAGGGGCCACATGACATGTACTTAAAATACGTAAAATTGATTAAAATTTACAAAGAACAACTTAATGTAAAAGATTTTTTTCTTCAATGTACCAAAATTTACACATATTTGATATTTTGGACCATCTGATTATTAACTGTTATTGTTTTACTTTTGGATTCCTATTTTTTATTTTGGAGAAATAAATTGCTGGAAATGAGAGAAATGGATCCAGGTCTGCTAATATACGGTACTTTATCATGGTCTTTCTCCAAAATCGTACTGTTAAATGATAAAATATTTAGTCTGGCTATAGCATAAATATGTAAAAGTAATAGGTATGCAATAAGTACACCCTTCTGACAATTATGTCTCATTTTTCATTCATTCGTTTCTTATTTTCGCCTGAAAGGCCAAATCTGCTCTACTACCGTAATGCACCATGTATGCGCGAAGCTACTCTTTAATTTGAGCTAACGTCGGCACTTGACCCCTGTGTGGTGTATTGGTGTCACTCGGGTTTCTCTCAATTAACGGTGCGGATTAGTTTCCCCCCACTGAAAATTACGGGTCACCGGTACCTGACCCGTCCGGCGGCGGGACCGGTTCTACTGGGACAGGCTGGGAGGAAACAATCGGAGTGTAATTTCATCCATCCTGGGATCTGCAGCTGCTTTTACTAGAAATGAAAAGTGATGCAAGCAGGAGAGTGGAGGCGATTCATCACCTCAGACCCTGTTCTGCACTTTCAGAACCGTTTTTAGAGAATTAAAGACTCAATAATAAACTTAGGAGAAAAATAATTCAATAAACTAATTAAATGTTGCATCGATTTTGTGATAGATGCCATTTAATTTCTGTGATTTGTTCAAATTTAGTGTCTGAAATACAAAGTTGATTAACATTTAAATGTTGTACACATAATTTAAAGAAGAGATCGTCAACGTTTTACACACACACACACCCACACACACACACACACACACACACACACACACTCTCTCTCTCTCTCTGATTAATGTATCATGGTTTAGATGAACTAAGTAAGGTTTACCTAATTTATTCAAAAATCTTTAACTCTGTACTTAGTGTAATTTATTAGCTATAGATGGTGTATATAAATATATTGTATTTAAATGTAATTATTCAAATCAATGTAACTGAGTAAATAACTGATAATTACTTCCTGCAAACTAAAACTCAAACAATTTCTTACAATTTGCTTATTTCTTTGTTACATTATAGCAGAACTATATTGCATTTCAACATAATGTCATCTTTGTTATGCATTTAGCAGTAAATATTAATGTAATTCAATAAACTGCAGGTGAGCTTTGGCTCAGAGTTTTGGTGGTTCGGGTGTTTTTACCTGAGGCGGGTCTTGCTGCTCCGCCTGCGGGGAGCTTTGGCCTCCAGGGACGGCAGCCTGAGCGGGGCTCTGCTCCGGAGCCCCGGCGGCACAGGGCCGGGCAGCGGGCGGCTGGTCCTCTGGACGGACCCGCAGGGCCACAGCCCGCCGAGCAGCGCCGTGGGGGGAGCGGCGGAACCGGGTCCGCTCATCTGGGACGGTTCTCCTGCAGGAAACTTCTCGGCTGGGTCTGACATGAGGATGAGGCTGCAGGCCGCTGCCACGCCGCGGGGGGCGGATGTACCGATACAGGTGAGACCAGCATGAATGATGCAGGAGCATCAATGATGCAGAGCTGGAGCTGCTCAGATGGGCGTTAGGTGAACTGCTCCTTCCTCCGGCTCGGTTTACAACTGAACCGAACAGCTGCTGAAGCAAAAAGGGAAAAGCTCTGAAACTGCAGGATTAAAGACATATAATAATCCCAGATAATCCGCCAAGAAGCAAATGAAGGCGCGAAAGTTCAGATTCTCAACTGAAAATAATCTGAGTTCAAAAAGTTTGACTTGAAATCATTTTAACTCAATCGGACGGAAGACAAAAAAACAACTTATTTCTCAAGAGATAAAAGTTAGAATAAAAGAAAAAAATGTCAGAATTTTAAAAGTCAAAATCTGAGAAAAACAAGAATGAATTCTTTTTTCCAAATGGTCCCAATCCTCTTCCGTACTTTTGCTTTATGATTCATCTTTGTTTTGCTGATTTAAGAATAATCAGTTCAACTCAGATTTTTTTTCTTCTGCAGGTTTTTAACTTTTTGTTGACTTCCAGTTTTTTGCAAGCAAAAGATTTAAAATCAAAGTCAGAAGTGAAAATAATTAATTTTCCATCTGATTTGTCTGATGCTGCATTTTTACATAAACAGCTGAAAACCATTTTCTATACATCTATTTTACTAACAGAACCCAGATGTAATGATGCTGCCAAACTTCCAGGACCATCAGTGAGACGCGAACCCGACCCAGATGGAGTCCGGATCGTGTTGCTGCGTCTGGGTTGGACTTCCTCCAGGGTTGACAGCCAACACTGGGCATGGGAGCGTGTTGCAGCGGCGGAAACTTTGCACCTTTAGCCTGAGTTGTATCCGAGCTGGAGGCAGCGCGGCACAGATTGTCCTGATCCGGCCAAATAGAGGCGATACGTTCACCTCCCCAAAAGGTACCAGCAGAACAGAGACTGAGCTCCACCACTTCAACATTTCACCTCAAAATGGTAAAAAGATGACTGGAGTACTGGGCAACTGACCAAAACCATAATTTAATATTTAAGAAATGCATCAGATGAGCCAAACTATAAATTTATGTGGAAATGTTGCCATTTTAAAGAGTAAAATTAAATGATTACAAATCCAGCAAGAGAAACATTTTTCCAAATACATTTCTTTCAATATTAAGCTTATAAAACTAAAACCACAACAGGCATGTCTGGTGATTTTTTAGTTAAAACGAGTTAGTTCTTCATTCAGTGAAATTACTCACAGCGGTAGAAGATTCATAAATTTTACTTAATGCTTCAAGTAAATGCAAAAAGTATCATGTAGTAAAAATACTCCTAAAAGTACAATTCTCTCTGCCCCAAAATTACTCAACTGTAACTCTATACTGCTCAACTCTGGGCTTATATAGCCTGAACTTCTGCTACTTTCAGGTTGAACAGCTGAATAAACTCAGGCATAAACAAAAACTGTTTTTTTCTCATTTATTTTCCAACAGAAAAAACAGAATCTGTCCGCTGGATGTCCGCCCCCTGCTGGTTGCATCCCGGTACTGCAGCTTCACCTGCATCTCCCCCTGAAAGAAATGAAAGAAAACAAACGTCAGGAAATGATTTCCTTCAACTTTTTCCTCCATATTATTTAAATATCTGTGAGAAATAGAATGCAGAATAGTGCAGTGAAATACAGTGCAGTGACAGCCGCTAGGAGGTTACAAATACTGACAATACTTTACAATAGCATGTCCAATAAATACATTAGGAAGAGAACTTGATGGTTTTTCATATTTCAGCCTCATTTTCAAAAAGAAGGTCAAACAAACATGTAAAGTCATTTAACTGAGGTCCAGTTTACACAGAGCTGCTCTTCAGCTCACGGCTCCAGCGTTTATTTCAGAGAATACAGAAACTATGGCGTCATGCTACCCAACCTGTTCAATTTAACACATGGTCACTTTGTTCAGTTTAACTGTTTATTATAAATGGAGCTAGTGAGGTGGAAGCTCAGGGTGAAAAGTGAATTCAATGTCATGCTAAACTCACAGCACCATCTAGTGGTCTGGAGTGACAACATATTTGACACCAAAAGAAGCAAAAGATCAATGTTGAAAGTAAAGGGAGAGACGATGTTTAATGAAAGTAGAAACCTTTCACATTTACCTTCCTGTACCGAGTTGTGAACCATTTTAAATCTTCCTGAGGGATTCAGCCTCCAGCCTCTGTGGCTTCCTGTTCTCAGACTTCAGGTGAGATTTTTACCTGTCAGAACAGAGGAGGACAGGAAGTCAGCGGGAAAAGCATCCGGTGTCCAGAGGTCACGCAGACGACGACCTTACCCTGGCTGCTCAGGTGGAGCCGTCAGCCTCCTCTGATTGGTCGAGGCTCCTGAGGTGAGAAGAACACAGAGTGAGAGCCTGGCTGTGATTGGTCAGCAGCTGTGTGTCGGGACGGTCGTGTTAGAATCAGAATGAGCTGCTGTTTGAGTCCGGTCCTGGTACCGCAGCTGGTACCGACCCGGCAGAGCGGCACCAAAACTTTAAGACCAGACGCTCTTTTAGACACAAGGGGTCATCTAAGGTCAACAGGGACATTCTGGCATCACACTGAGACGGGAGGGAGGACAGTTTGGGCCCATTGGATCAAAAGGTTCTGTTTGGAGAAATGGGTCACAGTGCAGACAGATAAAACTTCCTCTGAGGATCTGGGAGAACCAGAACCTGCATGAGCTACAGAGAAGAAGAGTTTCCACACTGAACACCAACCACAGGCCGGTTCTGATCCAAAACTTCTGGTTCTGTTGGCTGAAATATTTCCCTGCTAACACGACTACAATCAATCAGCTGAACAGAACCAAGACGACCATCGACTGACCCAAAGTTTAAACTCAGACACAGAAAAACTGCAGAGGAAATACAAGAAAAAAGCCCGACCCGGTCCAAACGACGGCACTCCCAGTACCAACATGAAGAGGTTCGCCTCCAGTTCAGGAGCAACAGGAAGTAAAACTTAAAATAATCATCAGTTATTCTGCAATAAGAGACCAAATGACTAATCAGGTCGTTTACTGCAGCAGAAAAATGTTTTACAGCATAAACAGGAAGTGAGTCATTAAGAAAATAGAACTTAAATATAACTCTTCTTCTATTGTTTCAAAGCAACAGAAGAAGAAAAAACTTTTTTCAAATTCATTCTGCATTTAGTAGAACCAAGACGACCATCGACTGACCCAAAGTTTAGTAGCAGAGTGAGGCTACTAACACTTTTCAAATGTAATTATTTCGCAAACTCTGAATTTAAGGTTGATTTTATCGACATTTTTGGCCATTTTCCTCAATTAGAGCACATGGCCAATTTTTAGTTTGACTTTAGAAAACTGGAAATCTTAAGTCCATTATAAAACTGAGAAGGAAAAAATTGTCCACATATGAAAAAAAGCAACAAAAAAAAAAATTAGTTTCCCTGCATAAAACTATGAAACATCCAACAAACCTTTAGAGCTGGTTTGGTTACATGAGGTCACTTTAAACTGATGTGTAAACAGAGAAAATATTGACTGGATTATTTTCTCTAGCAGATTAAAAACCGACCGTCTTTAGGTCATTAAAGATAAAAATGTGCACTTCAAAAAGCTGCTCTTCATATTTTTCTATTCCATTAATGAAAAAATTAAATATTGATCAGATACCAAGATTTTAATCCTCTAAATGCCAGTTTGACTTTGTGCAGATATTTTTAAAACAAAAAGAAAATTAGTTTCCAAATAAACATTTTGAATTGCTGGATTTTGTGATTTTAAATCAGAATCTGATTTAAAATCTCCAAAAGAACAAAAATGTCTCATTAAAACCAGCTTTTGTAATTAAAATTTGATTATTGATAATAAAAATGTGCATTACATTTACAAAAAAGTCAAATAAAAACTACCACCTGCTGAAGGTGAGATAAGGAGTTCACACCAGATCCTCCTTCATCTCATCTGTTTTAGTTCCACCCAGAGGTTCTGGGTTCAAACAGAACAGGAGTTCTGACCGTTTCACATCATTTCACATTAATCTTATTTAAATATAATTACATCTGAGTTTCACATTTACACTCACATTAACTCCCACAGTAAAACCTCATTAAATACAACCCAACAGAAACTCTGACTGCCACAAAAAGGCTTCAAAGAGATGCACAATCATCCAGCCATTCATCTTTGAAAAGCAGAAGTTGAGCCTCCTGTACAACCAACAAGAATGCAGCAAGTGGTTTCTGCATAGTAAGCCAACAACAAAACACGTCTTTTCCAGCAGCCATTGTGCAGAGCATACAGTGGTAAAACCAGCTAACCAAATGTGCTGCAGCTCAGTTTGGGTTGCTGGGAACCGGCGCCATACCATGGATTGTGACTTAATCTGAAGGTTTTGAAACTGCTCCTTTTCTAGACACTAAAAAACAGACTTGCTGCCAAAAACCAGCAGGATTCAAGCGGCTGGGATGGTTTTAAAAGCATTAGAGACCCAAACGCAAGTACAAAAACATGCAAAGTGTGAATTTTGCACAGCAGGCCCCCTTTAAGGAACACTGAACATGTTTCTGGAATTATTTCCATTTTTCACTGATTTGCTGTGAATAAAATATAAAACAGTAACAAGAGTGGGTTTCAATTTCAGACATTTGTCCTAAAAATGAAACGGTAGGCTGCATTTATGGTAAAATATAGTTTAAATCTAATATTCTAGCTTTGAGACATTTATATTTCCGTTTAATTTTAGTCATAATTTGATTTCGAGTTCCTTTGGAAACATTTATATTTCCGCATTTCCAGACAGGAAGCGATGTTCATGTGGAATGGAAGTAAAAATGTGAACAAAGGAGAAGACAAACAAGCATTCAGCTGGTTTCCTACCCTTCAGTTCATGGTTTAAGATGAACATAAGAGAATAAACAGAAACCAACTGATTTTCCTGACCTAAATCATTTATTGGAGCTAATTGCATCAAAGTTCAACAGTTTCAAAGCTGATTTGGATATTTTTCCATCCATAAGGGACCATAAATACTCCAGGATCAGCTCTACGAAAACATTTCCTCACATATGGAGCAGAAACAGATCCAGTAACAGCTTTTACATAAACCTCCCTGATGTTTTTCTAGTAGAAAAAAGTAACAAAACCAAGAGAAAATCAGCAGCACATGAATAAGAATGAAACCTGAATCTGTTTCAAATCGTTTTTATTTTAAGTAAATAAAAACCTTAGCAGGGCAATACTATAAATTAGTGCCATTTTATAGCAAAACGTATAATCAAGTAACTATGCCCAAAAAATTTTACTTCCCGATTTAAGGTCTTTAAATTGGGCTTCTGTCTTTTTAAAAACTCCTGCTCCTTCTGAAACTCTGCTTACGATGACATCAGGAAGTCATCCCTCCATGGCTCCTCCATCAACCCTTTAACGTTTTTACCAGTGTTGCTCAGCAGTGCTTTCTAATTGCTGCTGGCTAGTCTGAAGGAGCTGAGCCTTGAAGGCGGGGCTAAGTCCACCCAAGCGTTTTGCACAGCTGAATGTTTGCAATGGAGATTAAAGGATTCCTCAAACATGTATGGAAAAAAATCCAGGCAAAACTTCAGGTATGTTTTTGATGAGGAAGTAGCATTATACCATGACGTAAACCTAAAAAAGTCAATTTTACATAAAGCTACCCCTTTAATATGTAACATTCCCAGATCAGCACCATGAATATTTGCATGAATTCAACCCATCTTTACATTTATAAAAGAAAAAAAATTATTTCCCACCACCCATAAAATGTTTGTTGAAAGAAGTTCAACTGGAGCTAAAATCCTTGTTTCTGGTTCTGCCAGGAGATACTCAACGTGTTACTCCACACATTCTGATTCCGGTTCTGACCCACACACGGGTGTATTGTTGCAAACATACAGAAAAAATAAAGTTACTGCCCACACACACATACAGCAGAGGTCAACATGGTGCTGCATTCCCACCCACACACCCCGGTCCAGGCCCGTTTCTGCACTGTGACGCCAATCTGTCAGTGTGATGCCAGAAGCCCTCAGTGCTCCTGAGTGAAGCACAGCTGCAATCAGAAACATGGAGGGGAGGGGACACTTACCTTACTGTTCAGATCATCTGTGTAAGCATACCTCTGGCTGTAGTGTAAACAAGTCCAGGCTCTACTGTCCACTGACCTCTGCAGAACTACTCATCGCCATAGTAACCCAACTGCAGAGGAGATGTGTGTATGGAGAAGCGGGCGGCCTGCCTCTGACAGCAGCTAACGCACCTCAGGTAGCCAACGTCCCACACACACACACACAGCGTCCACTTGCAAACGTTAAGCTGCCACTGGAGGCACTACATGTTGGGATGCAACCGAGGTCAGAGGTCCGATTACGCCTCTCTGGGTCGGTCCAGTTCCTCTACTGGAAATGTGCACTGAGATGCTAATGCTGCACATGGCTAACACCAGTAATTAACATGAATGTGATGCTAGCTGTTAAGTGAACCCGTGCAGAGCAGCAGATAAGGCTGCGTGCTGCCAGTTCTGGTCCGAAATATTCAGTTATAAAGCCAATTATACTGAGAACTCACTGAATGCTGCACTATGCACCATGACCCTAATCACCTGTGCCTACAGCTGCAACCAACAATTGTTTTAGTTATCTTGATTATTAACCACTTGGATAAGAAATTGGCACATTGTGCAGATTTTTCATTTATTTAACAACTTAAGCCTTTTTTTCCACACAATATTAGATATATATTAATGCAAATGAAGAGATAATAAATTTATTGCCTAAAATGCAATAACAGCATTGTTTTAGTAAATTTGGACCAGGTGAAGTTAAAACGATGCCACTTGAGTTTTGTGTTTTTATCCTAAATGCAAAATGACTGAACATTTTCAGCAGTTTTGGCTTAAATACGGCACAGAAGGTTCTTTTTTCAGTGCCAAAAACCAAATTTATTTCTAAATTAGTTAACCATTTCAATTCAATTATAATTAATCTGACTAATTGTTTCAGGCCCATTTTTATCCAACCTTCAGAGGGTGTTCAGGCAGGAAGGGCTTCAGCTGAAATATAACTTCTTCTTTAGTGTACAACTGAATCTAAAACCATATTCATAAAAATCCCAACCAAAAGAAGCAATGAAACAAATGAGTGTAATTCCTTAAGGCCGACTTGTTATTGTGCGCTGAATTGAGTTGTTAGCATTAATATTTCATGCTGGTCAACCTCGAAGCACAGATTCCTGGTAGGTAAGCTACAAAACATTCCCAGGTAAACAGTCTTCCTACTAGAGTTTAATAAACTCTGATGCAGTCAGTTTGATGTTTTTATTACTGACCGGATTATTCAATTCAAAAGTCATTAAAAGATTCAGTAATAGTTTAATATCTCTTCTATGATGGAAAGATGTCTGATTAACAAAGGGAAACATTTTCATTTCTGCTTCAATTGAAGCAGGTTCTGCATCAGTAAGTCTCCGAGCCCACAGTGCTAAAGTAACATCTCATAATAACTAATAGGATCTGTGCTTTGTTACATTTAACAGCGTTAGTAACGCAACTAGAAAAACGTTCAGGTAGAGGATGAAACCCAGATCAGACGTCCACATCCAGGTGATACATCTTCACATAAAAAAAAAAAAAATAATAATTAATTAATTGCATTTTGAAGACTTTTGTCCTGAATCTAAAATTTTTATTTACTTGAATCTTGAGGAGAAAAGGTTCAAATTTTCTCTATCAGCACAGTTGAGTGGAATTCTGGGTAAGATTTCTATCCCAAGAAACATTTTCATGTCTGTTTCTGGTTTTAAAAGCTCAGCTGAGCAACACGCTTACTGCCAAACATGCAGCATCTAGCTGCGTTTCCATTATAAATGTGCGCAAAAATTTGTCAACATTAGCATTTTCTGCCAATGTTAGAGAAAAAAGCAAAACAATTTCACAACTGCAGTGTTTCCGTTAAATAGGAAATGCAATAAAAATCAAACGTGATTAAGTTTGGTCATGTGACAAATCATTGAAAAACATGTCATGCCATTTTAGTCCCATCACTTCCTGTCATCTTTGGCATTTCTGTCAGTGGCAACATCCTGTTGTTGATCACATAATACATGTGATGCAAAAAAAATTGTTTACCCCTGCTGTTTTACGGAGTACACTAATTTCGATGCAAAGACTTACAAGGTTGTTTTTGTGTTGTATCCGACCACATGATCTGTATCATTTCCTGTTTTGTGCCAAGTATGCATTTCAAATATTAGAGCATTGACATAATTACCATGTCAACTTGATACAAAAATTTGTTTTGTTTTTTTCAAAATTGGCATTTCCGCTAAGCAAATTTATTTTTGTAATTCCAATTTACACAATTTTATCGTCAACGGAAACGCAGCTAGTGATCAGAAAGCTTTTGATGCAGCTGATCACAATTTTTTTTCTTTCAAAAAGAGCGATAAAAAGACAGCATCAGGTTGATTTAAATATTTATATTACAGATAATTTGTTCACGTTCATTATGGAGTACCACAGAGTTGTATGCTTGGATCCCTTTTCTTTGTTGTATACGTGCTTCCGTTATCAGCCAGGAAGGGGTATATTACCACAATTATGCAGATGACATACTCAAAGCCTGATGAATCCAATAAGTTAGGCAGACTACACACACTTCATAAGACATACAAACTTGAATGACTCAGTTTTCTGCTGTTAAATTCAGACAATGTGGAAGCTCTTTGGAGCAGAGCATCTGAAAAACAAACTCCGTACTTAACTTGGATCTCCAGTAATATCGTACAAAGACTTCGCATCACCTTTGACCAGGACAGGTTCCTTCTTTCACCTGCACAATTTTACAAAATGAAAAACATCTCATACCACAGTGACAGAAAAACTAGTCCATGCATTTGTTACTCTAAGGCTTAACTATTGTAATTCTTTACCACAAAGTTAAAAAACTGAAGCAGGTCTATAAAATCCAGAAGACTCATCATAAATATGAGCTCTGATTGGTCCATATGTTCCCAACGGAGCACTTCAAAGTGCAGCAGTGAAGTAGAATTGGAGGCAAATCTTTAATCAAGTGTTTTTTTCCAACACACTTTTAAAACTTAACCTTTTTGATAGAGTTCAGAATATAAACTAGTTGTACCCATCTTGAAATATCTCTGTAGTTATGCTGCTTTAGGCATGGACTGCTGGAGAATACAGTCAACTTTTTCTAACAACCACCGTCTTCCACCATCATCCCAAACCTGTTCATGATAGGCGACTGCTGAAACGATATCAACTCCAATCAATTAGTTGGAAGGAAGGTTTGCTCCTTGATCCAACTGACTGGGTGTGTTGGATAAATAGCCTTTTACTGTTGGGTGTAATAGGCTAAATTTTACTGCATTAAAAAGAGGATCAAATGGGAGTTTTATTAATGAATTTGAATCAGTGAGATGAATATGCATTTCTTGATATTAACTAAATCTGTTGTCTTACAAAGTGCCTTGAATTGAGAATTGGTGATGATATAAAATGAATTTAAAGGACATTAAATTAAAATGTAAATGTATACTTAGAATTGCATTAAAACAGCTGCCATGAACCGTAGCCATGACATTAGATACCATTAGATACCTTTGTTGAGGATTTGTGAAACCTCAAAGCACATTTCTAAAACAACCATGGCTGATAAAGCATGTGCTTCAGAGTTAAGAGAAAACGCTGGTTTTCAACGGTCGAAGAAATCCAAACTATGGCAGTACTTAATGTTAGATGATCAGGACGGGAAGTACATACTCTGCAAGTTTATTTTACCAGAGCAGCACATGAGCAACGAAAGGGCATCTGCAAAGGAGGTAAACAGGAGTTAATGATGAACTGACGAGACAATGCTGACATTTTTTCTTTGGATAGCAGAATGCACAAATAGTGAAAGATTTTTCGCTAAGACATCAGAAATGAAATCGTTTCAGATCAAAGGTAACCTCCAGGTTAGTGCTACAAGAAATTATGAGAATGTCAGCACTAAAGCAGATTTACAAGATGAAATGTGGGAAAAAACCTTCAGCAAAATGATTTGTTCATAATAATCAAAAGGCAAAACTGCAGAAAATTCTTAGTAAAAACAACTACAGGGTTTTAAGCCCAATTCAAACCTGACATAAAATAAGTTCGGTTTCTTCCACTGTTGATAAAAATCATTTAATGTGTTTTTCCAACGCAGGTGGTTAATGTCAGCGAGTCATTTTATGCCTAAATATTGGCTGCTTACTAAACTCCACTGAGATCTTCAGATCAGTGGTGTCAAAGTCTTTGATTTTGGGCCATATAAAGATCACAAATGTCCTCAAAGGGCCGATTGTGGCAGAATGAAAACATGCATAAACTACATAAACTGATAAAACGGTAATAGCAATCCCCTGGATTCGACTTAATGAAACTTGCATACTTCTTAAAATTAAGACTGAACACCTTTCACATTGGAGTAATTTGGCAGTAAACAGTTTAAAAAAACTTATCTTGAGACTAGAAGGCCACATAAAAAGCTATGGAGAACAAAAAAATTAAAACTTTTTTTTATTATTATTTAAGAGGGGAATTTGTTTCATGTCACTGACGATTATTTTCAGACTTCCCTAGTACTTTTTGGAGCTCAGCTGTTACTGCCAAAAAACAATTTTCATGTCTATTTTTGTTGTTTGAGGTTAAGAAGCTCAGCTACATGTGAGCAGCGTTTCCTGCTGAACTCTGCTCCTGCGTTAACCGGACAGGCGGCACTAAACACATGACCAAAGCACCAGCGATGCATCAGGAAGATATTGCAGTGCCTGGCTTTCATTTATGATCTTCATACCAAATGTTTCTGAGATACCACTTAAAATTAATGATATTTTCATGGCCTCAGATAATGGATCCATGTTCTGGTTCTGTTAGATCTCAGGGCTGCTTTAGATCACAATATTCATTATGTGACTCCAACATGCTGCAGAAATCCTGGGAACAGCACCAATCTGGTTTAGATCGTATTTACATGACAGATTATGGTTCGTTCATGTTGAAAAACCTTCACACATCAGGATTACTTATGAAGTACCACAGGGTTCAGTGCTTGGTCCTATTTTCTTCACTATACAGACTAAACTAATACGGTCCAGAAGAAGCTACAGACTTTCTTGGTTCCTTTCCATAGTCCAACATCTTAAAGATGATCAAACCTGTTAAAGAAGAACAAATTGTATACAACACCAACAAAGAGACACAGCAATACAAATACACAACTTGGCTAAATCAGTACTATGACTGGCGTCTTGCTATGCATGACAGTTTTCTGTTTTATTGTGAAAAGAAAAGCTAAACATTGATATATGCAGTTTTATTTGGCTTCTCAGTTTGTGATTCAAGACGCCTTTTAAAAGTTAGATGTCCAAACATCCTTCAATTCCTGCATCAATGCTTATTCTACAATTAGAAAACTATATGAAAGGGTTTTAAAACGTTTTCCAAAGTAGGAATAACCTTTATTTTGCAAGTCATCTAAAGTATTAATCTGGTGAGGCTGAATTTACATAATTTACCAGATTCAATAATAAATATTTACATAACTCATTTTGCAAACAATAATTAACGCTGTGGGGGTAAATGAGGATTTCTACTCAAACGAAGGAAGTGAAAATTATCATCACAACTTTTCCACAACTTCATCCAGAATCTCAAACTTCAGCTTTTTCAGCCAATAAGATTTTAGTACATTAGACAAAACAAATGGACTTGTATTCAAAATTGCAATAAAAAACACGTAGTATATTATTTCAACTTTGGATATAGGTTTAATTATAAGCCACTAAATATTTGTGATACTATAAAAAAAAAAAAAATCCCCAAAAATAGAGGAAATCATTTCACAGAGGAAAGATCAGGAGAAAAATCCCAGCAAGGCTGCTGATCTTGTAAAATCATCTTACTATTGCTATCTTGCTATCCATCCTTGTTGAAATAACCAGAAATACTATAACATAAAGCATGTCTGCTGCTTGGATCTATAAATTAAATCTGTTACAATGTCTTACAGTCCAAAACCTTTACAGCTGGCCAGACCTGTTAAAGAAAACACTCATACAACAGAAACATGAAACAACCAAGCCACATTTATCCAACGTTAAAAGTCACGAATGATTTGACTTAGTTTGAAAATAAGGCCTTCATTAAGTTTGAAAAATCATAATCTCTTACCCGTTATAAACTCCAATGTTGATTTAATCTTTGGGAAGCAACAATTAAACATCTCACAATTCCTACTTTGAAGTGGAGGCTTTAAACGTTCCTTCTCAATAAAGCTGATGGTCCGATTCAGATTATTCTGGGCTTTCTCTGTAGCTACGCTGCTGCAGACTGAGGCTGCTGGCAGTCAAAATGACCTCACTTTCCTACTTTCTCCTACTACTCTCCAATTTGCTGTAATTTTCTGTAAAGCTTTAAACTGTACATTCTTTTTTTTTTCTTCAAATCAGCTATACCTGGCTTTGTGTTCAGTTTAGCTCTATATGTTCTCCTCTAGCCTGTAAAAGTGGCTCAGAGTTTCTCTTTGGCTGTTTCTCTCACAGACGAAGCCTCTAAATGAGCTACTGCTGACATTAGTGTCTTACTTTTCTCGAACAAAGAAAGTGGTGCAGTTGGTAGCACTGATGCCTTACAGCAAGAAGGTCCTGGGTTCGATTCCCGGCCTCTCCGGGTACTCTTGTTTCCTCCCACAGTCCAAAAACATGAATGCCAGGTTAATTGGTCTCTAAACTCTCTGTAGGTGTGGTTGTGTGTGTGCATGGCTGTTTGTCCCGTCAGTTTCTGTGTTGCCCTGCGATGAACTGGTGATGTGTCCAGGTTGTACCGCGCCTCTTGCCCACCACTGAAGATGGACACCAGTACCTCTCGCGACCCAGATAGGGAAGAGTATGCAATGTAATGGACGATAATGGACGGATCAGTGCTTGTCCTGTCTTCCCAAACCACCAATCGGTCGTAGCAGACGGACGTTCAAAGTGAGTCCGGATCTGGTTCTGCTGGAAGTTGCTTCCTGTTACAGGGGAGTTTTTCCCTCTTCACTGTTGCTACATCCTCATCCAGGAGGAGTGAATGGTGGAAGTCAATCTGATGCAATCTGTTGAATTTCCTGAGATAGAAAACCAATCATCTAAACTTGGTGGATTGTTTGACAACTGGGATCAACTAGATTGGACTTTATTGATTTGGAAATCAATAAAGATTTCCAAATCAAATTTATAATCAATTTGATTTGATTTCCAAATCAAATCTATAATTGTATAATTAATTATAATTGAATTAAGTATAATTGAACTGAAAGGACTGTTTTTGTTAAAGTGCATTGAGTCAACATGTTGTGAACTTCTGTTTCTTGTCTTCTAGCTTCAATAAAATAAAACAAAAAAAGCTGAAAAAAAAGTCTGACAGATAAAAATGACAAAATAAAAAGGTCCAAAAACTGACATCTGAATCTGTTTAAAAGTTCCCTTTGGGAATCAATCAGAAGTACAATATGAAAAAAGCTTACCATAACGCATGCAGGTCCATAATTATTCATACCCCAGCCAGATCAAAATTTAAGGTTAATCTTAATTGTACCAACTGGAAGTAATAACATTTTCTCAGAGTAAACAATGCAAACAACTGCTTAGCAATTATAGAAAGCATTTAACTGCTGCAGTTAGTGTTCATCATAAAATAACCGTAACATGCATTTTATTATTTTTTTTAGGTGACCCAATCGAGCGATTTTGAGTGATTTACAAACAGAAGCAGACTTATGTCTACATTAAAACTGCCAGGGATTTGAATATTTTTTGGATTAGATGTAAATGTACTTTTCTGTTATTCAGGTTCTGACAAAAGTTGTCGATAGTTATGAAAGTGTCAAAAATTATCCAGAACACTTGAAATATGGACAAGATGATATGTGAAACATTTATGTTAACTTTTAAAAATTACACCATGTTTTTATTCACAATCTAGTAAAAGGCTAAAAAAAAAGTCAAATTTAGCACAACAGATCTCCAATAATTGTTGATAAATATCAAAACGTCGCAGACATTTATTATGGGATTTTAATATTTCCGTAGATATTAAAGCTGAAAGATACATTACCTTTTTAAAAAACAGGATGTTTACAGGTTGGTTACATGTCCTCTCCAACTTCTGGGTTTTCAAGCAAGGATCCCATCACAGGATCCTTGCTTGACCAAGGATCCTGTGGATCACAGGTGATCCTCATGCCAAAACATAGAAAACCCACCAAGTTTGGGTTTTCATAAAAAAGTAAAAATAAAAAACTCTCTTCAGCAGTGGTCAACTGTCCAAACTGACAAATGTATGAATTTTAAGTCCAGAGTAAAAGATGTGATTCATCTTTAAAAATTTTAATAAAAAAGTGAAACAACCCTTTTTTTTTTTTTGAAAGCCCTTAATTCATAATTATGATTCGAAAGTCCAGAGTTTTATAACGCACCAAGCAGCAAGGACAATACTCCTCCCACTCAAAAGGTGGCGCTAAACACATAAGGTGTCAGGTCATGAGCAATAGAACAACAGCTTGTTCTTAAATGAGAAGACGCCTGCTGCTTTAAACAGAGGATCATTTATCCCTCAGGAACAAGGTATAAAATAAATGCCAATATTTTGGTGAGAAATTGATATTTGTGCATCCTTTTCTCCTTGTCGGAGTAGACCATTACAAGAAGCACGTTATCATCCCAGCAATTAGCATTGTTGTCCAGCAGATATTCAAAATAGTGTCACACAACCAACCGAGGAATCCGACATCGTTATTTAGGCAAAGTCTGGGAGTATGAAACTAGAGGTGCAAAGAGAAACTTCCTCATTAAATACTGACACCATGATGCTCAGTAACTAAAAACATCACACTGAGTTTTCTGTTTATGGTTTTGTTTTTATGCTTAAGGTATGACCACTCAAGCAATGGATGAGAGATAATTTTTAACGAAAAAAAAAAAGAAAATTCTTGATACATATTGGGTTCTACCATCTATCCAGACAGAACTGAGCGCTACTCATTAAAGGATGCTGACTGTGATCAAGTTGTTTTGCTTTTGAAAAACATTTTCAGGCACATTTGCTGAAGTACAGAAACTTCATCTTCTTGATAAATCACTTATTGTATTGATTCAAACTTGACTAATAACAACATTTACATGCAGAACCGTATGAAACTTGAGTGCCAGGAATGCGTGTACAACAGGTCACAACATGGCAACTTGATGAAAAGAAAAAGTTCATGTAAACTGGAGAACTTCAAAACTAAAGCAATTCTCACATTAAGAGAAGGAAAAGATGGATGCAGCACAGAAAAGCAACCAGCTGGTGTGAGACACAGCCGATCCTCGAAGAACGCAAGTCCAGACACAGAAAGTGTCATCAAGTCTGTTGTCAATAAAATAAGGCTAATAACTGAGCCGTTGACGAATGCTAAGTGCTACATGCAGTGAGCTCACTCAGCTCCTAAAGGGTAACATTTCCCCCCTCTTTGCAAAAGAGGGGAACAATTCTGGCATATTGTGTATAATATGCCAGAATCTGACATATTATACACAATTTTAAATTAGAAATATCTATTACATGAAAATTATTTTCATACTTCAAACTTGAGACTGAAAATGAAGTGCAACATAGAGTGAAGGGGTTTACCAATGCCTCTATCCGATTTTTAAAAGTTAATGTGAAATGTCATAAAAGTTCAAAAGTTTGAATTGTACTGTATTTTAAGCAATACAAGTTTGTATTAAAAGAACAAACTTAAGTTGTTTTCAAAAAGAAAATGTATGCATTCACTACTGTGCATTTAAAACTGAGTATCGGAGAAATAAGAGACAGGCTGAAGATGAGAACCGCTGCAGAGGGTCACATCTGGAGGAGTTAACACACGGACCGGTTACTGGGAGTTCATACTTGGACAGTTATATGAGTAATTGTGACGCTTCTGAACAAAACAGATTTAAAAACAGTCAGAAGGCACCACAGTTTGACCCGTCTGCCGCCACCCAGAGGCAGCTGGTGGGGTTTGTCGCCCTTAAGATGGCAGTAATTTAGTAAAGCCATACTTGAGCTGTAATTTGTGTGACTAAATTCAAAGAACAAAAATAATGTTTTTTGGGAACAAAATATCCCATTTTGACAGTAACCACATCCTGCTGAGGAGAATAACAAACTCAACATTCAGGCAAAAGTAAGCTGGTTGAAACTGCTCTGACTCAAAGATCATAAGACATTTCAGAAATGTGTGGAAAAGGTCACAAGCACATTAGAGGCATTGAGCTCTTCCAGCAAACACTGACATAATGAAACAAAGTGTTTCAGTCAATCCATCACCAAGTCACAGACCTACTGGGAACGAGCGACTGAAAGCGGAGATACCAGAGTTCAATGGAGTGATCTGCTGTACACCAATCAGCAAACTAAAGAGAAGTGAGTGTGACCAAACAGCCGGACCGACTGAGAAACTTCACTGAATACTGAACTGCATGTGTATGTGGTCATTAATCCAACTTTTAACCCATGAAACCCTCACAGACCCAATATGATTGGTTTACTGCCAGGATTTCTTCTGTTATCACCTTGCTGTAGGAAAATGGTGGAATCAGAATTGAGGTTTAGGAATAAAAGTTAAAGGTTTGTCCTGATGGAACCAGTTTCTCTTTATTATAGTCACGTTTCAACTCCAAATAGTATTTTGTGGCACAAACAAAGCCATTGGAGGTTCAGAAAGGTTACAGTTATCACTTCACGACGATTCACAGAATAATACATCTAGAAATGAAAAGGATACATGGTCTGAAAGAACAACTGGATCACACCGGGGTGACCTTTCTACACTAATAGCAATACAAAGTAAAAAAAAGAAAAAAGTATTGACTTAATTATAAAATGAACCAATTAAATGGATAAAATGATGCAACAAATTCAACTTAAATACAATAATTGTGATTCAACATGTTCGTCTTGGAGTAGCTTTACAAATAGAGCCGCTGGAACAAAACGCAGTTTTTAAAAACGGGGTTTCTTAATGGGGCCATCAAACTCCTCGCGGACGCGGCCGTACGCTGCGGCACCGGCGCCCATTCCTCTAGCGCCGCCCTGCACGTAGCGCTCGTTGCGCTGCTTTTGTGGGAATTTGCAGGGAGATGAGGATTAATGTAAGGGAAGGAGTCGGTGCGAAAGCGGCACACAGTTCATGTCCATGTGAAAGAATGTGTGGAAAACAGGTGGGTTGTGTGTATCGTGTGAAGGTTTATGAAACAATCAGCAGGAGACGCATCCGGAGAAACGTTCGTTCCAATAGAAGGTCCACAGGTGCCACAGGTTACATACAGAGAAGGAAGAGAGGGTAACGTTTTCATTAGTCTGGGCCTTCCTGTTGTCTTCTGCTCTCCAGTGCATGCTAGCTTACAGCATATAATGCTCTTAAGGTCCAATACAGACCATATTCACCAGCTGCTAATCAGTCGTACCGCAACACAGTTTCTACAGACGCCACTGAGAAATACCCAGCACCATGTTGGAGGACAAACAATTAGCTTAAAAACTGAAGAAAGCGATCATCAAAATAGCATTCAGGATAAAGAGATTTTTTTCTTCAAAAGAAAAAAAAAGAATCTCGATCATATGAGTAGGAGGAAAAAGGACAGCTAGGTTTACCAAACTTTTCCGGTTTGGGCTTCCATACCGCAAACATTTGTGGTGGAAAAAAAGGAAATAGTTAGAAACAGTGGCGTGACATTTGCACTATTCAGACATCACCTGGCGGGCGCGTCTGTCAGTCAAACCTCTAACAGAGCAAACAGGAACAGCGGCTGATTTTCAGACCTTTGTGGTGGTAGACAAGATCGGTCTTAAAAGTTCAATGAGTTGGGCACAATGTAATAAAATGTATGTATATTTTTTAAACTTTAGTCAGCTGTAAATAAAGATTTTTATTATTTCTGAACTTGAGAAAGTGTGTTGCTGACCATTTAAAATTGTCTTTTAGAAGCAATTCTAAAAACGTATCAATAAATAAAAATAAAGACCTAAACACATCCATCTGTGAGCAGCCTTTCCTTCAACCTTACTACTGTATATATCAAATATGACTTAACATTTTTACCAGCATTGCTCTGAGAAGTAGCTCCTGTTATGACCTCAGCAGTTCCACCAGGAGTTTGCTAATTGCTACTGGCTAGTCTGAAGGAGTTGAGTAGGGGGAGGGGCTGTGCCCTGAAGGCGGAGCTAGATCCACCCTTGGGTTTTGCATAGCTGAATGGTTGCCATGGAGATTAAATGTGCATGAACAAATCGAGGGAACACTCCAGGTATGTCTTAATGAGGGAATATCATAATATCATGACAAAAATCTAAAAGTCAATTTTACACAGTACTGCCCCTTTAAGCTATTGGGTGTCCTCCAACATGGCCGACAGGAAATTCGTTGACGTCCAACTAAAATATTGTAGACAAAAGATCAAACCTTCATGGATTCCACAGAAATATTATATGAATTAATGTAGAAAATTAAAGATAACTGATATAATGTTTCAACTATCATTTCAATCAGTATGGAATTATCCTCCCTCAGTTTAAAACCGTAAGTCAAGAGCTTCACAAGGGATGACAGCAATAGACTTTGAAACTCTGATGAATTGCTGCATAGATATTAGGTAAGAATATTAATTTGTTCTTGCAAAAATAAAGGGTAAAAACTTTCCCATGTAAAATTATTTAAAAGTCAACTTGGGCTACGTTCACGCAGCAGGCAAATGGGACATATTCTAATTTTCACTGCCGAACCTTTAGCTTCCTTGGTCTTGTTATGAGTTTATGATGACACTGTTGGCTGTTACTGCTCAACAAGTCAACAAGCTGACCCATACACATCAGCATCCAGTATTACTACTGTAAGCAGAGTGTGACGTCTACGTTCTCATGTACATGTGGGTCGCTTTGGGATTGTAAAACATTCACACAGAAGTCTCATTGCGGTCACATTTAAGTAGCAGTTGAAACGACCATGCAAAAAATAAGGCTGAATCACAGAAACTAATTGTATAGTTTCTATGATGCTAATTGTAATTGAGCATCAAGACCTGCTGTGTGAACGTAGCCTTAGGTTCTCAGAACCAGACATAAGTCAAAAAAGTGTCATAACTAGAAAACGAGGAATGAACTGGTGTGAGTTGCAATGATACTACAATAACACCTGAAGTTATAAATAAATACTGCACTATGAGTGACAGTTTCAAAAGATCTAAACTAAGGATAACTCAACTTTAGAGAATAACCAGATTTTCATAGTGAATTCACATTAAAGAACTAATCTATTGTAATTATTGAACATTTACTTAAAGCAATAACAGTGAAATTAAATAAATGCCACATTTTTAATCAAGATTATGAGAGCATTAAATCTTAAGAGATCTGAAGTCTTTAAACTACTACTCTCATGAACAGCATGAGAAACTTTTGATAGATCATCCCTTGTATTTTAAAGAGCCTTTGCTACTGTAACGTAGTTCGGCGTTGATCATTTAGCCTCTGATCGTCTCTAAAGGAGCTAAAATTTAACAGGCACTGCAGCACTGAGTCTCCAACTTACCTTAATGTACATAATTAAAAAGCGTCAAAAACAAAACATTAACTCAGTTAACACAAAGAGGAAACAGTTTTTCATTAATCACAAGAATAACAGAACCTAACAGCGGTTCAAAGTTCAGAGAAACCGTTCTATAGATAGATGATAGTCACAGAATGTCCCGATTTGATCCAGAGTATCGGATCGGGAAATGATCAGAGTTTATGATCATCTGAGATTCTGTGCTTTATGAACTTATGAGTCTGGGTTTAACCCAACAATCACAGTTTTTTACTCATTAATCTGAAGATAACAGAAAAAAGGAGAATATTTGCCCCTTCAGCTAATTGTACAGTGCTCAGATATAACCACACATGCCAGCATTAGCCCAGCATTTCAAACACCATTACCAGGATAAGGAAGCCAGTGGAACAAAGCCTATAGCTGGACATGTCCAGTCAGAGACTCTCTATAAACGGTCCAGACGCTCAGTCAGGGCGGCTTGGAGGATTTATTTTATCAAGTTTTTGGCAGACAGAGCTACAAACACATCTGTCAAAGACAGAGACATTTTTAATCAGGCTCCTGAAGGTCACCACTTACATGAAGTGGGATTATTGTCACCAATCTGCCCAAAGCAACTACATTTCATCACATTTTGGCCTTTATGTTTGCTCATATGGAGCAAATGGAGGGGATATTAAAAAATCATCACGATAAATCGGAATTAATCTGATCAGAAATATTTTTATGGTAATAAATAATGACAAATTCTCAGCCCTACACAAAGCATTATAAAAGCTTTCTTGACCTGGTCAAGAAAGCAAGATTGCTGTGCAAGATTGTTGCTGCCGAAATAAACCGATAAAAGTCACTTCGAGCCCCAGATCGCCTGAATGGGACGCTGATGGAGAGTCAGAATCAGATTAGGTTTTGACTGGGACATCTCTACTGAAATCAGACAAACTCTGAATATGGTCAGTTCTGCAGCATGTAAACAGCTGTCAGCCGAAAAACTCTTCAATCCGGAGAAAAGATATTAAAAAAACATTTCACTCCAGCACACATCTCCAACATGTTTACAGCACAAATGGTCTCCATTTTTGCCTGACCCCTCTGATGAAGTCCTTTATGTTTTTATACCACCATCCTGCACTAAAAACATTCTAAATTTGCAGTTACAAAAAAATAAAGTAAAATAACTAGAAAGCGAAGGTAGCGGACCAAACCGAGTACATCCCTACTAAAGGTTTCAAAGTTGCTCAAACAACAGAGATAGAGATACAGATTCCACACATCCACCCAAAAACACAAGTTCCCATTTCTGTGGTTCATCAAAGTTATGCCTTAAAGTATAAATGGAGCAAAAGTTTCAACTGGAGTGCTGCTGATAGTTACAGAAAAAAATACTTTCTGCTGTCCACAAAACAAAGTGCCTGTCACGCTCACAAGAGACAGGACTTGCAAAGATCCTCTATGATCACAGATGATACACTAGGAGTGAGCATAAGGAACATTGGACAGATTTATATGGTGATTTAGTGCAGGATGAAGGTTTTGTAGCTAAATGTGATTAATCCAGGGTTAATCAGGGGACAAAGCTACCATGGAGAACAATGTTTATAAATTTTCATATTCCAACTATTCACCAACCAAAAAGTCTTAAAAAGAGATGAAGCTACTTGTGTTCGTCGCTGCTGCTGGCCCAGCTGGCCTCCACGTCTACAATCATCATCAGACATTTAACACAAGAAAAAGAAAAAATAAACAGCCACAAGTGAACTATATTCCCAAAGTGGGATACATTACCATTTCACTGGTCATCATGCCTCCTGGAGACGATCCCAGTCCAGACTGACCCTCAAAGCCGAGGCCACCCATCGCAAAGTTCTGGCCGGATCCGCTGAAGGCCATGTCTGATGAGAAAACAACGCGTTAAACGCCTCAGAGTTAAAAACAACTCAATAGTCTTTGTGTTTCTCTTGATTGAAACAAACTGAAAATCTCTCAAACTGTGACTTTAAAACTGAATTACATATCAAATTGAGCTTTTTGTCTATGGCTAAACTTCATCTATCAAAGCAGAGGAACTTACCCCCCATGCCTAAGGAGCCACTGGTGTGCATCCGTATGTCAACGTCTCTCTGTGAACCAGAAATAGTTATCAAACAAGTAAAAAGAGAAAAACTAAATCATATGATGTTCAGTTGAACATAAAATTGCTTTTACATCCATGAAGTTTCCCATTCGGTAGTTTTCTTCACGCTGACGTCGAATCTGTTCCTCCATTTCCCTCTTTCTGAGAAGCTCTTCTTCCCGTCGGCGCCGTTCTTCTTCCTGTCTGTTTATTTGATAAAACATAAATAAAACTCATAAGTTCCTCAGAGTGATGCGTTTGTTTTAATTCAGCATTACCCTAAAGCCACACTATATTTCCATATGGCTACAAAATCATTCTAAAAAAACAAAAACGGATCATTCTCATACCTGAGCTGCATTTCCTTTCTCTTTTGCATTTCTTGGTTGTGCAGTTCCTCCATGCGCCGCAGCTCTTCCTGCCGCCTCAGCAGTTCTGCAGGAAAACAAAAACAATGATTATTCTGATGATTACATAAGCAGAGAACAGTATATTGGCATATTGTTTCATTTTCTGTACATAACAAAGCTGCAACCTTTTTTTGTTTTAGCAGCTTTGGGACTCACCCTGCCGCAGCATGTTGGCCTGATGCTCATGATAAGCGTCTTCCATCTCGCTCTCCAGTTTCTCGCGAGCTTCACGCATGTTCTTCTCCACCTGCTCCCTTTGCTGCTTCTCCATCTCATCCAGAGACTTCCAACGTTTTGAATATTCAAATTCAAAGGAGCCAGGACGGGGAAAGCGAGGAGGCTGCTCACGCGCTCTGAAACACAAACATCCAGCATGTTAGACCAGACTGAAACATGGAGGCAGGTCTGCATAACACCAGCAACTGAATTAGCAAACTTACACTTGAAATTTTGGGTTTTTCTGGACAAATTTCTCAGGAAGCCCATCATCACAATCAAACTGCTCCAGAGGCTCAACAACTACAGGACGAGGTGACCTGGAGAGAGATGAATAAATCAGTGAAATCATTCAGAAATTTTTACTGTCAGGTCTCACTTTTGTGTACATAACTAAAAAACAAACTTACGCAGTGAGAAGGAAAACGCCCTCGTTGCATCGGTCCAGAGCCTTTTTAGCAGCGGCTCTGGAAGCAAACTCCACGATGCCGCGCCCTGCAGAGCGTCCGCGATCGTCAACAACGACGACAGCCCTCTCGACCAGGCCGAACTGCGAGAAGGCTTCGTCCAGGAGCTCATTGGAAACAAACGGAGACAGATTCTTCACAGATAGTGCAGCGGAATGTGTAGCAAAACGAACACGAAGCGGTCTGCCCTTCATCGGATAGTCATCCATCTCAGCTTTAGCGATTTCTGCCAGCGCCCGCGACTCCTACAACACAAACAGGAAACAGATTAAGTTGGAGAAGTTTCTCGAGCTCAGCTGGTGTCACCAATCAGAGCCTCTTACCAGTCTGATGAAGCCGAAGCCTTTTCCTTTGTTGACAAAGACTTCTGAAGGTTCTCCATACTTTGCAAAAAGTTTTCTGAAATCATCTTCTGTGATGTCATTTGGCAGGTTACCAACAAACAGACGGCATCTCTGTGTGTAGGACTTTTCTCCAGGCTTCAGCAGCATGGACAAGGCTGCCTTGAACGTCTGTCAACGATAAAACACTTCACAGTAAATCAAGTCAATTAATTCAGGGACAAACTCAACGGGACTACCATTCAACTTATATTCAGCTTTTTCATGCCCAGGCTTGACATAATACATTTTTCTGGACAATATATTGTCCCAGAAGTTATTGCAAAAAACAATAATATTGTTTTGAAACCATTTAAAAGTAATATGATGGTAATGACATAATAAAGCAAAAACACATTCTCAAAGATCAATAAACTTTAAATTCTAGGGAACATTTAATATTGGAACTGGAAGACATTTTAAATACCCAAAATAAATAAAATCAATAACAAATAAAATAGTTATGAAACTAAGTGAGACCAAAGCATCACACTGAAGACTTTTGTAATTTTAATAACAAAGTAGTTCCATTATGTTCTAAATTCTGCCTTACTGTACAGTGTTTGTATTTTATTTTAATATAAAAATTTCTGTATTATTGACATGACTTGGCTTTCTTGTCCGACACCTTGCTGCTGATAACTCAACTGAGGAAGGTTCTTTATTCTCTACTAACGTTGAGCCCATCTAGCCCAGATGAAGGTGAATTTCATCGTTGCTTCATTTTCTTTCAGTTCTAATATTGGTTTAAATCACATAATTATTATATTAGTTAGGACCTCTCAAGAAACCTATTTGCAACGAAAAAATACGATTTTCAGCGCCTTGATTTCTGTTTTATGAAATAAAAATAAGCTCTCTCAGTAAAGTGAATCACTGTTAGACAAGATGGCTGCGGGCTAACGCCAGCTAGCTTTTCTTAACCGTGTCTGACGCCATTAGCTGCTGCTAAGTCTTGTTAATCTGACCGGTTTTAGACTCACCCCTGCCTCATCTGCTTCGCTCTTGTTGGGTTCCTCTTTCGGCCTCTGTTCGGCCATTGGTTCCGTACTCTGGGGCAGTTTAGGGCCCGAACCCTGGACTGGGCCGGTCTTGTTACCTTGTTGGGGACCAGTCCTCTGGCCCTGTTGTTGGACTGGTCTAGAGGCCTGTTGCGGACCGGGCCGTTGATTCTGTTGGGGACCCGGTCGCTGGTTCTGTTGGGGACCCGGTCGCTGGTTCTGTTGGGGACCGGGTCGCTGGTTCTGCTGCGGACCGGGTCTCTGGTTCTGCTGCGGACCGGGTCGCTGGTTCTGCTGCGGACCGGGCCTCTGGTTCTGCTGTGGACCGGGTTTCGGGCTCTGTTGGGGACCGGGTTTCGGGCTTTGCTGCGGAACCGTCTTGGGGCTCTGTTGCGGTGCGGATTTCTGACCTTGTTGTGGACTCGGTTTCGGGTTTTGCTGTGGGGTCTGCTGCTGCTGAGGCTGTGCGTTGGCATTCCCAGCCGGAGTCTTTATCTGCTGGTTCTGGTTGGCCTGAGCGGGGGTTGTCTCCGGTTTTGGAGTTGACGTCTGGGTCTTCGACTGGTCCGCAGGAGGGTTCTGTTTCTGCTGCTCCTGCTGGGCCGGTGGTTTCTGTTGGTCCATCGGGCCCTTCATGGTGAGGGCCGGTCCGGGGCTCGGTGGAGGAATAATTGGCTTCGACTGGTTTTGCGCATTTTTCTGTTGGTTATTCGATCCGCTGAAGTTGTTGTTGCCTCCCCTGCGGTTCTGGTTGGAGTTGTGGAAAGGGTGGTTTCGGTAATGCGGGTTTCCCATTAGGCCGCCACGCATCGGGCCACCGGGACCTCCGCCTCGGCGTGGCTGAAATTGATTCATCCCGTACCCACCACGGTTATTGTTGAATCGAGACATTTATCCTTAAGTGAGCGAAAGTACTATTTAAAAAAAAAAAACTCAAAAAATTAACTGCGTCGTTACAACTTTAGCAGCACCTTAAAGGTCCTCAAAATGGCGACCAACGGTTGAGCAGAAATGAGTCTTTCTTTCTCAGAAGAAAATGATGACTCCGCCCATCTTCACCCAGCGCCTCTGATTGGTCCGTCCGTCGGTACGTTGTTGATGTCGCTCGAGCGACATCAATAGTGATATACGTCTATGCTTTTAATAACTTCATTTTTAATTTACCTGTGTCAATGTGACTGTAAAGCATACATTTTTTTCAATGTGCAAAAATAAAATCTTATCTTAAAGCAGCTGAGTTTTACAACAGTACATCTTCATTGTTTATGTTTTTCTGTTAAAGCATCAATAGAAAACACAAAAGACCTGAAAGGTATCATTTTGAAAATATGTATTTTGTTACCATTTGTCTTTGACGTTGAGTTTCTGTAATATAGAAAAGTGTTAAATATATCTGGAGATGATAAATGATGCAGTCTGTTGGACCACACACTATAACTCTAGGCCAAGTAGGCAAAAAGACGCCACATGCTGGAGACGCTGTAGAACTGCACTGGCAAACCATTTTCATTCGGGATGCTCCAATATGAAGATAATGGCAGATATTGATAACCGATCAATCGAAATAAAGCCTTAATCTGCTTGTCCTTCCTAGCTTCCAGCTCCACATCCAGCAGATTCAAAGATTTCCTCTAATATAGATAAATATGACTCATTTGGACGTATTTGCTGGATAATGGGCCAAAATACAACCTGGAGCTATCAGCTATAGAAAGCCAGACTATTTGAGGAAGATTGGAAAAGTTTTCATTTACTTTCCTTCTGTGTTTATTTATTTATTTATTTTTTAATAAACTCTTTTAAAACAAACAAAAACTCAAGACATTCTCTGTTATTTATATTTTTGGATCATTTATTCCGCAGAAAGCTGGTTAGGGAACAAAATGAGTGGAGAGACCATCAGTCTCACCTCAACATGTCTTCTTAATGCTCATCATCGTCATCAGACAAAAGAGGATGAGATGACGATGATAAAGATCCACAACATTAACAAAACAATCAAAGAGGGAAAAAGAAAAGACATAAAAAAACAGGAACAAATTACAAAAAAGAAGTCCAAAAAAAACACTGGGATCAAAGACTGAGACAGAAATATGGAAACAGTAAAGGACGTGAGAAACATTCATTGACTTGTGAACAATCAAAACAGACGTCTTTGAGATCAGAAGACGTCACCCAAACAGAAGAAGCTAAAACCTAAACTGTTCCTCTCCACAGAAATTAATGCCTTTCAGGCCAATTCTAAAAACCTTAACTGGAGTCTAACTTGAGATCTTTAATCTGCCGCTCTGTTAGCAGGTTCCAGCAGGAGGAAAAAGGAGAATTTCTGGATTTTCTCTGGGATTAAAAGGTCTGGAACTCTGGAACTCCTTGGCGTCATGGATGGATATGAAAAGGGAGGATAAAATCTGCTCCAACACAGATGGGAATGATAGGAGGTGCAATGAAACGAGTGGTGATGTGCATGTGCAGATGTGCGGGTCTCATGTTCCCGTTTTCCTGTGATTTTCGAAAAAAATCAAAGTTTGACACCGAATCAACACAAATGTTTTACAGCTCTGAAAAAAACAGGCTGGCAGGAACAGTCATTCATTTGCTTTATTTCACTTGGATTGCGTTTTACACAAGTCACTTCATTTTCTCACATTTAAAAATAGGAAAAGCATCAGTTCCTGGGACTCTGTGTGCGCGTGTTTCCATAAAAAGACCCGAACAAGCTGCAGAATGTGGAATGGATGCAATGGTGGAAAACCAGCTCTCCCAGTAACCGAGTCGGACAAAGAGGAGCTTCGTTTTAAAAGGCCTTTTTGAACATGATTAACGGGAATGACGCACGATGAGAATATTCAGGCCTGGCTAGCCGCTAAGCTAACAGGTCAGAGGTCAAATGATACGCAAACAAATGAATCCACACCAATACGTCAACATTTTGATCCTTTCAAGCATGTAAACAAACCACTTCCAAATAATCTACTTAAACTATGACTTATGCTTTTGTTTTGTAGACAAGTATTTTCAAAAATGATAAGACATTAAAGGTCAGAAGGTCGCTCAAATTTGGTTTTGTTTTGATCGTAATGTCCATTTGGGTCGGCTGACTGTTATTACACAGGACAGATAGTGACCACTGATCAAACCTCTGGTATGCAGTCTTTATTAGGCAGTTAATCACATTTTCCTGCAATTATTTATGAGCAGAATGAAAAAAAATCAAAAGAATCTGTGTGGGTCAAACAGACAGTTCTGTTTGGTGCCAAAAACAAGAATAAATGTTATTTTAGCTATTATTTTCTGGTATTTTTAATGTATTTTCTTTATTACTATTTTTTGTTGTTTCTCAAATGGAAGCCAGTATCTCACATTTACTGATTTGTGATCCCACTAAAAATTCTTTTAGAAAACTTGCAGTGATTCTTGCTATTAAATCAAAATAAATTAACAAGGAGTTTAAGTTTAAGCTGCTGTTTCTGCTCAAACTCAAAGGAGACAGTCAGGATCATAAGTGCGCTGCTACTGTTGCTATGCTGCAACATTCCGGGTATTCAAATTGGACAAATTTAGGTGCTACGAACGAATACTGCAGATCTGATGTAGTAATGTGACCAAAATTGCTGGATATTTCATATCTGAAATGGTTTTCATCAGATTTTGATCTGATTTTGCATCCTTTAAATAAAAGTTGGGTTTTTTTTTTAATGCAAACAGCTTTAGTCGTTTTTAAAGGCTGTCAGAATGTCTGAAAGAGATTCTATGTACTTTTACTTCCTATAAAACCTGCAGCTAATGCTCTAAAGGTGGAGAAGCAATAGTTGTTTGTAAACATCTGACCAATCTGACAGCGCCCCCAGCAGGTCGGATGATGCGACTCAGACTCATCGCTGGTTTTCCAGTAACTCAAAAGGAAGTGTGGCAGTGAGGCGATGACTGATACAAGAAAACAAGATGAGGTTAAAAAAAAAAAAAAAAAAGAGGCAACAGATGAAGATTTAAATTAAAAAAAGGGGAATGTGCAGCGAGAGTTTCTCCCTCCGAATGCCGAGACTCGACAAGCAGGATTGTATGAAGAGCTCTGTTCAGCTCTGCGGATTAAATTACCTGTTAAATGTGTGTGTGTGTGTGTGTGTGTGTGTGTGTGTGGGGGTGTGTGTGTGCGTGTGAGGGGGTGGGGGGTTCTCATGGCTGTTTCCTGCAGGAGAGCAGATCAGGGGTCAGAGGTCAGTGTCTCGGAGGGCGTCACAGTCGGAATGAGGTGAGGTCAAATCCGGGGCAAATACTTCTCAATAAATTCCTTTACAGCCAACATTTCCTAAAAGAGATCAGAACAGATTAATAATCAATTAATAAATAATAATCTCAGAGAAGTAAAAGCTTCTAACATTCATCCGATCATCACCAGCAGGAACAACAGATTCTTTTTGTTCTCCGCTTTTCCAGGGTGGAAAGAACACAAAACAAACATCTACAAAGATTTCTAAGAACAACAACTGAGAGCTCAAGTTTAATTCAAATTCAAAAATATTTGACTAACGTACAGCTTTATGATTCATAATCACACCAAACAGTCATTAAAACGGCAACATTAAAATGACCTTCCTGATGATGACGACCGGATTAGAGATCCACCGATCTGATATCAATATCTGTATTGGCCCCGATAATGAAGAAAATTCTAGATCAAGTATCAGTGACAATGAGTTTGATCCATAAGGGAAGATCTATTCAGTCTATTTCTATGCTTTCTGCCCTCAGCCAAGTATTGCTTTATTATTTATTTTACATTATATTTAGAATTCCTGATTGAACTTTCTGAACCATTTGAGAAAAGGTTTGTTGTTTATTTTTACATGTTTGACTAAGCTAGTCAATCTATTGTTTTTGTCAACTTACTATTTATATTACATTGACTGTTTTCTCCTAATTTAACTGACTGAACAAATGAAAGTTGTTTTTCCATGTTTGAACAGCTCGTGAAGCCTTTGGTGTATTTCAATGTGCTGTGCTACTGCAAAGTTATCAAATTGTAATTCAGTACATTTATGTTTGTGTTTAAAATGAACACAGACAGGTATTGAATCAGCTGATATTAAACCTTAGATATCGGAGGTGAAAAAAGTAAATCAGTGCGTCCTCAGACTGCAATAAGATGCAGACATACCTCATTACAGGAGGAGTGCTGAACACCTGGGTAGGTTTTAAAGGTGACCATCTGAGGGTTAACTATGTATTTGAGCTTCTCTGCCGTCATGGCGCCGAACTGCGCAGGCACCATCATGTCCGCCTCTCCATGGCACTGCAGGATTGGGATGTTCTTGTGGCCACTCGACGCCTGCGGGAACAGAAGACCCACAATGGTTCTACCTGAGCAACAGAACCAGCGCAGAACATGATGGGGCGGCTCCAGCCGGCGCCACGACGTACCGAAGGGAAACTCTTGTGAAGAGGGAGCCAGCAGCTGAGGGCCACCACACCGGCCAGCTGGTGCTGGCAGGTCAGAGCGGTGTATAAGGACAAAGCGCCACCCTGAGGTGGGGAGGAGGAACGACAGCAAAATGTTTACTACGACCAGGTCTGAATTAAGAACAAACACAGAATCAATGTGAGCCGCAATCTGACCTGAGAGAATCCACCAATGATTATACGGTGAGGAGGAATCCCGTTTCTGGCCTCGTGTTCGATTATGGCCTTAACTGGAGACAGAAACGAAACCATTCAGTGACGGAAGAAATGAAAGAGTCGAATTTGAATTAGTCAAAATAATATCAGAAAAAATATGTAATAATAAAAGAAAAAAATAATATGAGAATAAAACTGTACAAGAAAAAAGTCATAATGTTATCTGAAGAAAATCGTAATAATATAAGTTGTACAAGAATAAAACAATAATAATATGAAAATAAAGTCGCAATATTATAAGACAAAAAGACGGACTAGCATAAAGACACGATAATCGTCATAAAGCTTCCAAGCTAACGAGTTCAGAGCAGAGCAGCCCGCCGCCACTGCCCCACTGAGCTCTTTAAGTAGCCAGCAGCAATTAGCAAACACCTGGTGGAACTGCTGAGCTCATGATAGGAGCTACTTCTCAGTGAGAAACCAGAGAAGCCATGTTGGTGTGACTTCCTGAGGCAGAGTTTTCAGAGAGAGGCCCAGTTTCAAGAAGTTAAATCAGGAAGGCAAATTTGACATATACATATATAAAACCTGAAGGTAACACAGTTTCTTAATTGTGGTATGAAAAGGCACTATGTGCCTGGAAAACGCATAATACTCAATCTTTAAATCAATAAACAAGGTTTCTGACCCATTTCTAAAACACCATCTGTCATTTACTACGGTAAGGAAAGCTGCTCATTTCAACACGTTCTGCACAACAAACTATCCATCAACCAACCTGGACTCTGTGATAATTCAGCCCATCACTTCATTATTATTATTATTATTATGATTGCTGCAGTGTTGTGGTGAGGTAATCTTCTTTCCACTGCTGATCGTTCCCCTGATTAAACTGCTGCAGTCGACCAATCAGATGCGTGGCAGAAAGCGCCACTCTGCGAGCTATTTCAGGCTGGCTTCAGAGGTGAACGAGGCTGTTTTGTTTTAAACGGCAAGCTGCGTTCAAACTCACTGTTTTCTGCAGCCTTTTTGATTCCGGCTTCGTCCTCTGGAGCGTCGGGGCTCAGGCCCATGAGGTCGAACCTGCGCACACAAACCGGAGTCAAACAAAACAAAACACAACAGATCAATACTCACAATCGCTCTATTGTCAAAGGCAACATGGGAGCCTATTGTGGTTTCCAGGGAAACAAAGGCAGCCAGTTTTGAGCTGAGAGGCGATGGCGTTCATCAGAGCTACTCACCACGCGGGCATCAGGGACCTCATATTCAGAGTGACAGGAATTTTAGGCCTGCGAGGGAAAAAGGCGTCAGGGGGGCAGAACAGCAGTTCAGGTGAGATAAACGGCAGCAGACTTACGCGTGAGGGCAGATAAACTTGACGTGAGGCAGCCGGATCCCCGTCAGAGAGTCGGCCCAGCCATGCCTGATGGAAAACAGGAAGCAGGAAGATAAAAAATAAATCCAACAACAAACAAACCTGACTCATAAAAAAAGAAAACGGATTTTTACAATTTTGTAAATTTGTACAAAGGTCTGACTGATGAAAACACTGAATACATTTTAGACAAATCGACTCAAAGTCAGGAGATGAAAATGATTCTCAAAATACCTTAGATAATATTTAATTGTTTCTTTTTTACTGTTATGTTTTTAATTGCTTTGCTATCTAATTTTGCATATGTTATTAATATCATGTTTTATTGTTTTACATTATTACAATTCCACTTGTTGATAGTTTTTAGAAAAACTCACTAAGGACAAGTGTCGCAAATTATATAATAAGTACCATGATGCAGGCATGGGACAGCTGTGTGTTTGTGTCCGTCAAATAAACCAAATAAATAAATAAAATAAATTTGCTTTTCTTCCTATTCATAAATTCCAACTAATTTTAATTTTAATAAAAAAGAAGCATTAAAGAGTCAACTAATTGGATATTTTGCAATTTTTGGTTAAAGACCTTGTTTATTTTTACTACATTTACTTAAAACATGGTCGAAATATGGTATACAAGATCCCAATAATTATATTAATACAGAAAATAGGAAAGAACTGATTGCTGATTCTAATATTTCGGACCGACTTGCTGATTCCAATTTTGGGCGATACCGATTTTTCCCTGAAAAATCCAGAATTACTGCAACAAAATTGCAAAGCTTCAACAGTGGGGGCTGGGCTGTTGTTAACGTTAATGAAGCAGATATGATGTGGTGAGTGAGTTTGTCTTTAAATTCAGCAAAGATGAGGTATATTCAAATTATTTTTGAATTTGTAGCAGTTACTTCAAGATGCTGCCACCCTGAGTGGTTTCGCAGCCTTTCTATGCCTGAAGGGACTTGAAATGTTCAGGTTGAAAGGAAATTCATTAGAGAATAACATGTGAAGTGCTCACCCTGTGTCTCCTAATCCATGAAGGAAGATCACCTGCAACAAGACAGAAAAACATCCTGAATCCCAAACTGCCACCTTTTAAGCTTCCCAGCAGATAACACCATAAACACCGGATTGGACATCGCCTACTAGCTGCAGGTGCCATTACTATGCACTGAATCATGTTCATCAATAGCCATATTTATAACAATCATGAATCACAAGTAGTCCAGTTTTTGTCGCTTATTAAACTTATAGAAATTATGGCACAACAAAGGGAAAATAACTTCAAAAAATAGGTCAAAACAATTCAGAATCATTCCTTACTCCTGGAGCCGTTGCCCTGGCAACTGCATGACAACAGCAGAGACAACGTTCAAATGTAACAATGTAACAGGAACACTAACGCCTAAAATCTCACAAATATTTCCCCCACACAAAAAATGGACATAAACCCCCAAAACTGAAACTCAGTCCGTTAAACTGTTCTGTTTTCAAGCTTGGTGTTTATGTCGCGGTTCAGGGTTTGAATGAACATGAGCGGTGGCTAATTAGCTAGTTTAAACACCTGATCTACTTTTTACCTGTCAGAAGACAGTAGATGTGGGTCGCCTAACCGAAACACACCGCAGAGCATGTTCATGTTACGGTTGTCAAAGTTAAGCTTGCTGCTAGCATGACTGACCTACTTTCCAAATTCTCCACATTTTTAATTAAAACTTTTTACTGACCAGCGACATGCGACACTCCTGGCTCTTGTTATCCAAGTGTTGTAGTGTTGACAATTAATAGTAAAACATTGCGCTTCTTTTTCAGATTATTTGCGTGATTGTATAATTTAATGCGCCTTGACTTTTATAATTTAATAAAAGTCAAGGCGCATGCGTGGCGAACGACAGTCACGTGACGTCCAATTCATTAATAACAATGGAGAAAATATGTCAATATTTGATTTACCGGAGCTTCCAGCTGCTCCTCGGTATCTGTACTTCCCAGTCCAGCAGAAAAATGCTGAGTGAAGCAGAGTTGAGGAACATTTGGGTTAGACTCACCGCCGCAGTCTCCTTCTGTGTCCCGGACACCGTCACAGCCTCGGCGAGCAGCGGCAAAGACATGTTGTTGCCACACATACACTGTAGGGGGTGCTGTAATCAGGAGACCACACAAAGATCAGTGGGTCAAACACTGGCGATACATCAGGAATCGTCATGATATATCGGCATTAGTATCGTTTTCTAATAAGTGAAACTGGGCCAATATTAATAATCAATGTTTATTTCCGTCTCTCTTGAGGGGATTAATGTTTTTTTTTTTTTTTTTTTATAATTTAAGGCTTGCATCATGACAGAAATGTACGAACTTCGTCCAGCCAACTGGCGATAAATTTGCCCTTACCCCATGAAAGGGTCCAATCTATCCCCACAGCATGATGATACCACCACCATGTATCAGGTGGGGAAACAACTAACCTCTTAGATCTTCACAAAAGAGCTTTATTTAATACAAAAGTTCAAAATACAGGACTGCATTTCTTAAGACTGAATTTATTTAGGAGGATTCATGTAAAATGGGCTGAATATAAAAAAAATGTTTTACTTAATACATTATCATTTATTTTTGCATTTGAAGCGTGACAAAACAAGGTTTCAGCAGTTAGGAAGTGCTTGGAAGTCTGAGCAATCAGGATGTTTTACGGTAAAAGCTCTAGGACGATGTGAGGACAGGAAGGAAGGAAAACAGGAAGGTCGGACGGCGAGCTGCCTCATCAGTAAACAGACGACGAGGAGACGAAGGAATGTCCCAAACGTCAAGCTTAATGTTCAACCTTTCGCTGTTGAAATTCCGTGGCTGCTCTGAAGCAGAACTGGAAACATGTGACTGGATAAATTAGTAATAGATGAGCAATAAAAGGAGAAAGAAAGAGGAAGTGTTGGGACATAAAATTTAAATGGCTTAGTTTCTCAGCTTCAGATCACTTGATCTGGGGATAAAATGTTTTTAATTCTCAATATTTAATTCAGGGTGAATAGAGAGAACGTTTCAAGCAACTTTAGTTAACAAGAACAACATCCATCTATCCGATTCTTTTCAGCCGCAGCAAAAATACTAAACACAAAGAAAATACTACACATATAATCCTTTAATCACCCATCGGCTCACTCTCCGTCAAACAAAACCAATCTTTTCTTTAATACATCAGCGCCCTAAAAAACTATTCAACAATAAGCAATTAATTGGTTAGAACGAGCTCAATAAAATCCATTTTCAAGATTTATAATTTTTGTCTTTTAAAAAAACTGGATGATAAAGTCTTCAGTCTGGTGTTTTGGTCTCAACAAACATTTTTAAAGGACCACTTTGTTTACCGAGATTTCATCATTTATTTTATTTGTTTTTTATTTATATTGGATATTTAAAATGTCTTCCAGTTCTAGTGTTAAATATTTGTTAGTTTTTGTTTAATGTTTATTGATCTTTGAGAATAAGTTCTTGCATTTCTATTCCATTTCCATTATATTTCTCAAAATACAATTATTTTGCAAAAATAATTATTAAATAATTATTGCAAAATTGTTTTTCGCAATAATTTCTGGGACAATTTATTAAAAATTGTTGTTGTGACAGGCCTATGTATTACATTATAATAATGTAAATCCAGTTTTTAATAAATGTTTTAACACTTAACTTTTGTGTGGACCTACATACTTTATGCTACTGTTGCATCTAAATTTCCCCATAATGAGGAAATAAACAATATTTTAAAATTAAAGTTTAAATATTTTAAGCTGAATTTCATTAAAAAGTGTGACAAAACTTGATAAAATATTTCATTTTGACTTAAACTACGTCTACTTAATATTTCATCAACCTGTTTTTATATTTGAGATTATTAAAAAGGCATCACATTTAGGCTTCGGTGAACAAATCCAGTCTGATTTAAACAGCTGAAAGTTCGGCTGTTTAAATCCGATGAGGATTTAAACAGAGTTCTGGTCTTAGACTCAGAATGAATTAAAAAAAAATAGAATTGAGTGACAGAGGAAGAATGAAAAGGCTGTGAAAGTCTGAGGTCGTTAGCGCGAGCCGTGCTGATCAGCAGATTCATGGCGTCTGTTGTCGCTGTGTGGGATTTCTCTAAGAAACATCGGATCGCTCTGAGCTTCTGGAGGAGGATGCTGGGTAAAAATAGCTTCAGCATCTGCTGGGATTCAGACTCTCAAACCGACCGGATCTGATTTACTTTCTGTTAGCTCCACAAAGTGCTACATGTTTCAGCTGACATGTTTTTATCATCCAGCTGAAAGGAGGATCTGTTTTTAAACATTATCTATATTTCATAAGAATCCCAGCGATAACTACAAATAATACGTGGATCGATTTATAAACTAGACAGATGTTTTTCACGTTTTCATCTGAGTGTCAACGGAAAGAGCGACAGTAAAAAGACAGAAAGAAAGAGGAAAGAGTGAAAGAGCAAAAGAAAGGGAGAAAAAGAAAATAATGGAAGAAAATGGATATTCATAATATTTAGGTAATGGGTCAGTAATAAAGTTTGAAAACCCAAATAATTTCATTCTATTATTTTTTTTGTTATCAAATAAAAATTGTTAATATAAAAAATTCAGTTTTTCAGACTGGACAGTAACACTGAGTGAAACTACAGCATCATGCAGAACAACCAGATAAAAACAGACTGTTGTGTTTATTTCTGGGTGAACAAGAGAGAAAGACGCCTTCAGTCAGCCGCTTATCGACCAGAGACCATTTCCAACACGAACCAGGAAATCTGTGCAACTCTGAGTGAGAGTCACACTAAAGCTGGGAGTGAAGCCATAGGTTATTTAAGTAAAAGTGCAAAAAATATGAAAAATATTCATCTAAATGGAGGATAAATTAGCAAAATTAAGAAGAAAACGAGTATGGAGAACTGAATCTAAAACACATCAACAGGAAATGATGTAGAATTATGCAGAAGATGCTCATTCATTATTGTTTTCGTTGATTTTACTTTATCTCTAAATGTGTTAATTATTCTCACTGATCTGATTTAACCCAATAAACGCAGCCGAGATCAGAAAACCACGAGGTCTCTCCTTTCTGCGTGACTTCAATTACACTGAACAGAAAAACACAGCAGAGGTGCTGCAGTCAAACACTGATCCTAGATCAGCAGCAGGATCATCGATATGCGGCACACAGCGGCAGGTTTCCCCCATCCAGCTGCTGCTCCGGGTCCAGGGGCCCCTGCGGCTCCTCCAGCGGCTGCCGGGTCCCCTGGCCTCACCAGGAGCGAGTTAAAGGTGATTTTAATCTGATTTGAATGAGTTAGCATCGAAGGAGGAAGCGGCTGTCGATAGGGCGCAGAAACACTGAATGGCCGCAGTTGGGCTTTAATTCTCGTTGGAGGAGGAACACAAAGCCCCAACTGCCCCAAAAATCCACTCGGAGCGACTCCCAGCCCCACTGCGGGCTTTAATCCCGCTTTATCTGCCGCACACACACGCTGCTAAACCGGGTTAGCCAGAGGAAGATCCGCTGCACACATACACACACAATATCGAGTGTATTGTCCTCTGCCGGTGCCTTCTTCGATCCTCCCTCCGTCCCCTGGACCGGAACCACATTTCACTTTTGACCTCTTTTTTGGCCAGCAGCACAGAATACCCCTTAAACTATTAAATATCTAGTACGGTTCGTTTCGAACCAGAATAAAACATTTAAAAACACATCCACGGCCCATTACCCCGCTCAGATCCACACACTCACCGATTGCTGTCCCAGTTCACGACGGGGCGGAACTTCCGGTACTCTGCGCACTGTAAGAGGAGGCGGGGCCTGGAAGTGACGTCACACACAAACCACAGCCCACCTTTCCGTTTTAGTTTTAATACTTCATTTTTAAATAAACTAAATATAGATTTAAAAAATTACTAAATAAACAGAAACAATACAGAAGAAACGGTCCGGTTCAGTTTATATTCTGTTCGTTTATCTTTCTAAGAAACAAATGAAGAAAAAAACTAACTATATATATATATATATATATATATATATATATATATATATATATAGCCTATATTGTTTTTGCTTTTTTCTCAGTTAATGTTTTTTTAACCACCAACCGATAAAATAAATAAATAACCCAGATTAAACGGTCTGGCTTAGTGTACATGTTGGTATTTTGTGTTTTTATTTGAAACTAAAATATTTTCGTTTGTTGCATTTTTTTTCACAACATATACATGGATGGGCAAGAACATCGAAAAAAATCTAGCAAACTGTATTTGTGATATATTTTTAGGGCTTTTATTTAGAAAGAACTCTACGATCGATTTTCAACAGTGAAGTCACGGAGTGAAGTTAAGAGATGTCAGAAAATAAATCTAAATTTCTGCTTCACTTGTTTTTGACTACAAAAAGGGGAAAAAATGTATTTCATTTTTTGTGGTCTAAAATAAAATATTTATTGAACTGAAATATAACAGGATTATTTTTATTTTCATATTCCGTTTTTGTAGTAGATCTAGTGCTTGTAGATCTATGAGAGCTTCACATTTAGATCTATGCTATTGGTTCTGCCAACACTAAATCTGCTGAAACATTTTTGCCAGTTAAACCGACCTGACTCACATTTACAGAGGACATAGACTCAGTACAAACGTCCAGCAGGGGGCAGCAGCCACTTCTGGGTGCATTAAAAAAAAAAGCACAGAAACGTTATTGCAGCATCTTATTTATTTTTTAAGCGTCAGAAAGGATGAAGAAAGGCTTCAGATCTTCATCACCTTTCAAGAATAGAAACACAGAATCAAGCAAAGCTGTTCATGATTTAAACCTAAAACGTTCCCGTGTTGCAGCGAATGATGAATCCAGGCCGTTGTCATGGCAACCAAGATGTTCACCTAACAAATAACTGACCCTGTCCTCCTCCCTTCCTCGATTTATTTAACAGCACAATTCATCACGGAAGATCAAAAAAAAAAGAAAACCTTTCATGCATCTTTGCCAACGCTGTTGAGCATGTTGCCATGGAAATAATAGAAGCACGCCGGTTTCCAAGGTTACAGCGCTCGCTCCCACTTCAACCCCTCCTCGCTGCATGCCCAGACTCAGCGCTGGACTTCCTGTTTGACATTTAAACCTTCAGCAAAACGCAGCTAAAACTTCCTCCTCTTCTCAGGAGATGAAGTTGGTCTGTGGGATGATGCTCTCGACTTTGTGATCTGCTGGGTTTGCTGCTGCCTCGTAGTTACAGATGGTCACTTCATGTCTGTGAGCCTTACAGGGAACAGAGCAGAAACATGATAAACCAGGGGTGTCCAAGTTGCGGCTCACGGGCCGTTTGCAGTCCTCGGAATGATTTCTGGCGGTCCTTGATCAGAATTCAAGAAGGCAGTGGATCCCAACACACATTTAAAAACAACAATATGGTGCAAATTTCCCTGATGCCAGACTTTTCAAAAACTATACATTTTAACAATCTGCCATGGAAAATGTAAGGTTTTTGTTTTGAATTTAATTTATTTTAATAGTAAAAAGGGACAACAAATATCCGGTGAGTATTACTAAAATTTGGACTTGGGCATTGCAAAATAAAATATGAGTGAGCCACATCCTGTTTTTGTTGGTGAAAAGACAAAAAAGAAAAAAAGATCCACTTATTTAATTCAAATGTTGAGTTTAGTTTTTCCAATTACAACAAAGAAGAAAAATACAAAGACTTCTGCGGCCCCAAAATACTTAAAGCTCGACATTTTTAGGCACCATGCATTAAATCTGCAGATTCAGCAGAATTATCTAAATGCCTCCGATCAGAACATGAGTCAGACAGATTTATGCCAGACAAACCTCTGAATATTCCCCTCTCAGGCCGATGTAGTACACCCGGGTGTTCTCGTCCCCAAAGTTTTTGGAGATGTGGATGGAGAGGTGATGGACGCTGGAGAAACGAGTGATCCTGCAAACGACAAGCAACAGAAGGAAAAGTTAAAACGACGGCTTCCAGAAAGGAACAATAACTCCTGTGTGAACATTTCACAGAGAAACGTTCATCCACAACGAAGACAAACACCTTAAAAACATTGTTAGAAGGCGAAGATTTTCATCATGTAACAATGCAGTATCTTCATTTCGCAAAAGATAAAAAAATCTTACATTAACTGGAGATAACAAAAGGTTTATTTTGTTGGGAGCTTCATTTTCTCATATTAGAGAAATACATAAATCTCAAGATTCATTTTGACAAAATTTAATTTCCATATTTCGAGATAGCGCTTTTTGGAGTAATGTGTCACTGAAACGGTTCCCTTCTCTCGTTAAGCTGAGATAAAAGATGTTTTGTTTTCTTTATCTCAATATCTTGAGATTACATCTTAAGTAGAAAAAGTTTATTTCTTTAAAGTTAGATTGTTTCGCAGTTTCATTATCTCGGTGTATCAGGATATATCAGTCTTACAGATGTCGCATCTCGAGATAGCAACATCTTGAGCTCATTTATGTATGAAAACACTAATTATCTCAGGAAATCAGAATTTAAACATTTTTATTTTGCTTCATTATAATTTTGTATTTCAGAATATCTTGTTTTATAAATACACTAAAATATTTTTAAATTGTCTGAAGTGATAAAGAATTGGAGACTGAGTTTGTTTTTTCTCTTTTCTAAATAATGGAAATAAAAAAGTGTTTCCAATTTGGTTTGATGTGATAATAGTTTCATCGTCTTTTTAAATCAAAATTTTAAGATCTTGATTGTTTTTGTTTGATTATCTTGATCATTTTGGATCTTGAATTCATTTTATTTCAATAACAGTTGGAGATAAAGATCTTAGGCAAGATTTGTTGAGCTATCAGTTTAATATTAACTCAAAATATAGAATTCATGAGCTTGATTAAGTTAAAACTGATTTATTATTTCAAAATTACCATAGGTAACCTGAAAATTACTTTGCTTAACGAGCATTTAAAAAAAAAAAAAAAGTCTGGTAGCATCTTCTCTTACCCATTCACAGTTGGAAAATGCTAAATGAACAAATTTTATTTTTTTAAAGGCAACTTGGACATAACTGATCATGAGAAACTTACATTTAGCTAAAATAGTTTAATTTAAGGCTGCAGCTGCTCTGATTTCTAATGTTTCTGCTCAAAGTGTCTGAAAACTGAGTGTGACTCCTCACTTTGTGGGATACTCCAGCTCAGCTAGCGGGTCTCTGTTCAGTCTGAAGGCTTGGTCCGGTTCCCTGCCGGTGTCATCAAACGACATCTGAGGGATGTTTTTGTATCTGCAGACAATCAGACGCAGAATCACAATGCTGCCACCTAGAGGGGGAGGAACGCAACAGACTCACAGTCGTATCTCTGCTGGATGAGAGTCGTCGTTTTCTCCAGAGATGATGATGCCTTTCAGCTTCACGCTGCCGGTGAAACTGAAACAGACGAGACGGCGTCAGTCTGAGGACGCGGACAGACGAGAAGAGAAGCACCGAATGAAATTACACCCAGTGGGACGCTAAGGGCTTATACCAAGAACTTTAACCTTTTCAAGTTTGCTGAGGAAAAATATTTACAACTAAATACAGAAACAAAGCTAAACGGATAAACTGCACACAGAAAGCAGGATATTGATGATGATTGTGATTGCAGGACTTACGGGATGTTGAACAGCAGCTCTTCATCCACATCACTCTCCACATACTGAAGGAAAACAAAAACATGATCAGATGTTTTTCTCTTTGGGATCTGCACTGTGAAGATTTTTACCGCCCCGTTTTCAAATCCTCAAGCTTCAATCCTTTTCTGGGTCCTTCCAGAAAAGGAAACGATTGATTGGTGGAGGCATGGACTGTGTTGACGTTTTAAATTTACGCAAGCCAATGTTTTCATATGTAATGCGCCAGTTCGACGCTAAGAAGCTTACATTATACTTCATCCACTGTAAAGAGGAGGATGTTCTGTGATTGGCCCGATAGAAAAACTACCAGAGCAATCGAAATGAATGGGAGAAAGTCCTGATCAAACCTTAAACGAGATTTGAAATGAGCGGAATAGAGCAGGAAGGCAATGGCCAGATAAACGCCCAGCCTGGCTGCCGCTGGAGGAAAACACTCTGCCCCGTACCTTGTCTCGCAGGTTCCGCTGGTCCCACGGCTTGAACACCAGCCGTCCGTCTCCGTCCCTGCTCTCGTTCAGACACTGGAGCCTTTCCAGGTCGATGCGTTGATACAACCCGAACTCCACGCCTCTCTCTGCGGGCTCATGCTGCCCCTCAGACCCGCAGCTGTGGCTGTGTCCGTGGCCGTGACCGTGGCCGGACATGGTGGACTCAAACGGCCGAACTCAATGATAACCTGCAAACAAAATAATGAAGCTTTCCGAGTAAAACGGACTGCTTTATAGACGAGGACTCGGGTCAGCAAGTTTCGTTCTGCAGCGTGAAGCGAACTAAATTTAGCTTAAAGTGAGGCGAGGTTAACCCAATAGTTCCGATCTGAGCTCTTCAAAATAAAAGCAGGAGTGTTCCCGTCGCAGTCATGAAACGGTATAAATAATATTTTCCAAAAACTATTAACATAGTGTTAATCGCAGTCAATGCTTTTACATTTCTACAGCTTTATTCGAAACTTAACTCGGCTTTTTATCTTAATTTGTAAAGCTGTCGACATTTTATTTTGAAAATAACCGGGTCACAGAGAAACGTCAACCAGTATACTGTCGGAAGCTTTTTAGGAGCCAAAACTGAGCTCTGATTGGCTCCCATCGGTTACCACCAAACGTTGCAACTGAAGTAAAATGTTTACAAGCGTGTTGCAAAAATAATGAGGTCAAAACTAAGAAAATAGGCTTATATAGCAGAAAGGATAAGATAAATATACGGATATAAAAGGTAGAGCATAAAATGTATCTCTATAGTTATTTCTGAAACCATTATGGAGTTAAAACAAATTTCTACATTTTCCTCTTCATATCACATCCAGTCAGATCCATAAAATTACATAATTTAATTTGATAAAAAACAAACCAGTCACTTTCAGAGAAATTAAATTCTTCCTGCTAAAGTCTAGTGATGGTTTGAACTACATGCAGCCCTAATCAGACCATAAAAATGGAAAACAGATTTTATTAGGAGATTGGCAGAATCTCTGAGGAGCCCTATTCTCATTCATCATTGAACCTGACAGAACTGATCTCTGAAAAGTTTCCTTATTGATATCCATATCCCATATATTTCTACACAAAATCAGACATTTTCATTCAAAAGAAGTTCCACACAGAGAGTTCATCAGGGCAAAAGTCAATTTTAATAAAAATGACCACATAACATTTATTAAAATCTAATAAAATTACAGTTTTCCATCTACTGGAGCCCGTGTTGCAGGGGGGGTACCAGGTCCCATTTCTGAAAATAAATACATCTCATGGTGATGGAGGGCTGAAGCCGCAGACATCCTATGAATTTCCCTCATTAGAAACAGTTTGTCACAGTGAAGCAGACAGAAACAAACTTCCAGCAGGAGGAGAACAGGACCTGAAGCCACAGCAGAGGTAAAAATAAAACAGCAGGGTGTGTGTTTCTGCTTACAGTTCAGCCCTCCTCCCTATACACACACTGAAACATCACCAGGAATTACAGGATCACATCTGAACGGCTCGGTTTCCTAACAACGACGGCTCCTCCAGCGGCCGGGAAGCGACCAGCGGGAAGGTTTAGTGTCATTTGGTCAGATAGGAAAAGAAATAAGAGCTTGTTTTAAGTACCTTAAAAACGAAAAAGTTCAACTTTCTTTCTTTGAGGAGACAAAGCAGGTGTCTGATCCATTTGCCATTGTTAGCTTAGCTTAGCTTAGCACAAAGACTGGAAACAGCTGGAAACTGCTAGCCTGACACTTTTAAAATGAATCTTTCTCTTCTGTACACAACATGACAGATGTGTCTCTGTGTGGCCAGAGGTGCGCTGTTACCCATATATTTATAATAATGTTTGAATTCACAGTATTATTCTGGTAGATTGATGATCTTGAGCCAGAGGAAAGTCGGGTTCATCTGAAGATGCTGAATGTTTCTCTCCTGTCTGTTCAAATACTTAAAAACATAAAAATATCCTGCTGATGAGTGAGCAGCAGAGAGCCAGGAAAATAAAAAAAACCTGTAGAATTTCCTGTTTGCAGGTGCGTTTTCCTAACATATGGCTGTCCAGGTGAGTCAGACAGCTGCAACCTTCATAAGGCTGATTTTTAAATCAAGATTTTTTGTGCAAACTGTGCTGGAAAGTTTAGCTGCTTCCAAACAGGAAACTGGTTTTCTTTAATGAGCCAGTCCTCCAAGGACACCAGACTTTCTTCTACTCCTTTAAACAAAGGCTCTTCTAAGACCCTTTATGATCTGGTTCTTATATCATGAAAAGTGGTTAAAGTCCTCAGATAGCAAGAGGAAACCATAGAAGAAGAGTTGGGCCAAGCAGCAGATGAAAAACTATTTCCGCAAACAGCTCTCTGGGAACCAGACAGTTTTCCTAAAGCATTTTTACTAATTAATAAAATATAAGATGAATCCTGACAGGCTGCTGGTAACAGAGTTCTTCACCAGATCATCTGTCTTCAAATTGTAATTTTAAATAAGATTTTAAAAATAGGTTGAAACTGGAGATTAAAAAACCCTTAAAACGGGTCATTTTGCTCTTTAAGCATCTCATATTGTTCCAGTTTGTCCTTTTTAGAAAAGATGATTCCAGATATGAGACGGAGCAGACCGCCACAGGACGTTTGGTTCCACAGAGACGACTGGACTCCGGTTCTCCACAACCTCATCCAATTAATACCATCTACCAACAGGACCTTATTTTGCTTCTACCAGGCGGGCCAGCTGGTCCAGACAGAGATCAGAACCACAATTAATCCAAGTAGGGAGTTGGAATAAAATAAATGAAATCAAATTCCTCAGTATTAATCTCCATAAATCATGATTTTTCTGCAGTAAATCATGATTTTCGGATCAAACCCAAAGAGCTGGTTCCAGCTGATACTGATTCTGTTCACATCTACAAACCGACGCGTTCTCTGATTCCACGTTTGTTTCTAGTTTTTGTGCTCAGCTCAGAAAAGCAGAACCATCTAACATCTACAGTTCCCAATCGGTGAAAAGGTTCCAGCGGTTAAAGATGTCCACCCGTGTCTGTGTGCTGTCGGCGCCGGAGGGAAATACTGAAAAAGCTGCAGAAAGGAAGCCGTGTTCTCAGCAATACCGTGAAGTTCATGCCGTGTGTGTCTGGAGGAAAAAAGCAGCTAAAATTAAATTAAAACCTTCCTTCGGATTCTGGCAGACTACCGGCGGGAGAATCGGTTCTTGAACGCTTTGATGGTTTTCGCCATCATGGGGGCGATTTCTGCAACAGGAACAAGTTCAGGAGAGTTAAACACAAACATAACTACACATAAACATCAACACACCCGATTAAAATCAGAACAAACTCACTTTTGACTTGTGGCTTTTCGCGGCCGGGATGAACAGTTCCTCCTCCTCCTCCAGGCGGCGCTGAAGAGCGAGACGAACCGGCTGGAGAGCTGAACTGTGAAGCAGAGTGGCTGGAGTCACCAGCACAGTCAGAGGATGCTGGTTTTATTCTGAAAGAGACAACAACAAAAAAACTCAACTGAGATGCAGTAGAAACAAAACAGTTGCATTTGCTCCCAATGTTATTATTGTGACAGGTTTAATCAGGACTTCGGAGGAAAAGCTCCCCCTGGTGGCCATTCAAATAAGAACCTCCTCTGACTAACAGATCAACAACTTGATGAGAGGAAAATGCTCAAATCTGTCAGAAAATCTATCAATGTAACATGATAAATCTGACATCTGGTCATGGGAAGCTCACTTGATGGGGGAAGCAGCTGCGGTGGAGGCCGATGACGAACCGCTGGAGGTTCCAAACTTCTCCTGGCGGCGGCGGACGTCCCGCGGCGGCTTGGCCACCGAGTTCACGAACGCCATCTTAACCTGCCGTCCTGCAGGACACAAAGCTCGGGATCTCAGTTCCCGTCTGAAGCTCAGACATCACAGCGCGACGCGGGTGAAGCCCCGCCTACCTTTGGGTTTGTTGGCGTGGGCAGAGCTGATGTTCTGGGTGAGCAACCTGAGCCGCTCCTCGCGCTCATCATGCAGCCGCAGGTACATCTCCCTCCACGACTCGAACTCCTGGGGACTCTCACGCTTGAAGTCCCGCCGGCAGTGACGCATCCAGAGCTCGTCTGAGTCCTCAGTGAAGTACTGAGTGAGGAGAGAGCAGAAACTCTCAGCCTCAGATTCTCGGAGGCAGAACAACGCTGAAACCTTAAGCTTTACAGGGACCTTTATGCAAAATTCACATTTTCACATCGTTACATTTCCATTTTGTTTCCCACTGCTTCTATAAACAACCTAATCAACACCCAGCCTCGGTTTGGTAAGAAGTAAACTTTGTTTGGTGTCTGGAGAATGAGTTGTTTCAAAAACCTCCAGCATGTAATGAGCAGGCACTGACAGTTACCTAGCAACCCCAGTAGAGTTCGCTCCCATTACCGAGCAACCAAAGCTGAGCCCCAGCACTTGTGGTCAGCTGGTTTTAGCGCTGCATTCACTGTACAACGGCTGATGGAAAAAACTGGTGTTTTGTTGTTGACTTAATATCCAGAATGTAATTCTTGTTGCTGTATTCTGGTTGGTTGTGCAGGAGACTCTACTAACGCTTTTCAAAGATGTATGGTTGTATAATTGCCATTTTCACCTGAGTGTAAATGTTGAGTTGGGGGCGTGGCCAGGAGAAGCTTATTAGGATTTAAAGTGACAGAGGCCCTAAAACAGCTCAAAATATGCAGAACTCAAACTGAAATCATGTTAGGATTTCGTGCAAATAAAATATTTGATCAGCCAGAGATCTGACCTACACTGCAAAAACTGAAATTTTAGTCAGATTAAATATCTTAAATTAAGGAGATTTCATCCTGTTTCATCCTGTTTCATCCCGGCCGTTTTCTTTCTGACAATATCATTTTTCTCACCAAGATGTTTGTGTGTTAGAATATTTTTCTTATTTTAAGTATCTTTGTACTTAATTATCTCAGTAATATATAAAAGATTGATACTAATGAAATATTGCTTATTATGAGTAAATATATACTAGAAACTAGAATATAAATATTTACAAAACAAACTTCAAGCTGTTCAAGGAAGCATCATGTTTCAGCTTTGAGGTTCGGACCAACCTGGTTGCTCTGCTCGATCCGGTACAGCTGCTCAGGAGTGCATCGCTCCAGTACCGGCTCCAGGATCTCGAAGGGGACTCCGCTCACTTCGTCGATGGCTGGGAGGAGAACAAAGACACCAAACTGTTGAAATTATGTCCCCAGACAAACTAAATAAAAGCCTGCAGCAGCCTCTGGTTCAGAACGGCTGGAGCAGAACTCACAGTCGATGTTGTTCTGCAAAACCCGGATGCACTGCTCATACAGGGTCATCATCCTGGGCAGGTAGGACGTCTTCGACCCCGAGTACACCACCATCTTGGAGTTGAAGCGCTTCCCGGTGAAGCCTGCGTCCTCCTCGTCGTTGCACACGGGAACTGAAAGTGAAAACAGCGAAATTGGACCCGAATCAAAGCCAGAGAAATCCGAAACGACTGCGGGAGTTTCAACATGAGGAAACCTTCAGGAGGTTCGTCTGCAACATTAAATATCACAAACATCCAAACTGATGGAATCAGAAAAGAAAGAGTCTGAATGCAGAAAAAATCTGCAGCTGCTGCAAGCAGCGCTCAAACATTAAAACTCAAACCTCTGAGCAACTTATGAAAACATTTTCCTGCTGCAGGAATGTTGCTTCATATCCATCAAACTGGAATTATAACATTATTACATCTAATAACTGCGTGAAAATCAAAGTTTATAAAGCATCAAAATGGCAAATGTGTTTAAGTGTGAAAATATGCTTAATTTTGGCTGATTCATTTTTAATTTTTGTAAGATTTATTTAATTTTCTGTATTGACTAATACTTCTACAAATATTTTTATTATTATTTACAGAAAAACTATTCTTCTAATTGGAGTTTCTTCTGATTAAAATGTAAATTTTATATTTCTGGAATAGTTTTCCAGGAATATTTCCACTTTTGCTGTTTAAAACTAGATTTTTTGGCCTTTTTTCACAGTCGGGTTGCAGCTGTCACCTTTGCGCCGCTGAGGGGACAGCGGCGTGTCGATGGAGGGCAGAGGTCGGTAGTTGGGCTGGATCGCTGGAAGCGGGATGTCTGGGAGCGTCGGAAGAGCCTCCACAACCTGAACGGAAAAAATCAGAACTTAGGGTTCAACTATACGGCTTAAAAATACAATCCATTATTTTTTCTGTTATTAATTAATCTTTTTTTTTTGCTCTCTTTTGTTTTTAAAAAAGAAATGACTGAAAATATTTTCAAAAAGTGGCTTTTATTTAAATGATCTCTTCTGTGATTTATTGGGGATTTATTGGGCTTTTAGGATTTTTGTTTAATTCTGAAAACACAGTCGGAATTTTACCAGAAAAAAAATAATTTTTAACAGGAAAAATGATTTATCAGGATCTGACATTTCCAGCTCAGTTCAATCGGATGATCATCTCAAAGTCCTGCTACTGATAATAATCTGATGCTGATATATGAAAAGTATTTTTATTAAGTATTAAGTGCAAAGTAGAACAAGATGCTCAACATTTCTCACTGATTTGTTGTATTATTTTTCGTTCTCATAACACATTTTTCTCCTGATATTAACTCTGCATTCTGGTCTTATTACAACTTTAAACTGGGAACATTATGACTTCTTTCTTGCATTATTTCAATTCTTTTGACTTACGACAGTGTTTTTGTAATATTATGACTGTATTATCATAACATTGTGAATTAAAAAATATCTACGCATTAAACAGAAGAAGAAGAAGCTTTCACATATTATATGAGATTTCTCACCCGTTTGCGTTTCTCTGGTTTGGGTTCTGAAGACCTGGAGTCGGAGTGACTCCTTTTGGAGCTCTGAGATCCGTTGGCTTTATTGGCTTTAGAGGAAGAGGAGGAAGAGGAGGAAGAGGAGGCCGTCGTTCTGCTCTGACGTGACGACGAACCAGAGGAGGACTGAGATGGTTTGCTGTGAGAAGAGGACGACGGCTGCTGCTTCTTCTTCTTCTTGACAGGAGTCGGCGCGTCGTACGTGAGGAACGACTCGAAGGACATGGTGGGCGCCTCGAAGTCATCGTCGTCTTCCTTGGAGGGGGAGTCCTTCGGTGGTCGGGGTCGACCTGGTGACAGAAAGGTCAGGAGAAAAACGTCAGCAACAACCAACAGTTTCAGAAAAATAAGGAGACAAAATGGAAGCAGCGCAGTTTAAGTTTTCATTTTAAGTCAAAAATCACATGAATAAACTGAGGCAGGCGGGACGCAACGCTGCAGGGAACTCTAATGCTGCTGAGCGACATCTAGTGGTGCAGAGCAGAAACTGCACCTGGTTTCATCGCTTTGGATAACAGAACACAGAGAATCGTCTCGCTCAGGTAAAACCTGATGAATATTCAAAATAATCAGGAATTTATTTTTATTTTTCCTTTATTTAAAAGTGTTTAAATTTAGGGTTAAACAAAATATACGTTGTTCAAAAAAATATTTGAACTTTATGTCCAAATGACTTTTTATTTTGTACTTTGTCCTTCCTCACTAAGCTACTGCTTTCAGATCCAAAATTTTTAGTAAATAAATAAAATGAATAATCAAATAATTTTCATATTTTGGTAGCAAATGATTAAAACTAAATAGATAAATGAATGAATGAATAGTTTTCCACAGTCAGGTATTATTGATCACATTGACAGATAAATGTTGCTGGTTTATCTGTCACCGCGGCGACAGCTCAGAGAACCGATGAGTCAGCAGTTCTCAGGAAACGGTTCAGGACTTCCTGTCAGTGTACCTGAAGATCATCTGGAACAGGAAGTTCTCTAACTCAAAGTGTTCGCCTGTATAATCATCTCTCTCAGGTTAAGCGTGTCGGGTCAGAACCGGCCCAGACTCACCGTCGTCTCCTCCTTTCTTCTTCTCCTCCTTCTTGGTGTCGTGCGGCGTCGACTTCCTGCTGTGCTTCTTCTGCGGCGGCGGACTGTTCGTCCTCTCCCGGTCGGCGCTCCGTTTCTTCCCCGCTCCTCGGTCGCTGCCCGCCTGCCACCGCTCTTCGTCTCTGTGGTGATGGTTCTTGCTCGGTTTGCTGTGGCGGATCTCCTTACGGGGAGGAGGAAGAGGAGGAGGAGGAAGAGGAGGAGGGCTCGGCTCCGGCTCGTATTCCTCTGACTCGTAGCCTCCTCGCTGCGGGGGGCTGTACTGCTGCTGCTGCTGAGGAGGAGGAGAGGGGGAGTAGTTTGAGTGGTACACCATCTCCTCTTCCTCCTCCACCTCCTCTTCCTCCTCCTCCTCCACGTAGGAGCGCTGCTCCTCAGGGGACGGCTCCCTGTAGGACCTGTGGTGGGACTGGGGAGCCGGTTTGGGGTGACTGTTGGGTCTGAGGAGAAACCACAGAAAAAATGAACCTTAAATGCATCATCAATATTATTATTATTGATGTTATTATTATTTAATAAACAGCTAAATAATTTATTATAAAAATCATTTATTCTCAATATTTTTATTGAATAATTTATGTATTTTTGCACCATACAATTATTAAAAATAAAAAATTTAATAAAAAAGTATCTATATAGATATTTTTTAATTTATAAAAAAAACTTTTTATTTTGTAGATAGATAGATAGATAGATAGATAGTTACTGCTGCTGTGAATCTTGTACTGTGATGTATAATAAATAAATAATATAAAAAGATAAGTTGCGTAATAAATAAATAATAAAGAGGCAGTTTCAGTTTTCCATAGCTGAGGTAAAACAGAGGAAATGAACCCTGAACGCATCACCATCGTGGTTCATATTAACCTGACATGACAAAGTAAGTTCACCCTCAGGTCCTCTGGATGTTTTTAATCAGCGTAAATAAAGACGCGCATTGTAGATTTTGCACATGATAATAACCTCAATCAGTCCCTGAATCGACTTTCCTTTAACCAAACACAGAAACCAGGAGACCCGACAACCAGTGATTTCATGCTGTTTGCGTGTTAAGGTGCTACCTGTCTGTCGTCTGAGGAACCAGTTTCTTCCACTTGGCTACCAGGCCTTTCGCCAGCTCTCCTGCGTAGTCATGTTTCCTGAAGGAGTTCACAGTTTTGCCCACTCCAGTTCTCTGTGGGACGACAGAAATATGAAGATTAGCAGGAAAACGGTGCTACGTTGGTGCTACGTTGGTGCTACGTGTTACTGTTAGCAGCTGGGAGTCATTTAATAGACTGCAAACCCATTCCAGCCTGCAGGTAACCACGTTTTCCCTGAATAATCCTATAAAGAGAGCAGAACTTACCACCAGTATGTCCACAGTCATCTGCACTTCTCCCAGTCTCTTGAGAGTCTTCAGTAACTGGAAAGCAAACAGTTTAAAGATTAAAGATCTGATCTAATCATATCAGATCTTTAAAGTGATTTAATCAGTGCTCCTCCTGATTAGATCACCGACTCCTATTCATGCTTGCTTTGAATTTACTTGCTCACGGAAACATTTTACTTGTTAGCTTTTTATTTAAAACCATAGAAACCTGAGAAATGATCAACCACAGTGTCTCCATAATGTTGGACACCTTAAGATGTACGGGGAAAAAATGAGACCTGAACCTTCCCAAAGCTCTGTGTGTTCAATCAGAGCGAGTTTAAGTGTTGGGATAAGAAATTATTGGATTAGAAGCTAGAAAACATTTTCTGGAATATATTTAGCTAAATGTAGGAATGTAAGGGAATTAAGTCATGGGATGAAGGCAATGACACCAAAAACTCAAATATGTTCAGTTTGTGTTGTATGAATGGGAAAAAACATAGTTAATTAATAATTAATGTGCTTTTTATCTTTAAGTGATAAATTCAGTTAAACTGGTTGATATTATCTGGGTTTATTGATTATTCAGGTCATTAAACGCCTCTTCTGGTCCCTGAACGCATCTCTGCCGCCAGCTCCTCTTTGTTAAAACAAAGAGGAGCTCAGTGAGCTTCAGCCTGGCTCTGCGGTTCTCGGTCTTGCTCCCGCAGAATGCGGTGTTTAACCCGCAGCTGTGGCCCGGCTCCAGGGAACCAGGGCAGGGGGAACATTCAGGCCTTCAGCCGGAACTCGGACTCCTCTGACCGGACTGACGGCGGCTAGCTTAGCGGCTAATAGCTGCTCTAACTGGAGCGTTCCGGTATTGGACCGGTTCCGTTTGATTTGGATCAGTTAATTTTTTATCAGTGTCTCGCAGCGAAGCGACCAGCCACCGAACCGGGCTGACACGGCTCCGTTTGGGTGAAAACTTCAGTTAAATGGGCCAGTATGAACAAGTTGAAGCTCAGTAAATATAGTGACGTCTCTGCGATGCATTCACAGAATGTCGGAAATCTTGACGTTATTAACGGTAGATTTCGTATTAACGTTTAAGAAATACACAATAAGCTCACTAAATTCTGATATATATATATATATATATATTATTGAAGTTGTAACAACTATTTGGGTATTTGACAATAAAAATGACATGTTAATATAAAATTTAAACACAATATTTAATGCAAATAACAAAATCAAGATATAAACGCCTGATTTTGGATGGTTTAAGTAAAAAAAAGAGACTAAACAGAAAAAAAACTGTACTGTACTGAACTATAGTTCAAATAAGATAAATGTAATAAAGATTTGTTTTTATATAGTACTCAATAAGACAAATAAGACATTTGATTTAACTTATTAATCAAAGAATGCTAAATGTGGTGGATTTTATTGTAGTTTGTTTTGGAATCTAATCTGTCTGCACCTGGATTTGACTAAACATGATTGCATTGTTTTAAATTACAAAGTAAAGGAGGAAGCTGAAACCATCATTAATCCTTAAAGATGCGTCAGGTCTCATGTGGAAAAACATCAGTTCTGACTGATCTGTGGACATTTCCTGCCTCATTCGGACAAACTGTGACCCTCTCTCTTAAACTGCAGGATTTCTTTGGGCGTTGTCACTCAGGAGTTGCTTACATACCTGTTTCAGTCACATGATTCACCTGTTAAAACCCCAACCCTTCAATTAAACCCCCTGTGAAACCAGAACACAGCCATTACCTTGCATCTATCTGTAGATACAAGTATTTACTGAGAGAAATAAATTGTTTAAATCTGGCCTGTTGTCAACTTCTCTGGATTTTACTCTTCATGAAAAAGTCAGTAATCTTTAAAATATTCCTAATTTTCCGCTGCAATTAAACGTCTCACAGTAGTAGTCTTGAGTTTTTCATAAATGATCTAGAATATTCTGTCATTTCCCACAAAAAAAGACCCATTTATAATTAAAACATGTAATACAAACAATTATATATACATTTATGATACTTTTAACAACTATAAACACAACTGTAAATCACGACTGCCAAATTTCATTTAAATCAATCCTAAAGCCGGAGCCAGACGGCAGTCCCTGAACGCATCATTTAAGAAAACGGTTACGACTCTCGCTAAGCTGCCGTGTCCGAACGTCTGTGACATTTCTCGGCTTAAGACGGCTCTCGGGACTCGGTGGTTCAGAAACATGGCGCCCGGTTCTCTCGGACCGGGAGACTGGTTTACCTTTCGGGGCTCCGGGTTGTCCTGTATCCGGGATTGAAGTCTCTCCACTGTTTCCAGCAGCTGGTCCGCCATGGCTGCTGCTGTTGGTGGTTCTGCTGCTGCTGCTGGTACCCTGTCCCCCGGAAACTGTTCGAGGATCCGGGCTGAGGAGAGCGACGCGGCCGGGGAGGAGTTCCGCTGCTTCAACCACAAAACATCCAATAGAAAGAAAAAACACCAGCCAACATGAAGGAAACGCAGCTTTTCTGCAATAAAACAGAAAACTGCAGAGTTCTTAGTAGAACAGATTGCATAAAACAAACTAGTTAATACAAAATAAATAAACGAAAACAAAAAAAAACTTATATTTATTCATCAATTCATTTATATATTCACTCATTCATTTATCACATGAACTCCAACTGTACTTGGTTTTTACTTTACTGAATATTTGAACCATTTTTAATTGATTTTTTCTCATAATCAATTTTTTTCTATTATCTATCTAGCAAAAAATCCAGAAAATGTATTAATTTATTGACTTATTTAATGATTCATCCAGAAAATTGGCCTTGACCTCTTTTTAAAATCTACATTATATTTTTATGACCCTTTTTTTTGGTTCATTTATTTTATTTGTATTATTTTATCCATCATTTATTCATTTATTTTTTGTTTATTAAATGTGCTTTAATTATATTTATTTATTCAAAATATTTGAACCCTTTGTGAATGGACATGAAAATTTATAGATTTTTTAAATAATGTGGGATATTTTTATGAAAACAGTAAAGTTTGTTTCAGAAAAGGTACTAATTTATTTACTTATTTATTTATCCATTAACTTTGCTCTGAAAGCTATTTTGGATTTTTTTAAATCCTTTTTTAGTCAGATTTCTATTAATTTATTTTATTTTACTATTATTTTTCTTATTTATCCTTTATTTATTCATTTTTTTTGTTTATTAAATGTGCTGTGTTTTTTCATTAATCCAGAATTTTTTAGATAATCTTATATTTTGTTTTTAAAACAAAATCAACATTACTTGTTTTTTACTCATAAGGTTAAGTTGGAACTCACTTATCATTTATTATTGACTTTACCAATAAATAGTGACAAAAAAATTGAGAAGATGTTGAGATATTTATGCGTAGAGGTCATAACGGCTCAACTTTAAAAACTAATTTATTCAGGTTCATTTTTAGAGGAAACATAACAGCAACAAAAATCCACTGAATTCCTCAAAAATCTCTAATAATTTCTTGTTTGTAACATCTGGAGAAGGAAAAACTGACCTTGTTTAAATGTTGTAATGAGAAATCTGGCTGATGTTCAGGAGGGAACCGGATCCAGAACCAGAACCTGAAACCCAGCCGGAGGTTCTGGGCGATGGGACAGCTGGGAAACTCGGAGCTATTTTTGGGCTGAAGGAGAGAGTCTCTATTTGGAGATGGAGGTGGAAAATGTGAAGGAGGTTCTGATGAACCCGACGTCACATTGTTGGTGGGAGCCTGAAACCCCGAACCCAACACACACACACTCACACACACACACAGCACTCCTGCAGACGGACTAAAGGACGAGACAAAGCGGAAAACAACTGAGGAACTAAACAAAAAGGACGGAAACACGAGAGAAAAGAAAGGAACAAGAGAAAGGAAAAGGTGAAACTTTTAATTTAATCCATTTCTGATGGGAAACCAGATTTTCAGTTCCAGCCATTTAAGGTGGTACTGATGAGAATATTTAAGGGTTTTTAGATTTTAGCTGCTTTTCACCCATTTTCAGTGAAATAATCTGTTTGCTGTTCATTTGAGACCTGCTGCCATAAACAGACTGAAGAAGAGCCAGCATTTTATCCACTGCTTGTCATATTATTATTATTATTATTATTTTCTTATTTAAACAATTAAAAGTGTAAAAGTTTTAATACAGGCAAACTGACACAGATACACTGAAAAAACAAAACATTTGATCCAACTGAAACAAACTGAGTTAATTTGTTTCAAGGAATCAGATTCAGATTTTCCAAATAAATATGTTAAGTTTATAAACTTGCTATGCTAAGCAAATGTAAATTCAGTAAGTCTGAAAAACTTTATTTGATTACATGTAACAGATTAATTCAACTGTTTTAAGTTGACTCTCCATTCTCTGTTTTCCAGTCAACCCAGTATATTCAGTCTGTTTCTAACTGGTTTCAGATTAATCCATCAGGGCTGATCTTCCCTTCTTCCAGGTTTAGAGTCAGAAAAATGGCAGTGAGTATCTCTGCAGACCCCACACATGCTGGACACAAAGAGTTTAGATTTTCAGCCCCCAGCCTGATACTGAAAACATGTTGATGCTGTAAATAACTTTTAATGCTTTTTAATGTCTTTCATTTCTGTTTCTGTGAAACTCAAGGCAGATCTTTGGTTGTAAATAATTTTTTGTGAATCAATGTTTGTCAGCAACATCAGAGAAATCATTGATTGATTCAATAACTTAATTCAGATGCAGAATTGGGACATATTAGTTTATGGAAGCTTAATTATAACACCTGGTAAATATTTTCCCTCCCCAGTGTTGCTTTCTTTACATTTTAATCCAATAATCTCTACAAAAATATTTCCTATAGAAGGTATTTCATATTTATTCAGTTATTAATATTTGTTTTGATATGTGTATTTTTTGTGCTCTGTATCTTTTTAAAATAAATTGTTTCACGAAATTTATCAAATTTTAAAAAATCTCAACCAGTTCTGATGGGCGGACTGGTTCCAGTTCTGATGGGCGGACTGGTTCCAGTTCTGACGGGCAGACTGGTTCCAGTCTGACTTTGGTACCACATGTTTTTGACAGCTGATTGTTATTTTTATGCATCTGAATCAGTTTCTAAATCTGACGTCTTTTACCAGCCAGCAGGATTTTATTTATTTTGTCCTTTTGGATTTAATTTGCTCCAAAAGGACAAAATAAACCTGGATATTCTGTTTAAGGTGAAAAATGTCAACAACTTTAATTTTTGTAAAACATGGCTGGTGCATTTGTGGTTCAAATAGGATAAATTATTTTGGTTAATTCTGACTTTTGCTGAATGTAGCATCACTGAATCGTATCTTTAATTCCTTTAATATATAAATATTACAGCTTGATTACAGCTTCCAAAAAATTAAATCATGCTAAACTTAATTTTACTATTAATTTTAATCTGTTTTTAATTGAATTACAATTAGAACAAAAAATACTGCAAAGTGTACCCAAAAAAATAATGTAATATTCCAGCGTACAACTAAAACTAAACCAGCTAATTGAATTTAAACTTTAGCATTAGCTACCTTTTGTGTTAGCTTTAGCATTAGCATGGACCTAGCCAAATTTCTTTCTTTTTTGGGGGCGTTGAACAACAAATGGACCAAAACAAATGCCTTAACCTCTGACATTTGTTGAAAATAAGATGTAGTCATCAGCATACTGGAGAACATTCATCTAAACTGAACAGTTTTTTGTTCCTTTGCTGTTATAATTTACACAATTTTGATTTGATTTGGACTGAAACTTTATTCTCAAACTTTCTTGCAGGATTTATGTGTATAATTATTTAATATTCATTCTCTGAAACCAGACAATTGTGTTTTTAAGTCTGTTTTGGGGTGAATCAGAAGTGCAGCTGTAGATGTAACGAAGTTCTCCAGAGTCTCTGCTGCTGGATTGTTGCTGTTTTGTTTCAGGCAGGGTGTCTTTACTTTCTGTAGCAGTGAAGCTCCCTCCCCTTCAGTTGACACCAACAACAGCTGCAGGTCCGTCCCACCCGGCTCCGTCCATATCGGGGCCCAGCAGGCTGGAATGTGCTATTTATGGAGGATGGGATAGAGGCGTGAATCATGTTTACATCTGTGGTGGCCGTCGGTCAGTTTAGAGGTTTTCAGCTGAGGCTGTTACGATTTAACTGTTTCAGTTTCGATGTTTCGGGTTTTGGAGGCAGAGGATCTTGTTCCTGCCAACAGAAATTAAAACAGAAAGATTTGCTTCTAACAGTGGCTTAAAAACACTGATCTTATTTCATTTTAGACTTCAGAGCCTAAAAACGCACAAAAGTAAAATTAAAACCTAAAAAACTGAAACTAATACACTCAAAGATTGGATTATATTTCCTCATGTGGCTGAAATTTGGTCTGATTTGGTTTCACAATTATCTTACTGGTAGCTCTGCCACAACAAGCAATAAATCAATCAATAAATCAATCAATTAATCAATCACATAATGAAACAATTTGTGGTTTTTCTCTTTTTTTTTTACCAGAAACTGGCTGATTAAAGTCTCCAGTCTGACGGTTTGGTCTCAAATAAACCTTCTTATGAAAGACATTTTTGTTAACTTCATAAGTCATTTTATTTCTTGTTTCTGTTGTTTTATAATGAATATTTAAAATGTCTTCTTGTTCCGTTGTTAAATTTTATCAGAATTTAAAGTTTATTGATCTTCGAGGATAAGTTTTATATTACTTGAAAACTTCTGGGACAGTTTGTTGTCCAGGTTTAATGACTGTGTGACGAGTTTAAGATGTTTTTAACTGCCTTGTTGTTGAAATGTGCCAAGCAGCCAAGACTGACGGTTACATGCAGCTTATTATATTATGTCTTTCAGTTGGTTGAGTTTGTTTTCAAGTAAAATCTGTTTAATTGTGATTTGTTTGTGGCTTGGTTGGACATCAGAGATGTAATTAAATTAAAACTTTAAGAGAAACTGAAAACTAAACTAAAATGAAACGATGCAATCCACCAAAACGGAGCAGATGAAGAAGATGATGGTGACAGTAAATCATCAGCTCTGAGCATCTGCAGCTTTTTCACTTTAAAGAACATCTGGCATTTCTGCTGTTCGAATGATTTGTATTCTTTGAGAGAAACTGAGAACAAATTAGACTTTAGAGCCTTCAGTTCATATTCTGAACAGAAAATCTACATAAAACAAGTTAGAGTTAATGTTATTTCATTATTCTGCATGAATTCCTCCATGAACAACTTGTCTCTGTCAGGAAGATCTGGTTTTCTTGCAGATCTTCCCGGGTTGCTCTGTGTGTAGAGAAAACACTCAGTTCTTCCTGTCTGGCTGGCCTTGCACAGCACAGCTGCACCTATCAGTCACCATCACCTCCTGATGGAGATAAAGTCTGTCCGGCAGCGACGGTCCGGCTGGTTCCAGCATCGGTGTTCACTGGTTTTCACCACGTCTGCAGATGTTACTGGATACATGTTGATGTCAGACCAACATAACATGTTTAGTGATGAGTAAATTATGATTCATCACTTGTGTTCTAGTTTGGTTTTACAAGCCGTAGAAAACGACAGACTATTAGCATCAGGCTGAGACATTTTTTGATTTTGAGAGGAGAGATGTAAAAATGCAAAAATAAAGACAAAATGCAGGAATAAAGTCAGAGCATTAGCAGAATAAATTCATGATAATATGGGGATAAAGTTGCAATAATATGAGAATAAAGTCATAATGATGTGGGAATGAAGTCATATTTCAAGAATAAAGTAATAACATTCTAAAATAATTTTGTAGCAATTTTATTCAAAAAATTAATAATAATTAAAATTTTGAGGATCTTAGTTTTTCTTAGAAAAATACATTTTCTGAGATTCTTTATGCATTAAATGCATTCATCATGTGAAACTGCTTTTCCATATTTAAAGAACATCTGGCATGTTCTTTAAATATGGAACATTTAAAGAATGTTAAAGAACATTTGCAAAACCTAATGTTTGCAAATTGTTACATTTGCAAACATTAGGTTCAATTTAATCAATTACTATAATCATGCATTTTCACTTAGAAGCAAAAGAAGTGAACCTTAATTTAAAAACTCCTATTGAAAGGTTCCAGCTAAATGAGGCAGATGTTTCACTGAGTTTTTCTCTCCGTGTCTCATTATTTCCTCCTCAGGTGCTGTGTGTTGTGTAGAAGCAAAACCACCAAAGAAACCAGGAACAATCCTGACAGCTTGATCAGTTCTGAGTCTGAAATCCAACATGGCGCCTAAGAAGAAGGCCGTCCGTCAGAGGAAACCTGCTGCAGACGCCGTCATGGAGCCCAGCTCCCTGCCGGTGAAGGTGGAGAGCCGTGGCGACGGCGTGGTGGTGGTGGAGACGGCGGTGAAGAAGATCGAGCAGATCGCGGCGCTGGACATCGCTCAGCTCAACAGCCTCAACCTGCCGCTGCCGCCGCCCGTCATCAAACCCGGGGAGCGCGGGCTCGGCCTGGGCAGCGAGCTCACACGGCCTCTCCATGGCAACGCGCTGCTGGACGAGCTCAGCAAGATGCGGCAGGAGAAGTCAGTCTGCGCCGCCGCATCTGGATCAGAACCAGGCTCTGAGAAAAGATGCTGACATATTCTGCTGCACATTAAAACTCAGTCAGAAAAGCCAGAGAGTTTATTACAGTCATACAGACATAAACCATCCAACGTTACAGCTGCAGGGAAATATAGTTAAACTAAAGATGGATGGATGGATGGATGGATGGATGGATGGACGGATGGATGGATGGACGGATGGATGGATGGATGAACAGATGGATGGATGGATGGATGGATGGATGAACAGATGGATGGATGGATGGATGGATGGATGGATGGATGGATGGATGGATGGATGGATGGACGGATGGATGGATGGATGAACAGATGGATGGATGGATGAACAGATGGATGGATGGATGGATGGATGGATGGATGGACGGATGGATGGATGGATGGATGGATGGATGGATGGATGGACGGATGGATGGATGGATGAACAGATGGATGGATGGATGGATGAACAGATGGATGGATGGATGGATGGATGGATGGATGGATGGATGGATGGATGGATGGATGGATGGATGGACGGATGGATGGATGGATGAACAGATGGATGGATGGATGGATGAACAGATGGATGGATGGATGGATGGATGGATGGATGGACGGATGGATGGATGGATGAACAGATGGATGGATGGATGGATGGATGGATGGATGGATGGATGAACAGATGGATGGACGGATGGATGGATGGATGGATGGATGGATGGATGGATGGATGGATGGATGGATGGATGGACGGATGGATGGATGGATGAACAGATGGATGGATGGATGGATGAACAGATGGATGGATGGATGGATGGATGGATGGACGGATGGATGGATGGATGAACAGATGGATGGATGGATGGATGGATGGATGGATGGATGGACGGATGGATGGATGGATGGACGGATGAACGGATGGACGGATGGATGAACAGATGGATGAACGGATGGATGGATGGATGGATGGATGGATGGATGGATGGATGGATGAACAGATGGATGGATGGATGGACGGATGAACGGATGGACGGATGGATGAACAGATGGATGAACGGATGGATGGATGGATGGATGGATGGATGGATGGATGGACGGATGGACAGATGGATGGATGAACAGATGGACGGACAGACGGACGAATGGATGGACATTGTTGTCTTCAGGCCGGCTGCTGATTGGCTCCTCCTCCTACCTGCTCAGGTTTCTGACTGATCTGGAGTTGGCCTGTAAGACTAAAGCCTTTGATGTCCATAAGCTGGTCATCTCCTCGGTCAGCCAGTACTTCAGGGAGATTCTGGCCAAAGACCCTGGGATGAAGCGCCTAGAGCTCCCCTCCCTGTCCCCGCTGGGTCCGTTCACTCAGGCCACATCAGGTTTCTAACCTCCGTAAGAAATTATAAAAGTTATTCATGAAGGTTTTCATGTGTCTGTCTCCAGGTCTCGCCAACGTCATCACCTTTGCCTACATGGGCCGTGTCCACATGTCCCTCTACACCATCGGATGCACCGTCTCTGCTGCCGCCACCCTGCAGATCCCGCAGCTCCTGAAGATGTGCATGGACTTCCTGCTGGCTGAGCTCAACGTGCAAACCTGCGTCTACATCTGGAACATCGCCGCAGCCTACGGACTGCTGCCCGTCTGCGCCGCCGCCCGCCGCTTCGTCCTGGAAAACTTTGTGCAGTTCGCCGAAACGCCGTTGTTCACGCAGCTGACCCTGGAGCAGATCTCCGCCTTCCTGCAGGACGACTCCCTGGTCCTGGCATCAGAGGTCACAGCTTTCCAGGTCAGGGGTCAAACTTTAGATGCTCCCCCAGAGTAACTTATATCCTCTTCTCAAATCTTTTCCAAGAAGATAACAGTATTTACCCATCTCGCCTCATTCCTTCTATTTACAGCAGGGTCCAAAAACAGACCCCAGACCAGCTGCTCACAGCCAGCACAGACCCACATGTCCAAACCAGACATGTTCACCCTGACCTGAAATCTCTAAACATAACTCACACTGTATGCTCTTTATTAATATACATGTTCACATCGGAAATAGACGAGCAGCTGAGACTTTAGTATTTATAATCTGAGCAGAGCATGAGTCTGTCAGTCGGTGAACAGCTGCTCCGTTCTGTAGATGAACGCCTTCATGAATATCAAAAGCTCAGTTTAATTATGTTATTAACTTTGTTGATGGATGATTATTATATTCATGGGTTCTGAGCCTCTGAATGGATTAATCACATTTATCTGAGTATCATCAGCATAACACATAATAAATAATTTTAGAGTGGAAGTGAAGACCTACAAAAGAGAAATGCCCCAAACACTGAACCCTGTGGTACACCATCAGCAATTGTGGTGGACAAGGAAGACTTAAATGTCTTTACCTGTCAAGTTTTGACCCATGATCCTAACAGAGCCTTCAAGTCTCTGTGAAAGAATAAAATGCAGCACCAAGATCTAACATCTCTAACTCCTAAAAACGCCAAACCATAAAATAATCCTCCATTGTCAAGAATCACTCTGTCTGGTCAATGTTTGTTTCAGTTCTACCCACGTTGAGTGGGTGTGGTCAGGAGCTACAGGAGCTGTAGCTGAACTGCCGATGATGTACAGTCAGTTTCTCAGAAGCTGTGGGTTGGCCTGTCCAGTTGACACTGTATCCCTTCTTCTGCCACAATTGATAAAAAGCTTGGACTTCAATTTTAACTATGGCATTGTCAAATCCCAACTACTACAGCCAATCAATGAATGCAGTCTGAGGTCAGTCAAATCACTTGAGCGCCATACCCAGTGCGGTGCTGGCAGGGGAAGAACAGCTGTAGTGTACCTAAAAGCACAGACCCATGATGCACCACTCAGTGGAAATGAGGGATCAGTGACTTCATGACGTCCTTTTACAGCACACTGAAACTCTTCACTGACTCCTGCAGCTCGCCAATAAGTGGCTGGACTTCGACGCGTCCCGTCAGTCTCACGCTGCTGAGCTTCTGTCCCAAGTCCGTTTCGAGACGATTCCAGCCAGCGAGCTGGTGAGCCAGATCCAGCCCGTCCCCCGAATGATGCAGGACCCCCAGTGTCACCGCCTGCTGGTTGACGCCATGAACTACCATCTGCTGCCCCACCAGCAGAACACCCTGCAGTCCCGGCGCACTCAGGTCCGAGGGGCCCAGCAGACTCTGCTCACCATCGGAGGACGTCCGTCGCTCACGGAGAGGGCTCTTAGCCGCGAGGTCAGCGTCGACACGGCAACAGTAACACTAATTACAGACGCAAGCTTTTAAGGTTGATCTCTTCCTAAAATACAGCGTATGACCCAAGTTCTTGTTGACCTTTGACCTTCCCATTCAGGTGCTGTGGAGGGACCCTCGTGAAGGCGGAGCCACCTGGCGCCACCTGACCCAGCTTCCTGCTAAGAGCTTTAACCAGTGCGTGGCCGTCATGGACGGCTTCCTGTACGTGGCCGGAGGAGAGGACCAGAACGACGCCCGCAATCAGGCCAAACACGCCGTCAGCACACTGAGCAGGTAAACTCGCCATTCTCAACCAGAATACAACCCTGATCCAATCCTCAGCTGGTTTTAATCTCTTTTACCTGAGCCTGATCAACAGTCCAAGACTCTTTACTTAATCCTGACCTCTAAACACATCTGGCTGCTTCTGTAAAAGAAGCTGAACTAATTTCTATTTTAGGAGACAATGTGAAAGAAAATCCAAAAGCTGACACCAACCAGTCCAGTTACTTTGGTATACCTGATACGCTCTGTTCAGCACACCTTGCTTTATTAGCAGGACTCTGTAGATCTTGACTACATGCTACTGAGGCAGATTTCCAGTTAGTTCAAATGTGGAGAGCAAGGGACACTCTAAACGCTGCAGGACAACAACTGCAGCTTCAGACAACTGATGCAGAGAAAAGCTCTCAAAGAACAACCTTCAGAAAGAGCCACTGATCAGGCCAAGACATGGAAATACTGTTCTTAACCAACACTTTGAGAGCCGCGGTTTCTTTCTCTACTTGTTTTGTGAATCAGATAAAGGTCACTGTCTCTCTTCCAACCCATCAGGTACGACCCTCGCTTCAACACCTGGCTGCACCTGGCCAGCATGCGTCAGCGCCGGACCCACTTCTCCCTGTCTGCCAGCGGCGGCCGCCTGTTCGCCATTGGCGGCCGCAACGTTGAGGGTCTCCTGGCCACCACTGAGAGCTACCTGCCGGCCTCCAACACCTGGCAGATGAAAGCCCCCATGGAGGTGCCCCGCTGCTGCCACTCCAGTGCCACTCTGCCCTCCGGAGACATCCTGGTGACCGGCGGCTACATCAGCTGCGCCTACTCCCGGTCGGTGGCCCGCTACAGCATGGAGAGCGACACCTGGACCGAGCAGGCTCCCATGGAGATGCCCCGCGGCTGGCACTGCTCCGCCACCCTGGGAGGGAGGGTTTATGTCGTGGGTGGAAGCCAGCTGGGGCCCGGAGGAGAGCGGGTGGATGTCCTGTCAGTGGAGGTGTTCTCCCCAGAGAGTGGGGCGTGGGGTCGGGTCGCCTCTCTCCCACTGGGCGTGAGCACCGCCGGCCTCTCCCCACTGGGAGACAAGCTGTACCTGCTGGGCGGCTGGAACGAGGCGGAGAAGCGCTACAAGGCGGCTGTGCAGAAGTACGACCCGGCTACCGACAGCTGGTCCAAAGCCGAAGACCTCCCAGAGCCCACAGTGGGCGTGTCCTGCTGCAGCCTCACCCTGCCACCCCGCAATGCCACGCGCCGGCAGCAACACCGCAACACGCCGGGCCACGAAGACCCGCAGCAGGCCGCCAAGAACCGGAGCAGGGAGAGCAGCGAGGCCCCTGGACAGAGCGCCAAGGCCTAGAGCAACCCGGAACCAAACCATGACCATGTCCCAGGACTTTACTGTCTGCAGACATTTCACACCTGAGTAATAGCTTTTCTATTACCTGCAAAAGCACAAAAAATATTCTACATGTATCCATATGGGGAGCAGAGAAAAGCACAGGACTTGCTCCTTTTCTTATGATTAAAGCTGAACTCATTTATATGTGCTGATTAGCAGAAAACAAGAGGAAGCTGCAGGTGGAGGTTAGTTTAGAGAGAAAGCTGGAAGGGAAAAGAGGAGTGGAGCAGGTGGGTGAGCAGGAAAGATGGAGCAGATCACTGAGAAGGAAGGAGAGGACCTGTAATTTACTTAATGTGAGCTAATGTGGAATATCAAACAAAGTGATAAATCAGATCGTCTTAATGAGAGAAATGAAAAACACTCTAGAAGGGCAAATGAAAAATAAATAAAAGTTTAAATTTTTACTGCAACTATGACTGAACCAGTGAGACTCCAGTCCATCTGTGGATAAACTACTGTAAAAACAAAACGCTGATGTAACTTATTTGATCAAATCTCTGGATTGTTTTGGTGGCGATTCACTGAATAAAGACAATCTGGTCCAGACATTTTGTTTTCTGTTTAAACGGCCATTTGGAGATCATGTTCGCACTCCACCCGTCAGCTGTTCAATCTGTGCCGACATGAAGGTAAAACACAGTAAAACACTTTGTGTCCAGGAAGTGTGGGGTCTGCAGAGATCTTACCTGAACTTTTTGACCCTTGACCTTTACAGCCCAATAACTTCCCACAGGAGACGATGTGCATGTTAAATTTTACAAAAAGGTTTTATTCTTTTTCTGTTTTAAGACCTAAAATAGAAATAAGTTATTTAAAAAGTGAGTTTTCAATGCACCTACATTGTATTCCGGTGCCATATAGTTACTATAATAAGTACAATAACCAAAATTAATGTGTAATAATGAATTTTGTGCTTTGAAACGGTTCATAAGCAGAAAATCAATTAAAATTTAAATTATAAGTGATTTTGTGTACATTTCTACTAAAAGTTGCTTTTTCTTTCAAGCTCTTGGAACATTTGCAGCCCTGATGGGAAAAAACTGAAGTTTATAAACCACCAACCTGAACTTTCACATCCATTTTACCCCAATAATCACCTCACTGTCGGATACCAGGCAGTGCTGCCACCTTGTGGTCAAACACCATGATCTGAACTTGCAGGACGTTTCATTCAATGAGTTCAAATTAATTTATTCGCTTCAGAAGTGAAGCATTACAGCATTTTAAGACTTTATGCATCAGTTCAAAAAAAAAAAAACCTCCATCAAGATGCACATAACTTCTGCTAATAATCTTTAAAAAAAAATAAAGCAATTTTGCAAATGTTAAACTTCAGTGAAAATAAACAAAATGTGTTTTATTAATATTGAAAAATGCTTCTGGTTCAGCTTCTCTGTTGCTCTCATAGCTTTATGTGATTTCATCACTTCCTCATTAAAAAAACAACAATAATAATAATAATAATAAAGAATTAATCCCACAACAGACCTCGTGTTTTTGGGTTTTTTACCATTTTATTATTTAGTTACAAACAAGACAGAGGAGCTCCTTTACTTGCCGGGGAGAATGATGCCATCATACTGGAAAAAGAAACAAAACAGTTTCAGTCAAAAGTGAAAAACTGATGAGACAAAATCTGACCATTTATTACGTTAAACATTCAAACAGGTCTGAAAATAAAAATATACACTATGGGAACCATGAGAAACATTTTATACCTTCAGCCTTTATGTCGGCAGCCATATTGGATATTTTCATATAGAGTTTCCTGTTTTTTTAAGATTTAATTGAAACTTCAGGGAATGTTTTTGGTTTTCTGAAAACCAAAAACATTCATAATAACACTACTTATTTTAAGGTTTTCAAACATTAAAATGAGTAAATTTGAGCTTCGCTGAGTCAAAAACAAAAACACAGCAGGTGGAGATGAAATAAATCCCCGAAGATTCAATTAAATTTATACATCAAAGCAACTTAGTTTGAGTCACGTAATGATTCTTAAAACTTTGGTAAAAGTAAAGAACTAGCTCATGTTCAAAATATAAATGTAACAAAGGTTTTTTCTGCAACATTTGCATTTAATTTCCACAAAAACTAAAATGAACCAGAAATTTGTTTTCTTTTTTATTTTACATCATTTCATGTTCCTACACAAAAAAATCATCTCCTTTTTGTAAAATGTAAATGTTGATTTTAAAGATAAAATTGTGTTGAATCTTTTAATGTTTCCCAAAATAAACACTGAACTAAATTTATGCATTTTTAAAAAGAATTCATGACATTTGAGGGTCTGAAGTTATTTTTGGCTGGAATGAGAGAAAAATGGTTCTTGGATTAGAAAGGTCAGTGGCCTAGTCAAAGTCTGGGTTTAAGACAACTATATTTAATCCCATATATTGTATTTTGGAGCCTGCTGTTGCAGTGATAACTTGATCTCCATGTTTCTCCACAGGTGGGATCAGGAGGTTGACCTCTGAACTCACCTTCTGCTGGAACCAGCGCATGGCCTCCTCTTTGCGGATGCGGTGCTTGGCGCCAATGCGACCCGTTTTCCGCTTCTTGTCTGCGATGCTAAAGCCGGGTCTGCCCAGAACCTGGAGGAGAGAGAGGTGAATCAGAGCTGCGTAAAAACGATCAGAAATCAGTGACAACAATTAAACATAAACTAAAAAAGAAGAAATATTTGTCTTAATGTGTCAAAATATAACATTTTAATTCTTATACTTTTTATAATTCCTGTGTTTTGTTTTTATGGACAAATTACAAAAATACTTAGATCTTGTGTTTCTGCAGTGAACCGTTTGAAATAATGTTTGTTGTTTATTTTATGTTTGACCAAAGTAATCAACCTGTTGTTTCTGTTCGTTTTCTTATTATTTATTTTACATTGACTGTTAAGCTTTCATTGCACTGACTGAACAAACTGAAGTTGGTTTTAAATGTTTGATCAAACTCGTGGAGCTGTTGATGTTTTTCAGTACTGATAAAGTTATCTAATAAATTTGTAACTCAGATTTGTGGTTTTTTAATAAACATTTTAAATGAATTCAGAAATGTTTTCTGTATTGAATCAGATACGGGAAGTGAAGAAAGTGGATCTCTGAGACTCAACCTGCTGGTGAAGGTTGGATTGTCTCCATAGAAACGATAAATCCAGTAACATTTTCTCCTGTAACCTGGACGTTTGAGTCTCACCACGTAGAAGTCGAGTCCGTAGATGCCGATGCTGGGGTCGTACTTGATGCCCAGGTCGATGTGCTCCTGGATGCCGAAGCCAAAGTTCCCGGTGTCCGAGAAGTTGTTCTTCCTCAACTCGTACTCGCGCACCTGAAGGCAGCAGAGGGGCAGCGCAACGTCACCGTACGGCAAGCAGTCACAGTTTCTCTATCTGTTTTTTCTCTGCAGATTCATGTTGTCATGACTACAAGAATACAGTAAGTCAAAATAGTACAAAAACAGTCAGAATGTTACCAGAATAAAGTCATTTTATGAGAACTACAGTACAAGAAATATCAAACTTAACAGAATGTTGAGCATCTTGTGAAGTTAAACTTTGGTAAAAGTTTTACGGATGATATTAATGCATCAACATCAAATTATCGTCAGCAGGACTTTGAACCAATAACTTCTCTCACTAAAACAAGGTATTTTTAATTTTCTGGTAAAACTGTTTAGTTTACCTCACAGATGGGATGACAAAGATTACTCATGTTTTGAAAATATTTATCGTCATTTCTCATAAAAAAAACAACAACAAAAACAACTACAATCAAAAATCAGGTCAAGTTTGACAAAAAAAAAGAATGAATAAATCAGATGATATTTTAAGCCATATGAAATGTAACAGGACTAGATGGTGGAGAAATTATAGCATCAGGCTCTGAATCAGACAAAAACAAAGATTCAAAGTCTAAAATAGACTTTAGATCAGGAGATATTTTAACAAACTGGCCGTTTAAAACCGTTTCCACAACATTTACACTCAAATTACACACATTTACAATAAACTGCTGGTCCATCGTTCCCAAAACGGCTCAAATGTCATTTAATAGTTTAAACCTGAACAAACTTCAGTCTTAGACATAGACCTATTTATACTAGACCTGGTATGGAGTTAAAGATATACGAAGACATAAGAAGAACTGCAGCTAAATAGTTGAAAGACAAATTATTTTTTTATATTAAATTTCATTAACAACAGAAAATACAGCACTTTTAATTAAATGTAAAGCTTTGTTATTTTTAATTTAGGAGTTTGGACCCCACAGCGCCAAACAGCCTCACCTTCAGCCCTTTCTCCAGGATCTCCTCTGCTTTGGCCCCACGGACGGTGCAGTGGACAGCAATCTTTTCATTCCTGCGAATGCCGAAGGATCTCACAGTATAGCGGGCTGCGGAGAGACGAACGGCTCAGAAATCAGAACACACCTCAGACATTCAGTCCCACCGGCCGTCCGGACCCAAACACTGACCCTTAGAGAAGACAGGAGTCTGTCCGGTCAGCTGCTCCAGCACCTTGGCGGCTCTGGTCAGTCTGTCTCCGCTTTCGCCCACGCAGATGTTCAGGCAGAGCTTCCTGATGCGCAGCTCTCTCATGGGGTTCTCCTTCTTCTCACCCTGGTCCTGCAGGGAAAAACAGAGAGGATCATTTAGCTGCAAAACTCACCTGACAGCTGCTGCCACGTCTAGTTAAAGCACCTAACTAACCGAGGCTGCATTTAAACCTGCTAATGAAACCCATTTTCACACACAGACAGCTCTGTGGAGCTGGCTGTCAGAAACACACGCAGGTTGAAGAACATGTCCGAACATCTCCCCGGTAGCATTAGCATCAAAACAGATCACAGATCTGTCCGAAATGTATTGAGCTCACAGCTCAAATATTAACGGAATCCAATCGAGAAGCTCCGCGACACGTTTCAACACCTTCAGCACAATGTTTACCCGAACTACCATCAGTGAAATAAATGGTTTTCATAGGTTAGCCTGTTAGCATAGGTTACCTTAGCTAATTTAACCTACATCTGTGGTGCTTATCTAACAAATACAGCGGCAGTTAAAAAGTTCATCTTTGGGTCCGTGTGTCTGAACAGCGATTAGCCGATAAATCAGCTTTAACACCCCGATGATTGTAGATATAAACCGTAACTTCGTGTGCGTTCAATGCGACTTTACACTCACCGCCATGTTGGATCGCGTAGAAAAGGACGACACGTTTCCGGCGGGACAACTTTATAGCCAAGTGTGCGCCTTCAATTGATCCCCCCGGAAATAAAAGGAGCAACGAGAGCGTTCCGCTTAAATCCACGCCACTCTCCTTTCTTGTAAATGTTATTTTAAAATTATACGTACATTCTTCTTATATTAATTTAAGACTATAAGATGCGTAATAATAGCTTAATTAGCTTTAATATTTTATTATTAAATATAGTGATATGTAATGCGAACTATTGTTAATACTAATAAATTATTATTATTATTATTATTATTATTATTATTATTATTATTATTAAAGCCCAGTATAAAAATAATTGCCAGTTATCAGTATTGCATTTATAGTTGAAGGTAAAGGATATCCCTTAAACATTAATCTATTAATAGCAGCATAAATGCAATAAATATTATGAATACTTTGACAAAGAAAAACTGTTGTGCCAAATGAGGATTAATGAATGGATGATGATAATTATGTTACTGTTTTTTAGTCCTTACAGATGGTCACAAAGCACTAAAATACAAAGATGACAATGACTTCTTAGGCTAAATATATTATGACCAAAAAGAATTTTGCTGCAATCTGAAAAAGATTTAATATTTCATTTTTAGAAAAGGATACTTATGTTTGTTTCCCAAGGAAGCTTAATTTGTTGTTCTGAATTAAAAATAAACATACAATTAAAATCTTTTAAATATTTTCTGACACAAACTTTATTTTGCACATTAGTCACAAACCTTTTGATTTTGATTTTTGCAGATGATGCAACCACTCTTTGTTCTGATCGGGATTTAAAGCAGCTTTAGGAGGTTGTCAGAAATAAATATATCAACTTAAATGATAAAATTATCCAAAAGCAAATGTATGTTGGTTGGAAATTGAAAAAATATCATAAAATAACTTACTAACTGACAGTGGATTCATTAATGAATTACTGTCAATGCACACATGGATATGTGCATGTTTATTAATGCATGTATGAGTATCTATACACAGGATTACCATTTTGATTAAGAAATTGCATGTAAGAAGCCGCTCCTTCTTCCATTACGATCTGCTGAGATCTGAAATGTTGCGACACATACAGGAATCAGGCGTATTATTATGACCAAAAATGGCAGCCCAACTAGTCAGCAACTCATTCAAATCCTCAGGCTTCCCTGTTTTTCCTGTAACATCAACTTTGAGGAGAATCTTTTCACAAGATGTTTTGTCTTAACAGTCATACTATTTTATCTGATTAATGACTAAAATACACAGAAATTTAAATGAACATTTTCTTACTTCATCCATGTTTTGGCCTAGTTAAAGACAGAGGAACTTAAAGCCAAAGACCACAGCTACAACAAACACCAGGATGAGCTTCAGCCAATCAGAAGAAAGCAGTGGGTGGAATTTTTCAGGAAGTTCTTCTGGGTCCATTTCGGCTCCGATGGTGACTGGTTTCAGAGAAGGAAGAAGAGGTGGAGGAAGAACAGGTGGAGGAAGAAGAGGTGGAGGAAGAAGCGACGCAGGCCTCAGCAGCGGCAGACCTTCCTTCATCTGCTCCTCCAGGACTTTGACTAGGAACTCCTGAGCTCTGTGAGGAAACATGGATGTTGCGAAGAGGTTGCTCTCAGGAACGAAGAAGTGAGGGAGCGAGCCTGTGCGGGCGTGGTCTTGTAGCGCAGCCACCAGCTGCAGGAAGCAGGTGGGAAGCTGCTGAGGAGCCCAGAAGGAATCATCATACCTGACAGGAAATATTCATAAATAATAGATTATTGATAAACCAATATGTGCATAAACATTTCTTCACATTTCCCTCCAAACAGCTTGCTTCCAGTAAATTGTTTTGTATTACGATTTCTCCAGCCTTTCATATAAATATTTCACTATTCTTGTCAATTTAAATTTAATTTGTTTGGTGGGGGCACCACACACTCATTTCTGTAAACGCTCCAGAATTATCCAAAAGTAATTTGTCTAGTTAAAAAATTTAAATGACTTAACTAATCCAATCAGTAAATACAAAACAAATGAAATTATAAAAAGTGTCAAAAATATCTAAAAAAAAAAATGCAATTAAGATGGTCACACAGGGAATTTTTAAGACAAATTGAAAGTCTTGACTTGGGAGAGCTTGAAGATAAATGCACACCACACTTTTCAGATTGTTTCATACACATTTGGCGTTATAACCCCCAAACAGTGTAATAATCAGTGAGAAGGAATGCTTTATGGAGCCACAGTGTGTCGGTTTGACCCTGGAGTCTGGTCCGCACCTGGTGGACAGAGTGTGCAGGAAGGCCGTCTTGCTGTGGTACGAGCACAGGACCTCCAGCTCTTTGGGATAGCGCCATTTCAGACCCGTAATGAGAGACTTCAGCAGCATGAGGCACTGTTTGCTGGGAAACAATGAGGCAGATTAATCCATGCAGGTTAAACGGGATGAAACAGAACATTTCTGAAGAGCAGCGATCGATCAATAAATCAACAAAGAGAAAATTAAACATTTGTTCTCATTAAGAACAAAAACGATTGTGCTTAATGGTTTGGAGACGGTTTTCACACGTAAACAACATGATGAGCACAGAGACCCAGAGGATGCTGAATCATCGGTTGCCATGGTGATGGAGGGCGGGAGAAGTCAAACAGAAACACAAACAAGAACTGTTTTAATTTTAATCAAACAGTCAGTGTGTGAAAGATATCTGTTGTGTGTGTGTGTGTGTGGGGGTGTGTGTGTGTGGGTGTGTGGGTGTGTGGGTGTGGGTGTGTGTGTGTGTGTGTGGGTGTGGGTGTGTGTGTGTGGGGGTGTGTGTGTGGGTGTGTGGGTGTGTGTGTGTGTGGGTGTGGTGTGGGTGTGTGTGTGTGTGTGTGTGGGTGTGTGGGTGTGTGTGTGTGGGGGTGTGTGTGTGTGGGTGTGTGGGTGTGTGTGTGTGTGTGGGTGTGTGTGGGTGTGTGTGTGTGTGTGGGGGTGTGTGTGTGTGGGTGTGTGGGTGTGGGTGTGTGTGTGTGGGTGTGTGTGGGTGTCTGCACTCTGGGCTGATTGGACAGAAATACCTACGTTTGGACACATAAGTGAAGATTAAACTGAAACCTTAACCGTAGGTTGAATCATAAAAAATCTAAACTGTGATTATTTAAAAACTGTAAAAGAAATTAACGTGCAAATTCACTGAGATAAAGTCCAGCTTCTGTGAGCAGTTTAAACTTTAAATGATGTCTGCAGTGGCAGCATGGCTGACATCTGGAGCTGCTAACAGGGCTGGTTTTCTCACTTATTCACCAAAATCCTGTTATTTTAATGACAGGCGTCTGTGGGGAAAGGTTCACATGTCTTCTAATTTCTGAAACACGTAGAAAACTGCTGAATGTTTTCACATATTTGTTATTTTAAAAAGCAGGTAAATAATCAGAAATGTGCCAAAAATAATAATGTAGTTTAATGCTTTCCGTATGGGACCTTTAAATGTTGAGAGAGTTGTATAAAATAATTTCCCAGAAAGCCGTGGGGCTGAATGTGAGCCTCACCGGCAGCATTTGGTGCCTCCGCTCTCGCAGCAGGTCTTCTTGTTGCCGTGAGACGTGATGATTTTCTTCTCAACGTGAGAGAAAGAAATCCTCCAGCTTTCTGAAAAACAGCCAAAATAAAAGCAGATGGTGGAGATCAGCATCCAGATTAATGTCACTTTACACATTCAACTAATATTCTTTCACTGAATCCAAATGTTTGGTCCAATACTGTATTTAACAAAGTTTAATAGAAGAATTAATTAATTAATGTGCTGTATTCCTTCTTTTTGAATAGAAAATCATTTATTCACCGACTTACCATGAAATTAAAATGAAAAAGAGAAATACTTTGTGCCTAAGACTTTTTATTACACACTAAAGATTAATTAAATACATAATTGAAATTCTCATGCTAAAAAATTACAAGTTGCCCCCGGAGGGCCACATTTGTACCGTTTTTGAGCTGCAGTTGGGGCCACAAAAAAACTGTGTTAAGTGCCACAAATGTCCTAGTGCCACACTTTGGGAACCTCTGGTTTGATCCAACCTAATTCAATTATTCTTTTAAAAATGAGGTTAAAATATAAACATGAGGCCAGACACATGAGCTTTTCCAAAAAGGTCAGGAGAATAAATTGTGTTTCCAGTTGAAGCCACCAGATGGAGCTAAAGGCAAACATCTGAATTTGTAATGACATATGTGTCTTCTTCTCACCTTTGGCGTCTTCACTCAGTTTCCGTCCTTTCTGTCTTTTTGGAACAAAGTAACAAGGCAGGCTCCTGATTTCCTGCCGAAGCTTCGTTCCCAGCCATCTGTCCACATCTGGGCCGTTCCGCACCGCAGGGGGCCAGCTCTGGACCTGCAAGCACAAACAGCAGCAAACATTTCAAACTATCACAGAAACATGTCACTAACACTATTCCACACTGAACAGCACAATCCGGTGGGTTTTGAAACAGAACTGCAGTTAAATTCAGGTCTGGACTTTGACTAGACCATTTTAACCCACAAATCTGCTTCAGTTTAAACCATCCCATAATATCTCTGATTGTCCTGCTGGACAGCTAAGCTGAATAAGTTAACAGACAACTAAATTTAAGAACTATTTAAAAACTATTCTTGCTCTTTGAACATTTTAAGACAAATTGTCTCTTATTTGAATTTTGAGCAATAAAGTAAAACAATCTGGCACCAAATTATGAACAATAACTTCTTTAATAAAGGAGTGAAGAGATAATCATGCACACTTTGGCAAATGTTTACTATTTAGTAAGCCTGTCTCAGTAATTAATTAATCATGTGATAAATTAAAGTGAACTTTCTGTTCTGAAATGTTTTGAAGGGGCAGATTTATTGATTTATTGATTACCTCCAGAGCTGGAACGACGTCCACAGAAATCAGCTCCTCCCCGCCGCTGTCTCTCCAGCACAGAGACAGCGTGACGGCGGGAGAGTTGGGTTTCTTCCTGTTCAGCTCCCACCGGCAGCGATGATCCGGCACTGAACAGGAGAGAAACCAGAGTTAGAACCTTTATGGTTCAGTTCAAACATTTGTCTAGAGCTGAGAATCCATGCAGAGCCTGGAACCGACCAGGAGGCGAGAGGCGGCGCACACTCTGGACACAAAATCGTATGCACAACCGTACGCACAACCGTATGCACAAACCGTACGCACAACCGTATGCACAAACCGTACGCACAAACCGTACGCACAACCGTACGCACAAACCGTACGCACAACCGTATGCACAACCGTACGCACAAACCGTACGCACAACCGTACGCACAAACCGTACGCACAACCGTATGCACAACCGTACGCACAAACCGTACGCACAACCGTATGCACAACCGTACGCACAAACCGTACGCACAACCGTACGCACAAACCGTACGCACAACCGTATGCACAAACCGTACGCACAACCGTATGCACAACCGTATGCACAAACCGTACGCACAACCGTATGCACAAACCGTACGCACAAACCGTACGCACAACCGTATGCACAACCGTATGCACAACCGTACGCACAACCGTATGCACAAACCGTACGCACAACCGTATGCACAAACCGTACGCACAACCGTATGCACAAACCGTACGCACAAACCGTACGCACAACCGTATGCACAACCGTACGCACAAACCGTACGCACAACCGTATGCACAAACCGTACGCACAAACCGTACGCACAACCGTATGCACAAACCGTACGCACAACCGTATGCACAAACCGTACGCACAAACCGTACGCACAACCGTATGCACAACCGTACGCACAAACCGTACGCACAACCGTATGCACAACCGTACGCACAAACCGTACGCACAACCGTACGCACAAACCGTACGCACAACCGTATGCACAACCGTACGCACAAACCGTACGCACAAACCGTACGCACAACCGTATGCACAACCGTACGCACAAACCGTACGCACAACCGTATGCACAACCGTACGCACAAACCGTACGCACAAACCGTAGCACAAACCGTAGCACACCAGCTGATGTGCATAAATATTTGTCTTTATTCTGCTAATATTAAAAAAAAAACACAATTTCACAATTGCTGTGTTTTCATTATTATGTTTTCCAGCCACTTATAGCACAATCCAGTAACTATGTGACTATGTCATATTCAGTTGTCATAAAAATGCAAAAAATATCAAATATAACTAAAAAGAAATTAGATTTTGTAATTTAACGCCTTGAAAATGTGCCTGTTTCTTTAAAAGTTCCTGCTCTCTGAAGCTCCTCCATCTCAACATGGCTGCTCACTCAACCCTTTACTGAGGAGGAGCTGCGTCTCGAAGCCAAGCTGCACGTTGTCCAAAAACAAACAAACGCTTCCTGTCGTCTTCTTCAACATTTCTGCCAGTAGTAAAACCTGGTCACTGATTATGTGACTCATTTGATGTGAAAAATGTGTTTCCATTGCAGTTCTCCAAAATAAATCTATTGTAATAGGGTTGAAAAATAAAAACACCACATGCCAAAAACTTTTTATAGAAAAAAGATAATTTTTTTCAAAATTGCTGTTTTCGTTCAACAAATTTATTTTCGTACTTTTAATTAGCGCAATTTTAAGATTAATAGAACCACAGCTACTGGCACCTACGGACAGTTTGGAGGAAAACATGCAAACGCCCTGCAGAAAGACCCCAAACAGAAACAAAAATCTGACACAAGGGAACCCAGATGCTCAGACTTTAGCGTCAGAGCGGCGGAGTAGGGGAGAACCACCGACCTCTGTAGGTCTTCAGGAACTTGCGGACGAGCCGGAACGTCTCTGCCAGGACTTTACTGGACGACAGGGTGAGTGTGTCGTCCAGCAGGAAGTCCTTGATGGGGCTGCGCGTGGGCCGGGTCAGGTCGATGCGGTAGAACAGGCCGGCGTCCAGCTTGGTGGTGTTGAAGCGAGACGGAACCGGAAGCTTCAGCATCATGTCGAACTCATCAGGGTTGTGGGTCTGAAGGAGAAAAAGAGACCAACCAATTTTATTTATCCAATCAGTTATTCTGAAAAAACACAAAATCCTACCAAGTATTTTAGTGCAAATATCTACGTATCTACATCGTACATAAAACAAAACTAATTTACAAATAACTCTTCAGCAAGATGTAGGAGTTTGTTTTAAGTCAATAATTCCTTAAAGCAGATAATGCAGTTTTTTCGCTTGTTGTCAGTTCCAGTCAGTGGGACCGGAGCGCTTTCACCAGTCAAACTGCTGCCGGTTCTGGTCCGTGACCTCACCTTGACCTTCTCGAAGTAGCTTCCTGTGGTGAGGAAGTCGGCCGACTGGAACAGCGGCTGGTCGCTGCTGTTCTTCAGGAACCTCAGCAGGTTCTCCCTGAAGTCGTTGACCACCTCGGCGGCCCAGGACCGGTCCTTCTGCCGGATCTTCAGCTCCTTGGCCCGCAGCTTGATCCGGTGGGCCAGATCGGGAGGGATGGGAGCCGGTTCCTCCACCGACACCGACACGGAGCTTTCCACTGCAGGGCGACGGTGATGAGTACAGCGCCAAATTAGGGACATTACAGGTAGAATAAAAGGAGCAAATTACTGCCAAAAATCTCTGAATTGTCTAGAAAAAAAAAGGAAATTTCTGAGTTTGAAAAGTCAAAGTTTTTTCTTAGAAAACTTGGACATTTGAAATTCAGAAAATTTCTATTTTTATGAAAAATTTCTGAGATAAATCTCAAAATGTTCTAGTTTTTTGCTGAAGTTTGCTCCTCCTTTCTTTGGTTTCTGTTGACAACGGTCCAGTTGCAGGTTGGAGCCGGAAAACGATTCCTCAAACCTGGTTTTACCATCATTGGTTTTACCTGAGTCCTGCTGCTGGACTCTTGGCCTTCGTGTCACAGGAGAGACGACCTCCGGCTGTTTGTCGTCGCCGTCCATCATTCAGTCGTCTCAGCCTTGAAATGAAAATTCAGAGAGAAAAATCTGCAGAGGAAGCAGAAAACGGCCGGCAGCAGCGAGGTCGTGGGCGGCAGCGAGGTCGTGGGCGGCAGCGAGGTCGTGGGCGGCAGCGAGGTCGTGGGCGGCAGTGAGGTCGTTGGCAGCAGCCAGGTCGTGGGCGGCAGCGAGGTCGTTGGCGGCAGCCAGGTCGTGGGCGGCAGCCAGGTCGTGGGCGGCAGCGAGGTCGTGGCGGCAGCGAGGTCGTGGGCGGCAGCGAGGTCGTGGGCGGCAGCGAGGTCGTGGGCGGCAGTGAGGTCGTTGGCGGCAGCCAGGTCGTGGGCGGCAGCGAGGTCGTTGGCGGCAGCCAGGTCGTGGGCGGCAGCCAGGTCGTGGGCGGCAGCGAGGTCGTGGCGGCAGCGAGGTCGTGGGCGGCAGCGAGGTCGTGGGCGGCAGCGAGGTCGTGGGCGGCAGCGAGGTCGTGGGCGGCAGCGAGGTCGTGGGCGGCAGCGAGGTCGTGGGCGGCAGCCAGGTCGTGGGCGGCAGCGAGGTCGTGGCGGCAGTCAGGTCGTGGGCGGCAGCGAGGTCGTGGGCGGCAGCCAGGTCGTGGGCGGCAGCGAGGTCGTGGGCGGCAGCGAGGTCGTGGCGGCAGTCAGGTCGTGGGCGGCAGCGAGGTCGTGGCGGCAGTCAGGTCGTGGGCGGCAGTCAGGTTGTGGGCGGCAGCGAGGTCGTGGCGGCAGTCAGGTCGTGGGCGGCAGCGAGGTCGTGGGCGGCAGCGAGGTCGTGGCGGCAGCGAGGTCGTGGGCGGCAGCCAGGTCGTGGGCGGCAGCGAGGTCGTGGGCGGCAGCCAGGTCGTGGGCGACAGCGAGGTCGTGGCGGCAGTCAGGTCGTGGGCGGCAGCCAGGTCGTGGGCGGCCGTCAGGTCGTGGGCGGCAGTCAGGTCGTGGGCGGCAGTCAGGTCGTGGGCGGCAGCCAGGTCGTGGGCGGCAGTCAGGTCGTGGGCGGCAGCGAGGTCGTAGGCGGCAGTCAGGTCGTGGGCGGTAGCCAGGTTGTGGGCGGCAGCGAGGTCGTGGCGGCAGCGAGGTCGTGGGCGGCAGCCATGTCGTGGGCGGCAGCCAGGTCGTGGGCGGCAGCGAGGTCGTGGCGGCAGTCAGGTCGTGGGCGGCAGTCAGGTCGTGGGCGGCAGCGAGGTCGTGGGCGGCAGCGAGGTCGTGGCGGCAGCGAGGTCGTGGGCGGCAGCCAGGTCGTGGGCGGCAGCGAGGTCGTGGGCGGCAGCCAGGTCGTGGGCGACAGCGAGGCCGTGGCGGCAGTCAGGTCGTGGGCGGCAGCCAGGTCGTGGGCGGCAGCGAGGTCGTGGGCGGCAGTCAGGTCGTGGGCGGCAGTCAGGTCGTGGGCGGCAGTCAGGTCGTGGGCGGCAGCCAGGTCGTGGGCGGCAGTCAGGTCGTGGGCGGCAGCGAGGTCGTAGGCGGCAGTCAGGTCGTGGGCGGCAGCCAGGTCGTGGGCGGCAGTCAGGTTGTGGGCGGCAGCCAGGTCGTGGCGGCAGTCAGGTCGTGGGCGGCAGTCAGGTCGTGGGCGGCAGCGAGGTCGTGGGCGGCAGCGAGGTCGTGGCGGCAGCGAGGTCGTGGGCGGCAGCCATGTCGTGGGCGGCAGCGAGGTCGTGGGCGGCAGCCAGGTCGTGGGCGACAGCGAGGCCGTGGCGGCAGTCAGGTCGTGGGCGGCAGCCAGGTCGTGGGCGGCAGTCAGGTCGTGGGCGGCCGTCAGGTCGTGGGCGGCAGCCAGGTCGTGGGCGGCAGTCAGGTCGTGGGCGGCAGCGAGGTCGTGGGCGGCAGCCAGGTCGTGGGCGGCAGCCAGGTCGTGGGCGGCAGCCAGGTCGTGGGCGGCAGCGAGGTCGTGGGCGGCAGCCAGGTCGTGGGAGGCAGCCAGGTCGTGGGCGGCAGCCCGGTCGTGGGCGGCAGCGAGGTCGTGGGCGGCAGCGAGGTCGTGGGCGGCAGTCAGGTCGTGGGCGGCAGTCAGGTCGTGGGCGGCAGCGTTCTGTATCAGTCGCAGTTGCCTGATTGTTGTTTTTTTTTACTTATGAAGACACTGTTGCAGTAATCAATGAGACTAAAGATAAATGATCCAAACCCAGATTTCAGCTGTAATAACGAAATCTGTGTGTTGACTCTAGATCTATAACTCTAGATCATCCGGCTTCAGCTCCCAACATAATAACTTCAGTTTGGTTTCTCTTCAGCTGGAAAAAGTAATGGCTCCCTCAGACACTGATTCAAGACTGCAGTTACCATGGAAACCAGAATGAAAGGCCTCAAATCATCAGTCTGCCATGAAAGCCTGCCTGAATAATAATAAAAATAAAAATAAACCTTTGATTCAAATATTCTACTTTATTCAACAACTACTGGATTACACAGTTACTGAATAATTGATGTTGTTTTTAATTAACTATAGATAAACTCTGGCAGTAAAAAGCGTTTGCAGGAAGGATGGGACAAAATGAGTCGTTCAGCTCTTCAGTCCCGGAACGTTCCCTAAATTCAAACATTCAAATATTCAAATGAGTTGGGAGAAGGAAGTGGCAAAAGTTTTCCTGAAATACTTTATTAGTTTATTCACTTTTTTATTTACTTGGATGTAGAAATGTATGAAAAACTGTGAAAGAAAAAACAATTTGTCTATGAATTGAACAGATTGTTTGATCACATACTGGATGTTTTAAAACATGTTATTTAAATGACCTGCTTTTTAAATAAAGTCAATCTCAACACGAACATTATTTCTAGATGATTAACTAAACAGCTGAACTTCAGAACATCCAGCTGTCCCAGTTGGACTTTATGAACCAGTTAAAACCAGTCGACCCAGCTGCTGATTTCATTAGAAACCATTAAAACCATTATAAACCCCAAAACGATTAGTTTTGGATTCAACAGAATGAATGAATGAAAATAAAGCAGCATCACTCACCTGGGTCTGGACCTGCTGGGAAAATGTGTCCCTGAACCAAACCTGGACCCGAGCCGTGTCCTGGCCCAGCAGAACCTGAGCTCTGCTGTGATTGGTTGGAAGAGCTGATTAAGTTTCACTTTCATCTACCAGGAAACTCATAACTGTAGTGTACGGAAACACTGAAGTGCCAAAAATAAAAATCATTCTGGGGAAAATATGGCATCACTTTATTGCAATATCATTAAAATAAAAATTCTTGTGGAAAAGTTTAACCTCAAACTTTTTCCATTCACATTTATTTTTTTATAATCTAAATATTTAAATCTTTAGCTTACAAATGAAATAATTAGCTTCAAAATACTTAGCTAAAACTTAATATCTAAACATTTTGTTTCAAACTAAATATTTAAACATTTAGTTTTATATTTAAAATAAATTATATATTTAAATATATATTCCAAATAGTACAGTAAATATTTAATTAGTAAAGTAAATATTTAGTTTGGAAACTAAATATTTAACTCCAAATTAAATAGTTATCTTGCAAGCTATATTTTAGTTTATATACTAAGTATGTAGTTTTAAACCAAAGTTAGGTCTGCTAGCTAAATATTTAGTTTGTAAACAAATTTAAGAGAAAAAACAGAAGAAGTGTGTTTGATTCTGGATATTTTTATTGTTTTGGCTTCATCTTAGCAAACACCAGAGCTTCCAGTTGAAGCCTCCTTTCCTGCGGAAACTTTTGCGATGGGCTTTAATCAGCATAATCCAGTCCTTGAGTAGCGATCTGTGCCTCCGAGAAGAAGACGGCTGGTGAGGATGAGGAGGAGCCGCGGCTTTCTGCTGGACGTCCTGCATGAAGATTCATTTCTTCTTGTCGGCCTTCTGGGCGGACTTGGTGACCTTTCCGCCGGACGGAGCCTTCTTCTCCACCGTCTTGATGACGCCCACGGCCACCGTCTGCCTCATGTCGCGGACGGCGAAGCGACCTGACAGCGAAAGAAAACGTCACCAGTGATGTGTGGATTGATACCGAACAATGTCAAGTCCAGGGATCAATACTTTCAATATCCGGTCATCTGAGATCATTTTCTTAACAAAAACATGTTAGAAAGTAACAAAATTATTTTGATCTTTTCTAAATGAGACGGGTTGAAGAGAACTACTTTTTCTTCCGCCTGGTGGTAAGTAGGAACATAACGCTGCTGCTAACACACTACACTGCAAAAACACAAAATCTAACCAACTGCTGTTGGTCTGGTTTCTAGTGTAAATATCTTAGTACACTGGAAATAAGACAAAACTAACTTATGAATAACTTTTGAGCAATAGCTATAGATATAGGCGCTTTTTAAATAAATTTAAAAAAATAAAAAATAAAATAAATTATTTTGTATTGATGAAAAAGTATTCGCTAAACTGGCAGATTATTTCACTTGTAACATGGAAAAAATGTCTTGTTATGAGTAAAATTATCTGCCAGTGGAACTGGCTAGTAGTATCGGCCGATATTTGTGATTTTTTATTATATCTGTATCGGTCCAATAAATAAAACTGGGCCGATTTGAAACATTTATTTTTACCTTGTCACCATCTGTGTGTGATATTATACAGTGTTGGTAAATATTGGCTATATAACAGAAATATTAACAATATTGGCCCGATGTTCAGATCAGCGCATCCCCACACTGGAGTGACATCTTGGATTCTTTATTTTTAATTACACCACCTGGTCGCCGATTCCACCTGAATTTTTTTATCAATAAAGTTACTTCACCAGTTTGTGAAAGCGACCCCCAGTGGAGGGGCGGACTCACCCAGTGGGGGGTACTGGGAGAAGCTCTCGACACACATGGGTTTCCCAGGCACCATGGTGATGATGGCGGCGTCGCCGGACTTCAGGGCCTTGGGGTTGTCCTCCAGCTTCTTGCCGGAGCGGCGGTCGATCTTCTCCTTGAGCTCGCTGAACTTGCAGGCGATGTGAGCGGTGTGGCAGTCCAGAACCGGGGCGTAACCCTGGGCGATCTGGCCCGGGTGGTTCAGGATGATCACCTGCAAGAGGAGCGAAACAAGCAGCGACCTCTTAAATGGGAGAATCACTCAGTGTCAGAGTTGGGTAGTAACCAGACACATTTACTCAAGTAAGTGTTTTTATCCACTGTGAGCTGGTTTGAGCCACAAATTCGTTTTGTAATTATGTAATTTATCTGGTCTCTAAATACTAAATGATTCATAATTTGATCAGTAACTCAGTACTTGAGTCGACTTTTACCAAATATATTTTCACTATTACTTGAGTGCAAGTAATAGTGAAAAACTTAGCAGATTGGCTGCTTCTGATCCAGACAAAAAGTTCTGGTTCTGCTTTGTAAACGGGTTCTGCGGCTCACCTGAGCTGTGAAGTTCTCCGCAGCCTGAGGCGGGTCGTTCTTGCTGTCTCCAGCCACGTTGCCACGGCGGATCTCCTTGACGGAGACGTTCTTCACGTTGAAGCCGACGTTGTCGCCGGGCAGAGCTTCGGGCAGAGACTCGTGGTGCATCTCCACAGACTTCACCTCGGTGGTCAGGTTGGGGGGAGCGAAGGTCACGACCATGCCGGGCTTCAGGATGCCGGTCTCGACACGGCCCACCGGGACGGTTCCGATACCTGAGAGACAGAGATGTGAGCTGTGTGCCTCAGGTTGGAAAACCCTCAGAAATCTACAAAAATGGCTGAAAATATTATTTTATCTTGACATTATGGGCTGCTTTTTATGTTTATTTTACTCTAAACTCAGCTTAGAATAAGTGTGGAATAGGGTGTGAATACTTTCTGACATTTACACACATATATACAGAGGTGGATATACTAACTAAATGTTAGTTGCACAAACCCTAAAGTGCTAATCATAAACATTAGTTTCCCTGTTCAGCTAAACACCAATATGGTGTTTAGCTGAAGCTAATGCTAAAGTTACATCCACTACATTTAAATGAGAAAATATTATAACAGTAAACTGTCTTCAATTGTGTCAATTTCGTTGTTGTTTAAATTAATCTGGGGGAAATTCAGTTCGCTAAATATTTTCAAAGTTAGCGTAAGCGCTAAACAAAACAATAATCTCCGTTATTAGCGCGGTACCGGTACCAGTTCTACTCACCGCCGATCTTGTAGACATCCTGCAGCGGTAGACGGAGGGGCTTGTCGGTGGGACGGGACGGCGGCATGATGGAGTCCAGGGCCTCCAGCAGGGTCACACCTGTAGCCCCGCCCTCTTTACGCTCGATCTTCCAACCTTTGAACCAGCTCATCTTCAAGTAGAAAAAGGGATTTAGTTCCCATGATCAAATGAGAATTAGTTTGATTTCGACTCTGCGCCTGACCTTGTCGCTGGCCTCCAGCATGTTGTCTCCATGCCAACCAGAGATGGGGACGAAGGCGACGGTGGCGGGGTTGTAGCCGATCTTCTTGATGTAGGCGCTCACTTCCTTGGTGATCTCCTCGAATCTCTTCTGGCTGTAAGGGGGCTCGGTGGAGTCCATCTTGTTGACGCCGACGATGAGCTGCTTGACGCCCAGAGTGTAAGCCAGCAGGGCGTGCTCACGGGTCTGCCCGTTCTTGGAGATACCAGCCTCAAACTCACCGACACCAGCAGCAACGATCAGGACGGCGCAGTCAGCCTGGAAAGTTACACTCACTTTAGGTTTCAATACTCCAAACACATGAAGCCACAGACATAATGAAGAATAGACTCAGCATGGTCTGCTTTGGCCAGTTGATGCTGATGTGCCATAGGGCGGCCATCTTGGAGTAGACTCAGTGTTATCTACCAATGCAGAGTCTACTCTTCAGTATGTCTCAGCATGAAGCTGGTTGTTACCTGGGAGGTACCAGTGATCATGTTCTTGATGAAGTCCCTGTGTCCAGGAGCATCAATGATGGTCACGTAGTACTTGCCGGTCTCAAACTTCCACAGAGCGATGTCGATGGTGATGCCACGCTCACGCTCGGCCTTCAGTTTGTCCAACACCCAGGCGTACTTGAAGGAGCCTTTTCCCATCTGAGACCAGAACATCAATTTAATGCAGCGTTTCTCAAACTTTAACCCATTTAAATATGAGAATGGTGATGCTGGTTTGTAAATCACACGTTTTGAGTTATTTACAGATTCTGAAAGTATCTTAGCTTTCCAATGAGATCAAACACCTGGAAATCAAAAAACTAAGCAGTTATTTACAACAAGTGCTGTGTACATTAACATTTTGGGATCTTAATAACTTAGAGGCGTAATAAAAGAAAAATTGACTTGAGTTGCTTTGGCAGAAAGAAAAACCTCTTCTGCAACATAAAATATCAAAATAATCCACACATTTCTATCAATTCTATTTATCTAACTAACACTTCATATTACTTCAGTAAAAATACTCCAAAAATAATTATTTTTCCAAAACCTAATGTAAGTAAAAGGTCAAAAACTTTAAGTTTAATTTTGAAGTTTAATGCATTAAATCTTGGGTGCATTTTTATGTCGGGCCATTGCAGATAGACATACAAACGAGTACTTGTTGTCAAAAAACCCTCTGAAATATTCAAGAAAAACAAGAACATTTCTGTCTGAAAAGTCAGGCATATAATGAAAAACTCAGAAATTTTGAATTAATCTCAGAAAATTTCTATAAAAAACTGAAACATAAAAGTGTGAAAAGTTGAAAATTTTCTGAAAGAAACTTTGTATTTTTTAAATTAATCTAAAAAAAAATTTAAATGTCGGTTTTAAAAGTCAACAATTTTCAACTCTTGGAAAATAAATCTGCTTTTGAAACTCTGAAATGTCCATGGTTTTCTAAAAACATTAAATGTGTTTATTCTAGCACATTTCTGACATTTCACAAACCTCCATATGTTTTAATTAAAAACAATCAGAGATTAATCTCAAAATTTCTGTTTTTATTCCCCAGCAAATTTCTGACTTTTTGAGCTCAGAAATGTCCTTGATGCTTCTAGAAAATATTTTTTGGTGGAAATATACCACTCTGTTTTCTTAATTCTCCATTACATATTTTATTTGCAAGTGAACAAAAATGCATTTTTCTAATAATAAAAGTTTTTATTTATGAAAATTGATCTTTTTTATATTTAGCCCACTTTAGTGGCAGTACACATTTCAAACACTAGGTGGCAGCCTCCACCACACTGTGCTGCTGCAGTGATTAGAACCGAACAGAACCGACCTCGGCCGCCTCCTTCTCGAACTTCTCGATGGTTCTCTTGTCGATGCCGCCGCATTTGTAGATGAGGTGTCCGGTGGTGGTGGACTTGCCGGAGTCGACGTGGCCGATGACCACGATGTTGATGTGGGTTTTTTCCTTCCCCATTTTACTCGCCGGCTGCAGATAAACGAGGAGCAGCTTTAACATTTTCAGTCTTTTAACTTCACATTTCCCTTAAATAATAATTCCTTTAAAATCAATCCAAGTCAATGACCAGACAATCATTTTTAAAAGAGTTTTACAAACTTAGAAAGCTTTTACAGCTGAGCAACACGTTTTACGTCATAGAGGACTTTTCTGTAATAAATATTATCTTTATGTGCCTTTATTAAGACACAACTAAAGCAGGCCGTTGTAACATAAAATCGCCCTTACCACAGTTACCCGAAATTGATGTATGATTAGACTTTTTCTCATTTTCATTGGACAAAACACCTATTTGAAATATTCTGTCTAGAAGAAGTTGCAGGTTTACAGCTGAGTTGTATTGAGGCCAGTTATCTGAAACATACCTACAGAGATTCAAATTTCTCATTTTATTCTGGCTAGTCGTTCAAAACATCTTGACACCATAATTCAAGACATTTTTAGACATACAGATTAAACTCTTGCAAGTTACTGTTGGAATTTGTCAAAATTAAAATAGAACTAATTTTGAAGACCATTCTAGGTTTTATTTCAGAAATTTTGAACATTCTGACTGTTCAGGATAACATTACTGAAATTATTCTGAAAACAGATTTGTGTAGCATTTTGAAATTTTAGGGGTTTTTGATAAGGGAATAGTTTGTTCTGCTCTCTGCTCGACAGCCACTGAGAACTGAATCATTTTTAGTAATCAGAATGAAAATCACTTTATTGTTCAGGATAGTCAGTCATCTGAAAAGCATTTACATTTACTCAGTTGGAACCAATGATGTTACAGCCTGCCATAGCGCCATTCAGGGGAAATACGTGCTCCATCCCGACACCAGAGTGACGCGCCACGTGCGCCGGTCTCCGGCCTCCATGTTGCGCACAGCCCGCCGCCATGTTGTGTAACGTGAACGCGCGCGCCATTAGGCGTGTTCATGAAGGCAGACATTTCTCTCCCCTTCAGTTTACATTAAATTTGATTCAGAGGCTCTTCTATGCCGACAGAAGCTTTCAGTTCACAGAATGAATCACGTTTTCATCCAAAACCAAGCGAATCCTAAACCATGCTGTCAAGAGTGGAGATTTAAACTCCTGCTGAACTTTCCACGTTTCACTCCAGCATGCAGTTAGAATCAGACTTTCACCAACCTTAGTCCAGCAGCCAAAAGGTCCAATAAAGAAGAGACAAAAAAAAGGACCGAACTCGACCCGAGTTGAGCTTTTATACTGGACATGGAGGGAGGGCTGTGCGGCTTCTTGGTTGGTTCCTTCACTCAAACTAAGAGGTGCCATTGGCTGGAGAGATGACACGTCTCAGTGGATGGCATGGCCAGGAACAGCTGCACCCCGCTTCAGACTGAACCATCCACCCCCAGCTAAAGGATGCCAAACACGCCAATTGCAATTTTTTCAGAAACATTTATTAGTTACCAGCAGCTTTCTTTCCAATTAATTTGTGGCATTTTTTAACATTTGAGATACAGTTCTAAACCATTTCCAACTCAAACTGAACTGAGAAGAGGCACCGTCTTTTGACTTGGGCGACAATGCCAGAGTTCTTTTTTCCTGCGGAAACTTTTGCGATGGGTTTTAATCAGCATAAGCCAGTCCTTGAGTAGAGAGCTGTGCCTCGGAGAAGATGACCCAGGGTGGTACGAGGAGATGGGGGAGGGGGTGGCCCGCAGCTGCCGGCACACGTCTTGTTGTTGGATGTCCTGCACGACCATTCATTTCTTCTTCTGGGCTTTCTCTGCAGCCTTGGTTGTCTTTCCGGAGACTTCCTTGGTGTCGACGGCCTTGATGACTCCGACAGCCACTGTCTGCCTCATGTCACGCACGGCAAAACGACCTGGAACACAGGTTAGGTGATGTTAGACAATACTGCAATACACTAATACTACATTAGCTGTAGAACTGGTTTAAATGAGAGGCAGGTTCCTACCAAGGGGAGGGTAGTTGGAGAAAGGCTCCACCACCATGGGCTTCTGGGGGATCAGCTTGACTATGGCGGCGTCACCAGACTTGACGAACTTGGGGTTGTCCTCAAGCTTCTTGCCGGAACGACGGTCGATCTTCTCAATCAGCTCCTTGAACTTGCAGGCAATGTGAGCGGTGTGGCAGTCCAGAACGGGGGCATAACCCTCGTTGATCTGACCTGGGTGGTTCAGGATGATGACCTGTGGACGAGTCCAGAGTTAGAAACCTACAACAACAAAACAGTCTTGTTTATACATCAGGTGAGCTGCACCAACCTGAGCATTGAAGCTGTCGGCGGCCTTGGGTGGGTCGTTCTTGCTGTCTCCAGCGACGTATCCACGACGGATTTCCTTGACGGAGACGTTCTTGACGTTGAAGCCAACATTGTCACCGGGCACGGCTTCAGCTAGAGACTCGTGGTGCATTTCCACAGACTTCACCTCAGTGGTCAGGTTGGGGGGAGCGAAGGTGACGACCATGCCGGGCTTCAGGACACCGGTCTCAACACGACCGACTGGGACAGTTCCAATGCCTGGGAGAGAACCAAAAGAAAAGACATTTAGACCATCAAATGCACTGCAGTAAGTTCAAATTATGCCAAACAGACTTTGGTTAGGCTTCCTTACCGCCAATCTTGTAGACGTCCTGCAGGGGCAGACGAAGGGGCTTGTCTGTGGGACGGGAAGGTGGCAGGATGGCATCCAAGGCATCCAGGAGAGTGGTTCCGTTGGCATTGCCTTCCTTGCGCTCAACCTTCCATCCTTTGAACCAGTTCATCTACAATCAGACACAAAATAGTTAAGTCTCCTTCCTCAGTAACCCCCGAAATACAGATTCCCATTTGGTTCCGAGGTCTCACCTTGGTACTGGCCTCCAGCATGTTGTCTCCGTGCCATCCAGAGATGGGGACGAAGGCAACAGCGGCAGGGTTGTAGCCGATCTTCTTGATGTAGGTGCTCACTTCCTTTTGGATTTCCTCAAAACGGGCCTGGCTGTAAGGGGGCTCAGTGGAGTCCATCTTGTTGACACCAACGATGAGCTGCTTCACACCCAGGGTGAAGGCCAGCAGGGCGTGCTCACGGGTCTGCCCGTTCTTGGAGATACCAGCCTCAAACTCACCGACACCAGCAGCAACGATCAGGACGGCGCAGTCAGCCTGAAAATTTAAGAGTCAGTTTAGAGTCAAAGATCCCACAATTAAACTAGTCAATCTAATACTGAAGGTTCTTACCTGGGAGGTACCAGTGATCATGTTCTTGATGAAGTCCCTGTGTCCAGGAGCATCAATGATGGTCACGTAGTACTTGCCGGTCTCAAACTTCCACAGAGCGATGTCGATGGTGATGCCACGCTCACGCTCGGCCTTCAGTTTGTCCAACACCCAGGCGTACTTGAAGGAGCCTTTTCCCATCTTACAAAAAAAAGAAAAAAAAAAGAAAAGTTGGTTTAACTTCAGTTTTAGAGTAAATATTTGTCAGGAAAATTAAAATGCATTTAAAGGATTTAAGAAAACATAATCCTTCTAATTACAGGTAAATTACTAGACCCATTGTGGTGTCAATAGGTTTTATGGCAAGTGTTTTTTACCTTGTTTAAATATTTGAAAAACTATTTGAACTGAATGGTAGTAAGCAACTTCTAAATTAATCATTAAATTGGTATACAGTTAATATCTTGCAAATGTTTATACAAGTACATTTTACTTTAGCTTCATTATTTTTAAGTTTAATTTGTACATAATTTATTCTGAACCATTTAAAACTAATTTTTAAACATTTAAAGGTCATTCAGTTCATCTAACTGAAACAGTTTCAGTGTTTATGCATGTAGGTTTTTAAAGAAGAGTTCTTAACTTTGACTAAAAATTTGCTTTTTTAAAATGTTAAATTTAAACTGGAGCACTTTTGTATTTATAAATTCTATTCTCCAGTTTCCGTTAAATGGTCTGCGGCCTACTCGGATAAAATGCACAGTCACCACTAGCCGTTGCCACCGGCAGGCCCCACCCCGCGTGCGCGCACACAGCTACAGCTACACCCCTCGTGCCGGGCAGTTGGGCATGCCGACGCCGCCATCTTGAACGCGTCTAAAACGTCCTTAAAAGTTGGATTAAAGGAAAATAAAAGTTTTTCTCACCTCAGCGGCTTCCTTCTCAAACTTCTCGATGGTTCTCTTGTCGATTCCTCCGCATTTGTAGATCAGGTGGCCGGTGGAGGTGGACTTGCCAGAGTCGACATGGCCAATGACCACGATGTTGATATGGGTCTTTTCCTTTCCCATTGTCTTAGTTTCTGCTTAAAAAGAAGCAAAAACCACGTTAGCCATTTAGCTTAAAGCGTTTAATAGGGAAGCTAACAGCTAAATGAGCCAACATAGAGGCGGCGGTCGAAGCAAAACAGGCTTAAGCCGGTTTTAATCGGTCATTACACAAGAGTGTGTACTGTTATTAAAGTCTTTAAATCGGGTCAACGGGAGAAATTTTGCGTTCCAAAACCGCATTTCAACATTACGTTGATATTTTTCTTTAACAGGCTGCTTTGTTAAAAGGCGGAGGCTGCTAGGCCGCAGCGGGCCCCAGGCCAGCCTGAGACACGTGTTACTGCCTGGGCCACGTCGGATAAAGTTACAAAGACCTCCAAATATCCAGAGTCCAGCCTGGTCCAGACACCCACACCTGTTACTGGGAAACCCGTCCAGTTGTTCCCAGGAGGAGAGGGACCAGATGCCAACGAAGCATCCTCGGATGTGGGGTTTTTGCTGCTTCCTTTGTTCATTTTCTCTACATACCCTCCCTTTTAAGCACATTTTCTGAGCCCAAACGATTAAACTCCACGAAAACAAAAATTCTTCCTCTCATATTTAAGCCGGTTAAACATTTGCCACACGTTTAACATCCGATTCTAAGTGAAAAACTACACAGGTTACATAACAGTAAAGGTAAAGTTCCGATATGTTTGGCTTCGGAATAAACCGAGGACGTTTTCTCATTAGCGGGTAAAACAGCGCCTCGAGGCCTACGTCGTGATTTCTGGTAAATGAATGAATCAGAGCTGAACTCACCGGTGTTTCTGGGTTTTCACGGCCAAAGCTGCTGCCCCTTAGCCAGGTAACAGAAAGAGGAAGAGCAGAGTCAGACTGGGAGGTTTTATACTGTATGGGAGGCGGCCTGGAGGTTCCGTCATCCTCCCTCCGCGCAAAACTCCGCAAATCACGCGCTTTCCTGTAAAAAACGTCACCACGCCGGCGGATGGAGACTAAAACATGCATGGTGGCGTTTCCTCAGCTGGCCTGGGAGTTCACACACCAAACATCCACTTTACTCCAGACACCCAGAGATGAAAGTATGCAGCTAAAATATATCCACGTTTTCAATATAAACATATAAGCAACCCAGCATTTTATCTATATATTAAATATCTACTTTACTCAAAAATATTTTAAAGTGCATTGAACAGAAGCATTTTTTTTCAGAACTGGTGCAAGAACTTTTTTTTGTTGTTTTACTTTTACTTGCTAAATAAACAAATTAAACACACAAAATTTTAATGAAATAAAAAGGTAGTTCTTTGTAGATTTAAAACAAAAAAGTGTCTTGAAGGTTTGCCAGATTACAAAAAAAATTCCTAAATTTTTCTTTTTTCTTCTGAATTTTTTGTGTGTTTTTAGTGACAAGAAGAGTTTGTCTACTTGCTTTGTTTTTTCAAGTTCATTAAAAGGCTGTCCCCAAGTCAGCATTGTGCTAAAAGCCACTGGATGTTGTCTGTCTATTACTGATAAATTAAATTACATGCAAAACCTCGGAAGTTATTAGAAATTACAGAAATTATCCATATAATTAAATGTGAAATAAAAAATACTCCCAGTCTCCCAATCTGCTAAACAAAATAATTATTTGACATCCGTGCAAAGTTACACAACTGAGATTTTTTTAAAATATAAAATTACAAGAGTTTAAATTCATGTTAACAGAGAGATTTCTAACGCTCGGTTAGAAAGGCTGAAGTGATTTACTTTTGAGTGAAATGTTGACGACTATAATAAAACAACACAAAATTATTGCAGTTTTCAGCTTTTAAACCATTAAAATACAGAAATATATGACTAGAAATTTTCCTCCAGCTCAAAATATAACAAAAGTATCAACATTACAGCAAAAAAAGATCAAAATAACGATTAAAATACCTTATTGTGATTGGTAGTAGCACCAGGAAGACATTTTTTCCCCAAATAGTTCCAAAAACTGTAATCAATTTTTAAAAATGACTGTAATAACAACCCATGTAACTATGTCAAATACTGATATGTCCATTTTGCTTGAAAATAGAACATGTTTTATATAAAGTTGATATAAAGTTACACAAAGAGAAAAAATACATGTTTTTTCTGTTTAAAAAGCATAAAAGTTTTGATTTGTGTTTTAATTAATGGGACAATATTTCATGAATTAAGTACAGAAAATATTTCTTTATAAAGTTTATTTTTAAAATGAATTTATTTGTTTTTGGGTTTTTTTTGTTTTGCAGAGATGCAGAACTGTTGGAGTAATTATCATCACAAATGCAACATTTCACATTTAACAGCTTTCAGACTGGTTTCTATCACACAACCCCTACTGGTATCACTGGGAGGAATGACTGAATCATCAGATTAATTCAGAGGACAGAGATTTGCATTCAAACAGTCTGAGTCTTTTTGTTCTTCTGAGCTTTCATAAGAGCCGGCAGGCGCATATTCAAGGCCTGGTTGAAGATTGAATTAAAAGTGATTCTATAGCAGGGAAGCTGGGCTGAAACCTGGACTGAACTGGTCAGTATGCAAACCAGTTTAACTCTGCTGCTTTCAGTCCATTGAAGGTCAAGTCCTGACAGGATGTACTTGGGTTCACCAAACTGGTCAGACTGGAAGGTTAAAAGGAAACGTAAGGAGCGACACCGATAATCATGAGAACAAAACATTCCCGCTGCATTGAGCAACAATCTTTCAAAAGATTGTAAAATCCAGCCTGGCCTGATTGTAAGTCAACAGATTCTCCGCTCTGTTCGCAGCAAACTAAAATAAACCTCCTGAGCAAAACGGCCCAGAGGGTCAGGAAGGAGATCCAGGCGGCAGCAGGAGCATCCAACAGTCATTCAGGACAATCTTTGTTCGAACTCTACCAGGTTTTCAGGTTGAAATGTTTTTTACCATTATTGAACTTTGAATACTTGAAATTCATCTAAAAATCAGAATCAGGACATAATTCAGATATTCAAACACGTTTTAACATTAACCTGAGTAAAATCAAAAAGCAGTTTCAGTTACAGATGAAAGTCCTCCGCCTCCTGTTGACCAAACACAATGAAAATATTCTTTATTGTCCCACAGGGAGGAAATCCAGGTGTAGCTGTAAAGTAAATTATCTTGAAAAATAACGAGACGTGGTTAAATGTAAGAACACGCTGAAAAATGATCAAATGTCACAAGCCAGACATGTTATGGATCAGATCCAGATTTATGGGCGTCACTCAGCTCACCTGGTGGAGGGAACCAGGTGAGGCAAAGACTGTAAAGGTTTTAATCTTCTCCTCAATCTGTTCCCTCCCTAAAGGCTCGTCTAGTCAGCTTCAGTCTGTTTATGTGTGACTGGCGACAGTCACACATAAACATGGTTGTGCCAGCTGCAGCGTGTGCATGTAAGCAGATAAAAGAGATATTGAAAAACAGATCCAACACAGTACAGTAAGTGCAATATTTTTTAGATAAAATTGGTGAAATTAATGTAAATAATGTAACCTAATCCAAAAGAATGTTGATAAAATAGTTATCAAAAAATATCAAAAATGTGTCCTCAGTGCAACGCTGGTAAAAACATCGTTAAAGGGTTAACTGATGTCATGTTGTGACCACTTCCTGAAGGCGGAGCTCCAGAAAAAGCAGCAACTACTTAAAGAGACAAATGCCCAATTTCAAGGCATCAAGTCATATTTCTTTAATGTCATACTTGATCATAGGAGCTCCTAGCCGTTAGATGGGATATCATGCCTCCCCTCTCAATATGCTGCCCTGGGCGGTTGCCCATGTTGCACAGAGCAACTGAAGGTAACATTGATGTTTCACTTGGCCATAAATATAAAACTGCCCCTTTAAGGTTGAAACATTACATCATCAGAAATATAAAGTTGTGTTCAAATTTTGGTAAATATACTTTTAAAAGTAAATTTTTCCAAACAGTTAGTTTAGGAAATGTCAGAAGTTTGTACCAAACATGATTCATGCTCTGCCGTCCGCATTCATGTTGAGTCACTGATTAGACCGGAGCAGCATTTTTTTACTCAAAAATCATAATTATAAATCAGTACATCAGTAATTCTGATGTTCAAATTCTCAGAGAAATGTTTAATTTTAAGACAAAGAAGTTTTTAGTTTTCACATCAGGTCAAAGTTTTAGACAAATATCTAGAACACAACACTGACAACTGACATTTAGGAGGATTTTAATGTCTTTTGAGCTTTAAACTACCTTTAAATGTAGATTTAGTCTCATTTTAAGACATTATAAACTCACATGTTTATTTATTCTGTCATGAACATAAGAAATGAAACAAAATCTAATTATTTTCTGTCAATAATTGGTGATAAATTGTTCTCTCAGGGTACTCTTCTTCTCCCCACAGCTCACATCCTTCTAGAGAGAATAAATGGATGGATGTTGAGTATTTCCTGATTCCTGCCTGCCTGTCGTTTCTCTCCAGGTGAGGCGTGACCCTGGTGTGATGGCGGCTTCCCATCATGCCTCTGCAGTGGCGAAAACTTTGCTGCTGCTGCGAAGGAGGAGGAGGAAAATGGCGAGCGATGAGAGCAGAGACACGGAGGCGTTACGGTGTGAAAAGACGCAGCGGCACATCGAGGATGAGTCATGTTGGATGGTCGTCATGGTAACAGGGAGCTGAATTATCAGACTCATCCATTTTCATTTCAGGCTGCACAGCAAAGACATAGAATCTCACCAAGTGTTTGTGGTGAGTTTCCAATGCAAATATCTCAGTGCACTTGAAATAAGACGAAACTAAATTAAAAGTAACTTTTCAGGAAGTATAGCAGCTTATTTTAAGTCAATAATTCCTTAATATTGATGAAAAAATACTAGTAGCACTGTCAGATTATTTCACTTATAAGAGGTTATTTTTTCCACACTATAAGTGAAATAATCTGCCAGTGGAATAAGAACTTTTTCATCAACATGAATTAATTAATTACTTAAAATAAGCTGCTATATCTTTTTTCAACTGCTAAGATCTTTGAACTAGAATCTAGACTAAAAGTTTTCGTAAAATTTTGTGTTTTTGCAGTTGTTTTTATTTTATCGTGGTAAAACAAATGCACAAACTGCAACTCTACTGGATGCCACCTTCAGTATTTGCTGAACAATTTCTACAATACAAACTCTATAGTAAAGATTGTTTTGAACAGAAAATATTTCATTTGAACGCCGGAGTCATTCCGGTGCAGAAAGCTGCAACGTCAGCAGCCTGCATGGTGACGTGCAGAGCTGCAGGGGGGCCGTCAATGCAAATAATGCACATTGGCAACACACTGCAGGAGCCACTTAGCCTCAGATTTAACCTTTTACATGTCAAAGGTTAAAGATCATTGTCCTGTAAATCGTCCCGTAAACGGGAGGAGTGCCACTGTAAAGCTCAACTGTTCTGAGCGTTAACCCCGGTTCTGGTCGGAATCACTTGGACTGAACTCTGGTTCAATGTTTCTCTTCAGCTGTGAATGAAAATGTGTTGACATGTTTCATCAAATGAAACACAAAATTCATAAACTCCAAATATTTCCACATTTTACATAAAAAATGACAGCAAAAAAAAAGATTATGGTGCTTCTTTTTTTTCTCTACTTTCCTTTTAGGACCTAATTCTTATTTTTACTATTTAATTATATTTGACTGTATGAAACTTTACAAAATTCAGAAAGAAAAAGTGGTTAAATTAGCTTCACAAGATCATCTTTAGTTCATAATTCATGGCCCATGATGCTGAGACAGTTTCACTGAATTCCAGCAGTTCTTCATGTATCAGATCAGATCTTGAGCCTTTACTCAAGGCTTACAATGAGTAAAAGTAAAATAAACACAAAATAACTTGACAAATTTAGGAGTGAAAAAAACAATTTAAAGGAAAATTAGTTTTCATGACTAACTTCTTGTCCAGGTGTTTGCGATGATGTTTATCTCAACAAAGAGTACGGTCATCAGTCAGTCTGAAAAGGTTTGGAAATGTTTACAGGCTTGGAAAAATAAAATAAAGTGAGAAGAATTTATATCCCCTGATTCATTTTATGATTCCCCATGTTAGATTATGTAAATTATTTTTTTAATATAAATAATTGACAGGGATATGTATTTTTATGTGTCGTTTTAAGAGTTATTGAAGACTTTTTTTAAGTTAAGCTTTTTAGTTTATCTATTTGGTTTTTTGGAAGTTAAATTTATGGATTACTTTTAAAAAACTTTATCTTGAAAGAGGTTAGAAGTACAGAGTAAAAATATCCCCAGTGACATCACAAAACTTAAACATTGAAATTACTGGAGTTGAACATAGGTCAGATTTTAAAGCAAATTATTATTACTTTGCTCCAGTTACTACAGAAGAACAAGGATTAAAAAAAAAACAAATGAAGAAATCACACGAGAATATTATAAAACGTGAAGATTCATCCTCAAAACTGGTGATAATTATCACTACATTTGTGAAAATGTAGTAACAAGCTACATCGATTCTACAAGTTAAATAAAAGCGTCTGTCAATAAATATTTAATTTTAGGAACCAAAATTGAAATATTTTCGTTAAAAATCCTCTTTAAACCATGCTAGGAACAGCTTGCTCGGTAGGACGGCATTTTGTGTTGCACCGCTGTATCCTCGTCAAACGGCTGACGTCATCAACATCCGGGTGACTCCGTGAGGCGACTGATGCAAGTTCTAACAGTTCCAAGCAAGTACACCTCGCTGCAGCAAACAGGACGGAAACCGCCGAACACCTGGCGGTGACCCGCAGGTCAAAGGGCTTTTACTGACACCACTGCGAATCTGGAACAGTCCAGGAGCTAATTATATTTATTTAACAATAAAAAAATATATATAAAAACGAACGTAAATGGCTTTAAAATTGGGTGTATTTAAAGGAAATGTCATAACTGGTAATAAAAAATGAGTCTACATACTTTTCGCAAACTTAAAATTTTTTTGCCTTAGGTTTTAAATAATCTTTGATAAATGTCTGTTGAAGCTGAAGAGTTTAAAGGTATTGTGTTGCTTTAAAGCTGAAACCTCACAAGATTCAGGTGATTCAATTTGAAGAGATAAGTGATAAGAAGAGATAAGTCCTCTATTTTTATTTTATTGTTAATCATTTAACTCATAAATTCATATATAATGAAATAATCTTCATGCTGAGACAAAGTTCCTTCATTAAGAAACAAACATCCTGTTTATCCAGGATACTGTTTATTCTTAAAGAATAAAATAATCTGAGAAGTCCATGTGTTTTACTTTTTTCTGATGCAAAGTTTTCAAGATTAAAATTTAGATTAAATAAAAATTATATTTAAATTATGTATGTAGTAGTAGATTATCTGGGCTTCATTTTATGTTATTGCACCATTTTTAAAACTGAAAAAATAAGTGAAATACTTAATCAGTAAAACTCTTATCATATTGAAGCTCTTGTGAGTAGCTTATAGCACTGCAAGCTGAAATCTTCCTAGAAAACTATCAAAGTACTATTTATATGGTGGAAACTGCCTGAACTAATTAGGAAAATATGTCATTAAGAAATTTATTTCCCGCCAAATTATCAAAATTATTATAGAAATACAAGATCTAATAGTTTCAGGAGCTTCAAATAAGAATTATTGCTATCAATTTGCACAAATAATAATATTATTGTGATATGACAGAAACTGCTTATTGTATTGTGCCACCTAGTGGTTGTTCACAGTAAATGCTCCCCTGAAGCTTCAGGAGCAAAGGCATCATACAAAGTACACATTTTTTATATAAAAACAGGTTAATTTGAACATTTACCTTCAAACTGTATGAATTATAAAAAAGTTACGGTCAGAATTTAACAACTGGATCCGTTTCTGAAACTTAAAGTACAAAGATGATATGATTACATACGTAGATAAAACAAGACATATTTTAGAGGATTTCTGCTGATCTTCAGCAATTTTATCTTTCTTTTAACTCCATCTTTTAAAAAAAAATTACATATATTTTACATTTTTTCAGATCACAGAAGTACATTTTACACCCATTCATAAACATCAATGTGCAACTTATTTCTCTGCAAACATTTGCAGAGATTATGACATTTTTATATCTTATAGAAACAAATGAATTGGATTTGTAATATAAAAACACATTACATTTATCCTGTTATTAAAATGTTGAAGTGAAAAGTGCTTCCAGTCAAAGTGATGCTGTTGCTCAAACATAAGGCGCCTGGTGAAAGTGCTTCATCTGAAGAGTTTCATTCAAATAAACGACACATTTGGTCAAACTGAAGACTGAAAACTTCGTCTTGTTCCCAGTAACACTGAGACGTTAAGCAGCTTATGTGCAGTTTGAGGTTAAATTTCTAAACAAAACATCAATTTAAAAAAATAAAACACCAAATAAAAAGTGCCAAGACCAAAGCAATGGAACAAACTGACTGTGGAACAAATTGAAAAAAACAAACAACAAAAAATTAAAACTTCCACCCTTTAAAAATGAATCATGTATTACCTCTTAATAATAAGCAAACATGATCTGAATAAACAAACAAACTAAACGTTTTTATCCTGAGGTTAATTAAACTTTAAATCTGCAGACAGTGAAGCATCGTTGCAGCAAAACAAACCGACAGAAAAGATTCAGCAGCCGTTTTACTGTCAGTTCAGATGATCCGGTTCCTGCCTGGTTTCACCACAACTCAATCAGCATCTGCAAGCTCAGATTTCCTCACATTTAAATGTTTTATTCTTTTCTTACGTTTTAAAAAATCTTATATGTGCAACTGCATCTTTATTTGGCAACATGTTTCAAGAGAATCGTTGCTATTGGAGCCAACAGTGATAAAAAACAGTCTGTTATTTCATTGTATGCCTCTAGGAGGCGCTGTTGGACATTACCTCTAACTTTAATAATTTAATCAGGATGAAGGAGATATTTTCCTCTGGAAACCCGGAGAAACTAGATAAGATACTAGAAAATTTTATGAGATTTTTTCTCTCACTTTTTTAACCAATCAGATCTGAAGAGAAACGTACTTAAAAAAAACAAACAAACAAAAAACTTTAAACAATGAACTGGTTCTTGTTTTTAAACAAGAAAAAAAAATCAGGCATCATGTTTTTACGATCTGTTCTGGATATTTTATATTTCTTATAATAGCTTTAAACACTAATCAGACTCAACTGGCCCTTTTTTGAAGGACAATTTTGTTTTCAGAGACTTCATAGTTCTGTTTCTGTTTCTGTTGTTTTGTTTATTTATTTTAACATGTCTTTGAGTTCCAGTGTTAAATGTTCATAATATTTTGAAGCTTATTGATATTCAAGAACGTGTTCCTGCATTATTACTATTATATTACTTAAAAAAGGTCTTAAAACAATATCACAACAACTTCTGGAACAAGTTATCGTCCAGAACAATTTGAAATAATTAAATCAAGTATTTCTGTAAAGTCAACTCCTACAGTTTTACCAAAATGCTACAGATAAACGTCGTCGCTCCCAAATATCAGAGGTTTATCTCTCCAACGCCTCAATAAGACGCCAACGTCTCTCTGAGTACCATGACTGGAATATTAATGCATCTCAAGTATCAGTTTACTATTATTATTAATGACCTGTAACATGAATAACATTATTCACGTGTGATTTAATTGTGTTTCTTATAGAATCGAAACACCAGAATTACAAAATTGTGTTTTTTCAACATTAGCAGAATATAGACAAAGTTTTGTGCACATTTGTCATGAAACACAGCAGCTGACTCTGATGCAGAACAGCAGACAAGCAACATTAATATCAGATATCATCCCAAATTTTAAATAAGAAACTGGACAAGTGGAGGACAAAAGAAATGTCACTCCAACTTTGGTCTTTCAGGAAAATCTGACGTGAGACTAAAGCCATGAAATCTTAAGTTTTACAGTTTATAGAATAAACTGGATTAACTCTGATTTATTATAATTAAAGGTATTATTTAGGACCAATAGTATTTAGTTTTTTCTGATATTGTTGCTGTAGTTTGAAATCACCTAAAATCCTATTTTCTGTTGAATTTCTGTGATTTTTCTGGGTTAAGTGAAGGACGATGTGTTTTTGTTAAAGGTTCTGATTTCCACTCTGAGCAAAGCAACACGGTTTAGTTTGTACTTGTGAACTGCTGTGTGATTCATCCATTTTTACTCCTGAATGATTCATATGTCGGAGCTGCGAAGCTTAGCGACCGAACGAACAGCATTCATCTGAAAACGGTTGGGAACTCGACTGATACGGAGTGAAAAATCAGCCAAAAATAAACCTTCAAAATACTGAGCAGGTCCACCTTCAATGATTACAGGAAAATCTGAATCATTAGAAAGTAAGAAATAAAAGATGAATTAAAGAGTTTTTAAAGCGATGTAAACTTCCCACAAGAAGAAAATGTTGCAAAAGATGTGAAAACTGTGCGTTGAGGTCAGTCGCTGCTTCTCTTTGGTTTTTCTTTAACTTTGACCTTCTGCCCTCTCCTCTTCCTCCTCTTCCTCCTCGACGGCCCACGCCTCAATCTTCCCGCTGCCAAATATTGTGAAGATAACAGCGCCGCCGATGTTGATCCCAGCAGAGACCCAGAACACCTTCCTCCAGCCTGCCATGGTGTGCTGCAGAAAGGTCAGAGGTCAGTCTACCCAGTGTACCGCTGCTGACACCTCACTGGAGTTAAAATATGATAAATAACACAATAAAACAGTCTTATCTTTATACGAGAGTCTCAATAAACCCACCAGAGCAAAAGAAAACCTTAGGAATAAAAAGGTTTAGAGCAGATCAAACAGAAACCAAACCAGGTGGGAAAGAAAAGCTGGACGTATTTCAGCATCAAGATTTCTTGGCGACTCACATCTTCCGTAAAGTATCCCGTCACGATCGGCGCCACGACACCCGGGATCGTCCCGAACGTGTTGGTGATTCCCAGGAGGAATCCGGCATACCTGCCAGGAAAAGAAACAATAAATAAGTAGATAAAAATATAAAGTTTTCCTCCTATGTTGCTTTCTGCTGCCATCAAATAATCCAGTTTTCTTCTCACACACAAACTGGACCAGAATTAGGCTGCAACCAACAATTTAATTTAATATTTTATTGATTATTCTGACTATCGATTATCCTATTCTGACAATTAATCGATTTGTCTATCAATTATTCTGATGACTTATCAGTTATTCTACTAAATATTCTCATGATTAATTGATTAGCCTACTGATTATTCTACTGATTATTTCAACCACTTAAGCTGCTTTTATACGACATCGGGTAATATATTCAAAGAACCAGGCTAAAACTGCCCATAAAGTTTTGGGTTGAACATATTAATGAAAAAAAATTGTTTTTTAATCTTAAATACAAAATATTAACATATTTGTACACTTTAGGCTTAGTTTCTGCTCTGACTGTGTTGGTCGTTTTTTGTTTTTTACATCTGTATACTCCAGTTTAATCAATTCCTAAAGTAGTTGATGATCATTTTAATAATCGATTAATCACGATTAATCGTTACTGTTGGCTCCATAAAACTGATTCACCTCAGTAAACACCTTGGTGCCAGTCTGTCCCTGTCCTCTGCTGCCGACGCTAGCTAAACTCTGCTAGCTAAGCTCTGCTAGCTAAACTCTGCTAGTTAAGCTCTGATAGCTAAACTTTGCTAGTTAAGCTCTGGTAGCTAAGCTCTACTAGCTAAGCTCTGCTAGCTAAACTCTGCTAGTTAAGCTCTGATAGCTAAACTTTGCTAGTTAAGCTCTGGTAGCTAAGCTCTACTAGCTAAGCTCTTCTAGCTAAGCTCTACTAGCTAAGCTCTGCTAGCTAAACTCTGCTAGTTAAGCTCTGATAGCTAAACTTTGCTAGTTAAGCTCTGGTAGCTAAGCTCTACTAGCTAAGCTCTGCTAGCTAAGCTCTACTAGCTAAGCTCTGCTAGCTAAACTCTGCTAGTTAAGCTCTGATAGCTAAACTTTGCTAGTTAAGCTCTGGTAGCTAAGCTCTACTAGCTAAGCTCTGCTAGCTAAGCTCTACTAGCTAAGCTCTGGTAGCTGCTTCTGTCGCACCATCCTGATTCGCCTGAAATGATATCTTCTGCGTGACATTATTTATGTTTTTATGCATAATTGCATTTTTAAATTTTATTTTAATAAAATGATCTTGTTTGTTCCTTTAGGAATATTAAATCTACTGAATTGTGTAAAGCAACACCTCCAGCTCAGATGCTAATCTGTTAGCTCATGACTCCATGTTTGAGCTGAAACGGTTGCCATAGCAGCGGGCACCCACCGCGGAGCGATGTCGATCTGGTTGACGTAGACTCCGGCGGAGCTGGTCCCTCCTAAGCTGGTGGAGAGCGTGAGGAAGGTGACGGTGAGGATGTGGCTGCATCCGGCGTAGCAGACGGCGATGAGGAAGAGCGCCGGCAGCACCAGGCCTGCAGAGAGACGAGTATCTCCATGGCAACCCAGCAGCTAGTCTGTTCAGGCTGAAAAAGTAACCTCACTGACCTGTGAAGGTGAAGATCTTGCGCACGTTGGTGATGCTGAACACCTGCCTCATGATGAGCCAATCAGCAGCCACGCCGGACAGCAGCGAGACCGGAACGCTGCAGAAGTACGGCAGCGCCGACAGGAAGCCGTTCTGAGGGACGCAAGTTACTCAATTATTAACACAGAACTCAGCAACAGAATGAAATATTTACAACTCATTATAAAATGAATGTTTTAAATAAAAATATAATTATATTAGGTTAATATTAAATGTTACAACACAGTAAATTCAATCTGTTAACCACAGCAAAATGCAGAACAGAACCCAACAGAAACAGCTAATTAGATTTTAAGGCTAATTTATATTAATAACTGAATTTTTCACTGATCCTGTTATGAGAGAAAGCAGAACATGGAGAATGAACGCTTTCAAAACATTTTCAATATCTTCTCAAATGGAAAACGTTTAGTCCTAATAAACTCAAAGTATTTTTCTTTTATTAGCTACGTTTATTACTTTTATTTTAATATCACTCAAGTTGTGCCGCAAACATTCAGAAACTCAACAGACTTTGACTCCTGAGCCTTTAAACTGAAGACAGAAAATATTTTAGAACAAAGCTCTCAATTTTTGTTTCTGAGTTTGAACTAAAAACATTTTCTAGAACAAAAAGTAGAAACACTAAAGTTCCAGCAGGAATGTCGCCCTCAACCGATCAAAAGTTAAAAACAAAGTATCTGTATTTCTGTCACCTCATTTCAGAAAGTGAAACTCAAATATTATATAGATTCATCACAAACAGAGTGAAATATTTAAAGAAATATTTCAACCCAACATTCTTGAATGAATTTTGCGTCATAGTCTTGCCAAAGCTGCAGTTAGCTCCATTGCTGGATTTTTTCCTTCCACTCAACTTTCTGAATTTCAGGTTTTCATTCACTGTGAGAAATTAGAAGAAATAAATATTTCCTCGTTCTGAAATGAGGGGCAAAACAGGTAAGTTTCAGTTTTTTAATCAGGTGCGACGGAGCAGCAGAAACTCACCGACTGCAGGTCAAAGTGCAGGATGTCGTTCATGTAGGTGGGCAGGGAGGTGAGCAGCGTGTAGAACGACCAGTTGGAGCACATCTGGGTGACGATGATGGTCCACAGTGGGACGGAAAGCCCCATGGACAGAAGAGGCAGCGACCAGCCGTGACCTTTGCCCTGAAGGGAAATGATAACAGACAAATTTAACTCGTTTCTGGGAAACGGTGAGAAAAACAACACACAGATGAACAAGCAGAAGTGTTTAGCGTTGATAAAAAAATTAGTTTTATATGTAAACAAGATCTGAGAAGGAAAAAGCAGAAACAGGAACTCTAAAGGAGAAGTGAGGAGTATACAGGCCGGAAATTTCTCCAACATTTAGTTTGAAAAGCAGATTGCTAATCTGCTTTTCTGACCATTAATCAGATGAAACAATGACACATTCTGCAGACTTGTTATTTAACCTCTTTAGATTATATTTTAAAATATAAAAAACTAAAAGCTGAACCAAAACAACCCGCATGCTGATGCTCACCTGAGCTCCAATAGAGTTAATGATGTAATCTCTCTCCTGTTCGCTGATCCGACGGTGAGTTCGAGGGTCGTCGGACACGAGAATGCACCAGAAAACGAACCAGAGGCACCCGGCGCCTCCTGAGGGACGAGGACGTGAAGCGTTAATAAAAAAGGAGCTGAATGATGGCGATTTCTGCGTGTTTCTGCCACGGACCGCAGAGATAGAACACGGCGGGCCAGCCCAGTTGCTCACAGACGTAACCGGTGAGCGGCAGCGCCAGGCAGGCGCCGAAGCTTCCCCCAGAACCCGACAGGGAGATCAGGAAGGAGCGCTCGAGGGGCGGAGCCCACCGGGTCCACATCGCCATCATGGCTGGGAACGTTACGCCCTGAAAACAAGATTATGGATTACAAATAAGTGCAGCAGTGGTATATAAGTTTTTAAATTCAACAACAAAACACTTCTCTTTTCCAACAGCCATTGTACAGCGCATTCAGCGGTAAAACCAGCTGACCAAACGTGCTTGAGTTCTGCTTGTGTTGCTAGGTAACGGGCTGGGTTTTGCTGGGGTTGCTAGGTAACGTGACAGTGCCTTCTGATTTATGACGTTACAGATTGAAGGTTTTTGGAAACGGTTCATTTTCCAGACGTCAAAAAAACTTCAACTCATTTCCAAAAGACATCTGGGTGTCTTTTTTAATGTCTGAAAAATCCTTTAATTTCCATGGCAACCAATCAGATGTGTGAAACATGGAGGGGGATCTAGCCCCGCCTTTGAGGACACAGTTCCCCCTCGTTAGCAGTTTAGGTGCCAACGAGCTTCCGCCTCACAAAGCAGCTCCTTCAGACTAGCCAGCAGCAATTAGCAAACGTTTGCTGAGCTCATTAAGGAGCTACTTCTCAGTGTGATGCTGGTAAAAACTTTGTTAAAGAGTTAACAGAGGGGCCATGTTGAGATAACTTCCTGGAGGTGGAGTTTCAGAAACAGCAGAAATTAAAAAATAAAATAAAATTTCAAGGCGTTAAATTATGATGTAAAAATTTTATTCATATTTGATATATATTATATAGCACATAGCAACTGAAGGTACCATCGCTGCTTGTGCTATAAAATGGCCCTATGTAACACCGTCCCTTTAAAAACCAGGTGACCTACCTCTCCGAAGCCCTCCAGGGCCCGCAGAGCAAACAGCCAGCGCGACCCCCACGCAGCAGCCAGCGGCGTGAGGACGGTGAGGACAGCCGTGCCGAACACGCCCACACCCAGGAAGATCTTCCCTCCGTAGTGACCGGCCAGGTAGCCGCCCGGGATCTGAGTGCACAGGTACCCAAAGAAGAAGGCGCCCAGCAGCCAGCCCTGAGTCTCTGAGTTCCAGGGATACTGGGGGGTCTGCGGGGACACAATCAGCCGTCAACAGAAACACCAGCGTCTGTTCAAATGTCTCTCCAGAGCCGTGCTGACGTGTCAGCAGAGCTTTATAAACAAGCCAAGTTGTAAAAATGAACAGTTCTCACTAACTGACAGTCTGGGGAAAAGGTAGCAGCGCCATATGAGATGGTGACTGACAGCGCTAAGTCCCGCCCCCTGGCTCTGATTGGTTGCTTCTAGTTAGCTCAACTTTTTTTCACGGTTTATCTGTCACATACCAAACAAATATGTAAATAAATACATTCTACAAAAGTTGCATGCTTAAGCTTTTAATTAATTGTTATTTTTAAACAATCTTTTGGTAAGCGAACTGCACCGCCGCAGTTTGAGCTCAAGTCAAGGCAAATACAGTGACGTGTACATGCAATACCTGGCGGACCACCAGGGGGCGCCCGCACACTATTGCTCACCCCGTCCGGCTGCTGCAGAGCTCTGCTGCTGTTTTCCGGTCCCGACGGAAGCGGACACGCCGCGTCCGCCGTGGTGTTCCTGGTTCCGGCCGGATCCGTGGCGTTCACCATGGCAACCATGGCGACACTGAGGTTGACACGGAGCCCGTAGACCACGGAGATCCCCAGGAACATGAGGACGGCGAGGCCGAGGCGGGCCGAGCAGCACCGAGGGGGAACTGTGGACGGGAACAGATTCTACTGAAGTCCAAATGACAGCGCTTTATTTTGAAATTCCACTTTGGTAACATTGGACTCTCTGTTGCAGAATCTGTGAAAATGTCTTTCTGTATGTTTGGACCTGGCAGCTCTAAGCTGGTGTTTTTATTATTATTATTATTATTATTATTATTATTATTATTATTATTATTATTTGTTGTTCTAAGCTCGTGGTGCCTTCAGGGACATTGTCATCGTCCTAGTTGATGTCTTGAGATGTTGCTTCAATGTGATGCTAACACACCTGAGTGCGTTTGAAAACTAAAACTGATTTTGTTGTTTTCGAAGTAATAGCTTCGAAAACATTCATTTGTTTAAATGAATAAACATTAAAAAATACTCATTATTAAATAATAAAATATAAGTAATTCAATAATATGTATCATGTTTTTACTATTTATACATTTCTTGTATTTTTTTTAATTGTTCAGTCATTTATTTGTATATATGTTCTGTTATTGTTGTTGTTTTATCTGAGCAAATTTCCAGTAAGAAAAAATAAAAAGCTACATATAATAATAATAATAATAATAATAATAATAATAATAATAATGTGCTCCATATTGAATTTTCTTTTTTGGAGAAAAAACGCTGTTTGCTTTAACATTGACATTAAAACAAACCAACCAAACTCACCGGCATCCTTCCCCAGCAGAACCTCGGTGTCCAGGAGAACCTCGGTGTCTCTGCTCTCGTCGGTGTTGATGGAGCCGTTGGGCCGCGGCATCGCAGGCGTCTGAGCCGGACTGGATCGGTCGGTGGGTCTCTGTCACTGATCCATGGTGAGCTGGAAACGAGTCATTAAAACATCAACAAAGCAGAGAGGAAGCGAGATGAACGCGTGACGGAGTTTCAGCTGATCGGGATTATTGTTGAAACTCTGCAGAAATGTTTGGGCAGTTTGATGTTTCACAGTACCACTTCCTGTTTCAGTTATCTGAACTCGTTTAGCTTCAGCAGTTCCGATGGACAACAAGTGGCATCCAGTGAAGCTCAGCTCAAAACTTGCTTTTTCATCAGAACATATAAAGATCTGCAGACTTTTTCTCAATCATGAAGACAGATGCATTAACCCTTGATATGTAAAAAGCTTTTAAGACAAACCTAACTTTAATCCAGGAGCACATCATCACTGAAAAATGCAGAGAAATACAACTTTTAATTTTGTTCAGTGGGGGGAAAAATTAAAAAAATAATAGCTACTGGTCTAAACTGAGACAAACGAAGCAGAACGAGGATCTTCCACCACACAAAAACATCACTGCATCAAAATATGACGTCCTAGAGCCAACAGGCCTGTGACAATAACAAACTGTCCAAAAAACAGTTAATCTGAGACCATTTTAAGTAATATATTGACAACGGCATCATAATACAGGTTTCCCCTTTCGAAGGCTAATAAACGTTCATATTGTACGGAACAGGAAGATATTTTTAACAAAATAAAACAACAAAAAACAGTAAATAAAACTGAAATAAAAAATACACACAACCGAAAATATAAATAAAATGGATTATAAAGTCTCTGTAAACAAAAAATATTAATAATCAATTTATCTTAATTTATCATACGATTAATTGCTTATTGTGAGAGGCTGAGCCACCAAATCTCCATATCAACCATCAGTTGTCATCTGAGATACTTACTACTGGTACTCTTCTGTCACAAATGTGAAGTTTGCTCAACTCTCTGGGGATTTCACCTGAATCAGACTTAACTTTCCAACAACAAAAACTCCAGGTGAGTCAATGATAAGCACAGTGGAGGTTGGGTGATGCTGTGGGTCTGTTTCACTTCTAAAGTCTCATTATTTGCAACTGCAACATCAACAAAAACAACCTGCTTTCTGCACATTTTTTGGCATTTACGCAAAATCTACTGCAAATTAAACAAATATTCTGGGTCAGAACCACCTTGACAACAGCCTGACTTTCAATTTAGCTTCACTGTTACAAAGCGCCGCGACTTTGAGGAAGTTCCTAATGAAATTTGCTTTAATTTGGAACTATTGAAACATCTTGGAGCGAAACAGGAAGTAGATAAAGTCATGGTAATGAAAGAAAGTACATCCTCTTTTTTTACACATCAGGGGAAAGTGATCAGGTGCTTATGAGTTTGTAAAATGATTCAAATTAAACCTCAAGCGTAAAAAGCACAGCAGGCTCCTCACTGTTATTTATCAAGAAAATAAGAAGCAGGACGGATTTAGAAAAGAGAAGTTGTTAAGAAATCCTCACAGCGAGCTTCAGAAGGACAGCTGCGAAAAGTTTTAATTATGAAAAACAACATGTGCTGAACTCAACTACAATGGACTCTACGAACACTCACTGCACAAGTCTCCACTGCTGAAGAAAAGGAACATTGGTTTGCTGGAAAACATTTGGACAAACAATAAAACTGTGGAAGAACATAAAGGTTCTTCAGGGGGAGCTGCTGGCAAACCTCATAATTTGCTGAAAAAACATTGACACACTTACTAGGGGGAAAAAATAAGGAGAAATTTTCAAAAATGTATCCAAATATCCAAAAGTCTTGAAAAACCCATAACCAAAACAGCTTTGAAAGATTAGAAAAAGGTCCAACTTATTGGAATCAGAGTCATTAAAACATATTTATAATTTTTCACGTGACTAAAGCAAGTCCTGGCAAGTATGACAGCATTGCATCACGAGGATTCCTGTCAGGAACAATCAATGCGTTAATGAATCTCTGTCTTTGAGATTCAGATGAACTTCATGTGAAAAGGACAAACTAGCAGCAACAAGAGGAAACATGGAGGACGCAGCAAAATAAAGCTCAGACTTGGAAACATCTGCTTATCTGGTCTGTTTTTTAAAATCATGACGCTGTAAAGGGCCCAGAGAAACCTGACATGATGTTTTTAAATATACCTCAGGATTAAAAATTCCCTTCAGACTTGTCTGTAAAAATCAACCAACTCACTTCAGGTCACCTAAAAAACAACATTAAGTTGTTAGTTTCAAGTTTTATTTTTCTATTTTGCTGTAAGTCATTGTTTCATCATGATAAAATCTAACTTACCTAAAATAAGCTTATTACTTCTGATGACATCGTAAGAACAACTTTGGCAGCAACAAAACACAAACCTGAATGCTTCAGAGAAACCTGGTTAAAATATCAAAGTTAATTTCACCCAAATGTGAGTTTTATCCATATGTGTTAGTGAAATACAAAACTAAAGTTAACACGTTAACTTTAAGCTTCTGTTCCTTAAATCAAAAAGTTACAGAATACTGGGAAATTTTGGCTTATAATAGACAACTTTAATATGCAATCCATTGACAAAAAACTAAATTAAAAATTAAACCTGAACAGTTATCAACGCTGTCAAAGACACTAAAAACCAAAATCCGATCTGAAAATAGAATAACCGCAAAATACAACTTCACTGTAACTGAGAGCTATCAGGTGAGTAAAAGCCTGTAACTGTATTTCTAAAATTAAATCTTACCTTCATAATTCTAATCAAGCGAATAAACACAAAGCTTCTCCCGGCAAGACAAAAACTTAAAGCTACTTGTTTTTCAACAGAGTCACATGAGGAACAACGATTCGGGGAAAATAGATCTACAAATCATATGAAGCGCTACGCCTTGTTTGAGACCCGGAAGTGAGTGCGTAATGAATGAGTTATCAATCTGTACTTATGCGTATGACGTTGACGCTTGTGATTGGCTCCTTGTGCTCATCCGTTTATTAACAAGTAGTGGAGGCTCTATAGATGTGAATAAACACTTTAAATACATTTAATTATTAAAGCGGTCTTTTCGTAGTTTTAATAGTGTAGTATTTTGTCATATATTTTGAAAATGTAAAAAATTTGGAAAAAAACGTCTTCAAATTATTCTTGAACTGTCTTTGCAATCGTCACAATTTAAAGTTTTTGCTGCGTTTTAGTTGACTTTTAAAAGTGTATTTCAAAACTTGAGAGCATATAGCAAGCAAAATATAGCAAGAAAATATTCGGCTGCTTGATTTTTTTAATACCCCAATATTTCTGAAAATATTCTAATATTATTGTTTTTTTTAAACACAGCAGTTTAAAACACAATTCTTATAAATATACTAAATATAATTTTTATCCTGTTTTTACTAGTATGTCGTGTTCTGCAGTTAGACTTAAAAACGTGACATTATAAATGTAATTACATTTTAATGTCGTTCATGAATATATTTCTTAAAAATACCTCTGTAATTTCAGTAACTCTGAAAGCTGTTAGCCACTTTTCTCTTCCAGTTTTAATTTTAGATTTTCTATGTATTTATTTTTGAAACATTTTTTGTTTTCTGGTGTTGCTATGGCAATAGACCACTTGTTTGTAGGCGGAAGGGTAAGCGCCACAGGCTAACGGTTGAGGCTCAGTTTGGAACTGTCTCATATTTGCCACCTTAAACCAGACACTTTTAGCAGCATTCATGGCTGGCTTCAGGGTGAGTAAATCCCGGGAGCCTTGCTCTGCTTTATTGTTAATACGTATATGTATATATTTTTTTTACATTGCTACGTCTTGTTTATGTTTTCATTTTTATGCTAATGTAGCATTAGCTAACTGGTTAGCATCGTGTGTATGCTTGGCCATGAACGAAACCTGCCTGCTTTATATTCAGCTTTTATGTCAACGTAAAGCCTCTGGAGCTAATGTAAGCGGGGCTTCCGGGTATTTTAACGTTGAATTACAGCAGCTTTTTGATTCTTTGTTTTAGGCCCCAGAAACGAAGCGGGAACAGTTCAGGAGATACCTGGAGAAATCAGGAGTTCTGGACTCTTTAACCAGCGGTGAGTGGACAGGAAGTTCAGTCACATGTTAGCTTAACTGTTTCAGTCATGCGCGAAAGTTGCTGCGAGAACACAGATGTTGTGATTTGTAACTTTAAAAATAATATCATTCTGTTTAACATTCTTTTTTCACAGCCTTACCTGTGTTGATATGAATTAATATACTGGCATTAATTTAGCTTCCCCGTTCGGGCAGAAATTAATACAAATAAATCTTTGTTCTTTATTCAATATTTAAAACAAATCTTTGCTATGAATTTATTTACACAGTTACCAAAATACAATGTGAACCTTTAACAAAAAATAAAACAAAGCTTTACAGTTTATTAAACACCACATTTGTGTAATTGCACAAACTTTCAGCTTTATTTAAATGTTATTACATGTAGGTTTCAGTACTGTGTTGATTTATCAGTTTCTATCTTGCAGTGCTTGTGGCTCTTTATGAAGAACCAGACAAACCAGAGAATGCACTTGAGTATCCTTTTCAAATTAAATGACATATTGTTTAAATGCTGTATTTATATTATAATATCTAAAATGAGACTTGGTTTTGCTTCTGCCTGAATCATGACAGTTATTTCTAGTCGAACTTTGAGGAAAATGTGATTTCCTGCCCAGAAAGTTTGGAGTTGTCTTTATGCTCACTGTTCACATTTTGACTGTATTTAATAACAGATTTGTTTGATTGGATCTTACATTATATAATTTAAAACAAATTGTGTTTAATTTGGAACACAATGTGCCTAGTAAGCCTAATCTCTCTAGGTGGCGCTGTCACTCTGACGTTCAGGTTGTTTTTAACTGTACTGAGGAATAGTTTAGCTTAATTTCCTGCCACGTTGCTGATTTAAAATAGTATTTAAAGGTCTGTCCTCTTGTTTGCCTGTTGAAAAGTAATTTATCAAAACAAACTTAGCAGAGCTGTGAAACAGGAGAGGCTGTGTGTTTCCTGTATATCAGGTTAACTGGATTATTTTGCTAATGTCTCTTTGGGAGGGTTTATTATTACAGCATACAGTGAAAAGCAAAAGACTGAAATAACATTTTTCTTTTCAGATAAAAAAATACACCTACTTAAAACATAAAAGTTAAACCAAAGAGTTGAAAGTGTTTGGAGTTCTGTGAAGTATTTATTCAGCAGCTTTGCTGCAATAGACACAAATTTAATCAGTCAGTTCGCATAAAAAGACAAATGTCTGAAAATATCTGGAATTAATTTCAGCCAAATACATAAAAAATATCCAACAGATAAAGTTTTTAACTTGGCTTATATTTCTATTAACTAATGTCAGACAAGTTCAGGCAAATTAAATCTTTTACACTCTCAGGTCAGAAAGCTGCAAACGTTAAAAGCTCAAATGTTTTTGTTGAAGTTTGTTTTTCATTTACACAGTAGCACACAGATAATAAAACATTATCTTTACCATCTCAGCTAATTTGCTGTTTAAACCGTTCAATACCCCGACACTGCACTGCATATAAAACCTTATTTATGCAGAACTGTTCCAACTATTTGCACTACAGGGACAATAAAAGGCATTTCAAACTACTATTCTGTAGTTTGAAATTAGTTCAGATGGTTGTACTTAGAGTGGTTTTAATCTCCTAAACCTCCTCAGCCTGCTGTGAATCATAACTGGACCTTAACCAGCGTCTCAGCTACATAAAGGTCCACCTGGGGGGGGTGGTGTGTGCAGAGCCGACGGACACAGAGGTTCTGCAGACAGAGCTGGCCGATCTACAGCAGAAGTTCAATCTGCTGATGGAGGAGAACAAAGAGCTGAGGAACAAGGTGAGACGCTCGGCTGTCCATGTTCCTGTTTGTGTGTTCGGAGCTGAAAACATCATAACCTCCCGTTTCTCCTCGTCTCGCAGTTGCTGCAGTATGAGCCGTCGCCTGAAGAGGGCGCTCCACAGCAGCCGGAGGGCGTGGTATAAAAGAACATTAAAGTTGTCGTTTTCTTTGTATAGAATGTATTTCTTTATTCATTATTACAGTGAAGTGAAGACAGACTGTTGATTTTTGTTAAATAAGAACCAGCTGCTGCTCCCGAATAAAACTATTTTCTGCCATGTTTGCATCGCCTCAACTTTTTACATAAAACTAGATTCTTTTAGATAACATTAAGTCTGAGCATTAAGTAGAAAAATAATATTTATACAAAAAAAAAAAAAATTCAGACAATATTTTAGTTTTGGAACCAGAGGCATAAATGACACCCAGGGAAACTTAGCGTTAAAGGAAAACCGTTCATCCCATGTCATCAGTGGCTATGCTAACTGGCTTTAGCATTCACAGCATGCTTTGCTAAACTGCAGTGTAACAGAAAGCAAAGGGGGAGAAAGAGAGAGGTATGAGCAACACCACACAGAGGGTGATTGACGGCGCTAAAACTGTCTTGTTACAGTGGGTCCGCTTCACATTGACTATAAAAAACAACAGAAAAATTGTCAAGAGCAAAGCAGACATCTTTGTTGTTTATTATTTCTGAGTTTGGATAAATTCAGACCAGACCTGTGATCTGAAAGTGTCTGTTTGAATGACTGTGCCTGAAACATTATAGATCAATGTGTTGGTTTTTCCATTCCATGTGGTCCGTCAGCCTGTGTTCAGCTGAATCATTACAAATTGATCTGTTGGCCTGAAACTGACCTGGAAATGGTACACAAAAGAAGGTCCTATGGTTGTGGTCTGAACTTTTCTCTGCCATCAAGACGGGAATCTCTTAGTGATGTGCAGCGATTGATTTAAAGGGCTAGTTGTCTTTGTTGAGGATTTTAGTCAAGACTTTCCTTTAATCTTGAAAAGCTTCTTAGTTTGTCATCCACTGTGGCTTTCTGAAGGTATTCCAGGGATCTCCTTTGGGTTTTGGATCCCTTGGATTCAATCCCGTTCTGGCACCCAGCCATTTTTAGATTTAGGGTGTTTTCACACATGTAGTTTGTTTACTTTGGTCTAAATCAGTTGAGTTTGTCAACTTAAAGTCTTGATTGCTGTGTTCACATCGACACAAATGAACCAAACCAACGTAGGAAACAAACAAGGGGACTAAACACCTCAGGTAACCTGGTAAAGACCTGACTGAGGAATGCATCGTCCTTCAGTTGATCACTGGCAGTATGCCAGTGCTTTCATCAACAGCTATTGGGAATTTCCTAGCTGGGACTAAAATCTTGTCTTCTGTCTTTTAAGCCCTGATATTCGAATGATTTATTTAGATTAAGCTGATAAATTGGAGCAACATGCCCAAGTCTTAACCCAAGACTCTTAAACAATCTTTGTGTTTAAGAGTCTTATTTATAGGTCAGAATTGCAGGCTTTAAAAATATTCCTCTGCTGGTTGTCAGAAATCAAACAAACCTCCACAGAAAAACTCTAGAAGACCTTCAGAAATCCTGATGAACTGCTGTTGCGTCTAGAAATCTAGGCAACTCCATATCCCAGTTGGTGGTTGAATGATTCAGAGAGAAGTAACCTCAACAAACAAAAAGGCTTTCCTCTGAAACTGATCGAACAAGCAGCCAAAGTCCAAACACAATCCTGGCGAACAATTAAACAAAACCACTTTAAAGATTTTAGAAACTTCTGGCTGAAAGAAAAATATAAATAAAGGACTGGATCAGGACTTTTAGCACATTTAAATTAAGTCAGATTTAAATTTGTAAGTCAGTCGGGGCTCGTCTGCTGCTCCCGCTGCTCGCCGCTGACACTCTTCGGTTCGGTGAAGAAGTGACAGGACTGTTACTCTCCCGGCTGTGTCGAGACACTGAGCTCAGTTCCCCCACAGAGTCTGGGCTCTGGGACCGGCTCGGCCTCTTCGAGTCCGACTTGGAGACGATCCTTGCTCTGGGGCCGGCGCAGCTGCTGCGGAGCTTCATGCTGCTGTTTCCATGGTAGGAGTCTCCACTGTCCGAACAGTTCCCCTCAACCACCGTCGAGCAGTTCCACGGTGGGCTGAGCCGCCGTGTCTTCCTTGCTATGCCCGACAATGTGGTGGAGGAGGTGTCTGCCACAGGCAGAGTGGGGTACTCTGAGCTCTCACACTCCAGGTCGTCTTGGTGGGGTGAGGAGAGATCCTCCGGTTCGTCATGTTTGTCCATAGGAGGTGAGCGTGTCTCACTGCTGGTGTTGTTGGAGTTGCTGTTCTGCTCCGTGGGGCTTGGCACTCCCTCTTTGACGTCCTTGTGGCCCTCTGGCTTTGCACCGGGATCCCCTTGGATTGGGACAAAGGCAGAGGAAGCACTGAGAAGAGGGTAGTTGGGTCCATTGCCCTGCTTCTCCAGCAGTAAGGTGTATCCACTGGGAGCAGTGGGGATCGTACTCTTGCGACCCACTGAAGTTCCAACGCACACCTGATGCACAACAGAGTTCTTTTTGGACTTGCTAACATAACAGTCATCCAGGTCGTCTTTGAGGTGAGGATAGTAGTTCAAGATGCCCTTCTTGATTTTCTTGAAGCCCAGATGCATGATCTCCAGTAGGCTGAGGAACAGGGAGATGCAGGCAATGGCTTGCATGAACATCATGAAGACGGTTTTCTCTGTGGGTCTGGAGACGAAGCAGTCCACCACATTGGGGCACGGCTCCCTCTCACACTTATACAGCGTGTTCAGGCGGTGTCCGTAGAGGATGTACTGACCTGTCATGAAGCTGACCTCCACCACTGAGCGAGTGACAATGTGAGCTACGTAGGTGCACAGCAGCGAACCCCTCAGGGGGCTTTGTTCAGCTTCCCCTGCTCCAGCTGCCTCATCTCCTTCTCAATCCTCCTCTTCACCTCCACCATTTCTGCGTCCACAGCCTCCAGCTCCCGGCGCAGCGCCACCTTCTTGCAGTGTCGCTCCTTCTCCAGAGCGCGCAGCTGGTAAATGGCATGGCCCATGTACACTAGGGAGGGCGAGGACACAAAGATCACCTGGAGCACCCAGTACCGGATCAGGGAGATGGGGAAGGCCTGGTCGTAGCAGACGTTACGGCAGCCAGGCTGCTCCGTGTTGCAGATGAAGTCGGACTGTTCGTCGTTCCACACATCCTCTGCAGCCACGCCCAGCACCAGCATCCGGAAGATGAATAGGATAGTAAGCCAGATCTTGCCTACCATGGTGGAGTGGATATGGACCTCCTCCAAGATCCCACCAAGGAAATTCCAGTCTCCCATTTTGTTACATTAGCAGGGCTGGAATTGGTAGAGAAACACACATTAAGAATTGTTAACACATAAGATACACACTGTGAGCGTACATCAGTTGTTCATTTGGACAAGTTTAAAATATCACAATGTGGACAAGTCAATAGGAACCCCACAAAGGGACACAAACTGATCAATGCCTTTATGGACTCTCTGAGATGAACAGTTGTACATCGGTCACTGCCACCTAAAACTCACATAAGTACTGCGTGTATTCTGAGTTGCGCGGACTCTGCTGGCACTGTCCGCATATACAGCCTAGCATACCGTTTCCCCACATTTCTTATGACACACGACTTAATTTCCCACTATCCAGTTGGACAGTTCCAAGTAGCAAACATGGTGGATCTCTGCCTCAACTACGCATGGACCTCTGTGGAGTGAGGTACAGTTTGAAGTAAGTCTCTCTGAAGTCATCAGTCAGTTCCTTTAACTGTAGTCGAAAGATGTCGCTTCACTTGGTGGCAGGTCCAAAAATACTCAAAGATTAGTCTTCTATTGGTGGACCAAGAGAGAATTGATGGGTCGTAACTAATGGATGCAGCCAACATGCTCAACCATCAGGAAAATGGACGTTTGGTTGTATAACACGGCTCCAAATGTCACATTGCTCTCTTGTGAAACTGCAGACGATTACTGTCAACTAACAGCGTTATATTTACTGATGTGAACATTTTGTCGTTTTATATGGCTGAAGTTAGTTGAAACCACTGCTGTAAGAAGTGACAGTTATAATGTATTTATTGATAGTTGTTTAGTTTGTCATGAGAAAAATGGGGTTCGTGTTTCACAGTAACATTGTCATCATGTTATTCTTCATTTATAAATCCCACAGTTTCTAAATATTTAATAAGCAAACTAAATATTTAGATTCTAACTAAATATTTAGTTTCTGTGTTAAATGTGTACTTTGAAACTACTTAGCTTCAAACTAATTAGTGTGCTAAATAGTTAGCTCTATGCTGTACATTTCAAGTAGCAAACATTCGGCTAATATTTAAGCTAATATTTAAAGTCACTTAGTAATAACTGGAAGTTGACTATCAAAATAAAAGCTGTAGTAAACAACGATGACGAGTTTGAAATTAGCAATGCCAGACCCGCCTTTTATTTTGGTAGTCCACTTTCTGTTATGGGCACGTGAATTAGCATGTTAGCTACACATCTTGATCAGAGCTAATCATCAGTTAACAGCTAAATATTTTGCATGATAATTAGAGATTTAGCTTGAAACTGACATTTATTAATTAACATTGTGAAAATATTTAGGTATTTTATTTCTTATGGCCAGTCACTTCCTCCAGGTGGAGAATTTACTTCCGTTTTCAACAAAGTCTTTTCGATACGATACTGATTGACTGCATGTAGAGAAATTATTGAGAATTTCACTGAATATTCCTTCTAAAAAGTACTAATAATAATAATAAGAAGAAGAAATTCTGGGAAATCACAATGTTCCCAGGACAGAGGGGAGATTTAAAATTGATCTCATATTACAGTATCAATTAAAAAAATATTAAAACAACTTATGAACTTAATAATTTGAATGCATTCATGAACAACGCGCCGATAAAACGATAATAGAAACTGATTGCTGTCAGTAATCAATGCTGTGGCTCTGATTTTATTAGTATTGTGACAAAAAACACTGGAGCTTTAAACAAATGTAGAAAATTACGTCAAAATATGTGAAGATCCTGTCTGCAGAGTGATGTAACTAGTTTCATATAAAAGCAGATGAAAAGCGTCTCTATATTTTAAACAGTTCCACTAAATTTATTGCTAAATCTGCAAAAAATGCATTCAGATCTTTTTAAAGTGTCAACTCTGAACTCACCTCTCATCCTCGATATGAAATATAATAATCCCGCTGCTGATGTGTGCAGAGAAGCATGGGTCTCCGTGCTGGTTCAGAACCGAACTGAACGGATCGATCCCTGCAGGCTCTGCTTGTTCAGGACCCAAACGGTCGATACCGCGGCCCGGTTCTGCTGCCATTTCCCTCGCAGCTGAATGAACCGACCGCCTGCAGGTCACCAGAGGTGAAAATGTGCAGCCAGCTGGCTGAACCCAGAAGACCCTGAACCGGGTGGAAAACCGGGACCTGACAGAACCTCCGACCTGGATTATAATCCAGACTCTGACATGAACTAAATGGAGCCTATTATGCAAAATTCACATTTGGTATGTTTTACTAATTTGGGTCTCTAACTGAACAAAAACAAACAAACATCCAGCCATGATGCAGCAACAGATTAAAAATATCCAGAGTTGCTTCTTCTGATTCTGGCTCACGCTGTAAATAGATTTTGTTTCCCACAGATTAAAATCTCATTTTAAAAAGTATATTTTTAATTGTTTTCCAGTCAAGCCCAGAAAAACCAAAGTTACTGGACCTGGTTCTGGTACCGTTAGTGGTGTGAGTCGGTACCAAGTCCTGCTAGGAAATCAAAGCACCATCTCCATCAGCAGGGAGAAGCATGAAGAGCTCTGAAACTTTCCCCCACCACACTTTTTTCTTCCACTCAACTTTACATTAACATTTTCACAATAATAAATTGTCTTAATTTTGTTTTTGTTTTTTTCTGTAAGCTATATACGAAGAAGTATTTGGGCCATATAAAGAAAAAAAAACAACATTTAACTTTTATTTCAAATCTAATTTAGATTAAAAATTTATTGTGCAAGAAAATCTTGGTCAACAATTAAAAGAAAGAAGTATCACAAGAATAAAACAATAATAGGAGAAAAACATTCCTGTTATCACTGTGTTCTCGTGTTATTAATACTTTGCTGTAATTTAACTTTTTTCGTTTTATCTTTGACTTAATTCTTGTAATATTATTCTAGTGATTTTATTATTTTTATTTTCTTAGTGTAGCTATTATCAAATAGATTTTTATTTTAAAGTCATGGATTTATGAGTTTTGGAAATGAGAATCAAAAATGTAACTTTTTCATTATATTCCAACTTTTAGAGATTCTTTATAAACAACTTTCTTTGTGATTGTTTTGCTGAATTATTTCTCTATTGAGACGTTTTTCATTGGTTTAATCCACAGGTGTCAAACTCCAGTCCTGCAGGTTTTAGATGAGCCACAGGAACAAAACACTGGAATGAAACGTCTTCATTACCTCCTTGTGTAGCTCAGTTCTCCAGAACCTTAATGACCCAATTATTGTGTTCAGGTGATGCAGCAGAGGCTCATCTAAAAGTTGCAGGGCCCGGGGCCTCCAGTTGACACCCCTGGATAATTTCTTTCTCTACTTTTCTGATTAAAATATTTCTGTTTCACTGAGACGCGCCTGTGCAGCTGGAGGCGGGACTTAAAGAAACGTCAGGATTTCATTGGTTCCCGCCACGGTGACAGGAAGTGACGAAGTACCTGCACGTTCATTTTCTAGCAGCGGATCAATGAGACGCATTCGATTTCACACATGGCCGCCCCTCTGCTGTGTTTTTAATTTCATTCTTCCTCCGGCTGCTGTTCCATTAACAGGAAATCGATTATTTTGATCCGGTTTCCAGGCAGATCCGACACCAACATACGGTTCGGATCCGAATCCTCGAGGGGAAGAGTTCACAAACTGAAGCCAAACACAAGAGCTCTGGTATTGAATGTTGTCGATTTATTACTGAAAATAAAAGTTTCTTCCTAATAAAGACAGCAGACGGGGAGAAAAAGACATGCAGGGACACTGGAGTCAACGAGGAGCCACTGCTCCTCAGAACAGAAACTAGAAGAAAACACCATAAAAATAAAAATGTTTAACACTTTGAGCGTCTTACTACGACAGCGTAGTAGGGCCTTCGGAAATTAATAATGAAAAAAAATTTAAAAAGTAAACTTCCAACAAAAAGAGCAAAAATTTGTTCAAATCAAATTAACATTTTTTATTGTAAATTTACTTTTTGTTCCTCCTGCGATGGCTCTGCTACGTCGTCGTATCACATTTAAACTGATCACTGAGCTGCACGGCAACAGAATTAAAACACCTGCTGGGATTTAGCAGCAAATACTGAACGTTTTAGTTTAGCAAAGAAAAGCTGCTGCAGAAAAATAAAAAACCGAGTGGAAATATTTGAACCGCGGCAGGTTCACCGCAAAACACACCAACCAGTGTTTTATATTCCAACTGGGAGAAAAACAAAAGGACAGAAATATTTTTATAAAACCAAAAGTATCAGCGGCGCACAGGCCTGGAAAACAGGGAGCTTCCTACAAACGGCATCACATTCATATGAGAGGAGATCGGCCCGTCAACGGCCGCCGGACTTCCGGCCGGCCCAGGAGCGGGAGCGGGAACGGGAGCGGGACATGGAGCGGGACTTGGAGTGGGACGGGGCGTGGCGCGGCGGCGCCGGCTCCTCTGTGTAGTGGGAGGCGGCCGCCGGGTTCATGGCCTCCCGCGGAGACGCGGAGCGGGACCGGGACCGCGACCTCCGCCTGGACTCCTTACGAGGCCGCTGTCGGTACCTGCAGGCAGAGACCAGCCAGGCGGTCCAGATAAATATACAGATAAATACCTAATAATGGTGGAAAACCTGACATGGTTCATTATTGTACATATTTTTTTAATTCCATCAGAAAAACTCAAAATGTTTTGAAGTTGATCTCAAATGTTCAGGAACATGGACAATTCTGAGCCTCAAACACCAAATTTGCTAAAAAAATAAAATAAAGTTCAAACTTTCTAGAAAGTTTGAACTTTATATATGAACGTTTTTTGAGATTAATTTCTGAACTTAAAAAGTCGAGAATTTGCTAGAAAGACAATTAATCTCAAAGATAAAAACAAACAAAAAAAACAAACCCACTTTTGTTTCTAAAGTTAAAAATTTCTGACATTAATCTAAAAATGTCAGACTTATGCAACCAAGTTTACCATTTTCTGGAAAATTACACAGGAACTTCTCTGAAATTTTGGATTTCTTGAGCTCAGATGTTTTTTCTAAAGACATCAGAGACTAATCGAAGTATCTGAATTTTCAGTGGGAAACACCTACAATGGTAAACAAGGAATACATTTTGACTTTGAAAATTCATAAAAGTTGTGACTTTTGAAACTCAAATTTTGATTTTTTTAAAAAAAGAAATGAACATTAATGTGAAAACTGTCCCTGTTTTCCAATCTACTTGATGGTAGATTTTTTTTAATGAAAAATTTGTCGATTTTTTTCATAAACTCGACAGAAACTCACCTTTCGTCTTCGCGGCTCCTGCTTCTTCCTCTTCCGTACATCCGTCCACGAGATCTTAAAAATAAAACACCGTCACTCTTAACCCACAATATTCAGGAATTGTTCCCTGAAAGATGGAAGAGACACAATTTAAGTGGAGACATTAATTAAAAAAAACAACAATGGAAATCAACCTGTGCAAAACGACAACTTTAAATTTTTCTTATTTTTTGCCTAAAATACAAACTGCAACGTTTCTTAATTTATTGTTTGTGGCAAAGATTCATCTAAAGCTAAAAGATTAATAATTGGTTAAATGAACTTAATGGGATTTTTACAGAACTGTTCTGGCAGAACAGATTTACAACCAATTTTTTTTTTATCATAAATTCAAAATGTTTATACATTTTTTACAGTTTTAACTTAATTTCCAGCAAACTGACTTTCTTCAGTGCGTAAACTCCAGTTAATGATTAATTGATTGCAAAATATGTTGATTATTTGAGTAATTGATTAATCACAATCGTTTCAGCCCCAATAGATCAGATTAAACTCTGAATTTTTTATGCTAAAGACCAAAATATTTATGACTTTATTCAAAGTCACAAGTTTATATTCTTGAAGATTCCTGGGTTTTAAGCCCAGATGATCTTAAATGTAAAATGTTTATTTTTGTGCAGTTTTGGCTTCATTGCTGCTCTGAATCTGAGTAAATGTTTCCATGCTTCAGTTGGTATTTAATTGATTACTGATTGATGTGATTAATGGCTCCAGCGCTGCAGTCGTCCTGCCGCTGAACTCAACTCACTCTCTGGGACTCTCGGACCGCCGGCGGCGCCGGTCGTACGACGGGCTGCGGGATCGGTATCTTTCGTAGCTGCGGCTGCGGGATCTCCTGCGCCAGCCGTCTCGGTCGTAGTCGTCGTAGCGAGAAGATCGGCCCGGGGAACGCCGCTCCTTCGACTTCATCTGGTTGGGAGCTGCAGAGGAAAACCGGAAAGCGTAAAAACTAAAAACCAGTTCCCTAAAAGTGGGACAGAAAGGAAAGGCGGACTCTCACTCTTGCGGTCTCCCTGGGCGAACTGGATCTCGATCTGGCGGCCGCAGACCCACTTCCTGTCCAGGCTGTGCAGAGCGTCTTCAGCGTCTCTCACATCCTCAAATATGCTGAGCAGTTAAGGTTTCAGTTTGTCGTGTTGGATTGAAAAACAAACAGGAACATTTCCAGATCCGCTGGTTGTTTGGGAACGTTAGAGTCAGGATATGAAGGCAGCACAGAACATGAACTTTAACTGACCAGGTCAAAAATGATGACACAGATAAAAGGAAGAGGCAAAGTGAGAAAACAAACACTTGATTGGTTGGGTTGGTTTTTTTGTAGAGATAAAAGATGAAGCAAGCGTTTCAGGATCAGGACAATAAATATAAAAAATAAAACATTATCAGCAGATTGTTTTGACCAAAATTAAAAAGCATCAAACAGCTGATTTTTGGTGTCAGATTTACAGATTTGTTTTTTTGGATTTTGTTTTTTCTTTTTTGGGAGGATACAAAATAATTCGGACTTGTTACCTTTGGCCATGCTTGACTTTGATCTTGATCTTTACACTCTTTAACCGACTCCCAGAGACTTGGATTTCCTGCTTGCTCTTTCCTCTTAAACCTCTTTTCTTTTCCCGCCATTTCCAAGCTTTGTCTTGGTTCCCTTTTCCTCTTCATGCTTTACTTTCTGTTCAACCTTTTCCCTCCCTCTGGGCTCTGTGTCTTTACAGCTACTCTACACGGGTCTTTGTAACTCTGTGGCTGCTTCCACAACCGGATGCTTTTACATTTTCTGAAGCAATAACAGAAAAATATCAATGTTAGATATTCAGTCAGAATCTTTAGCAGAAATAAAATCAGAAAAACTCCAGAGAGCAGATGTTTCTGTGCAGAGAGAAGTGAGCGGTTAACATTGGGAAAGGATATTGAATGTATGCAAATCCTCTTGGCTGTCGTGTATAGAAGTCAAGTGGGATGTAGACATCTACTATCGGCCCATAGCGGCCAAACTCACGCCGCAAATCCTCAGGCCTGAACACCGCAAATACAAGCGTGACTCAGCTGATGGCTCATTCTGCTGCAGCATCATCTACAGAGCAGCTGCTCACTTCAGCTCTAAACTACCTGGACATCACAGCTGCAGGTTAACACATTCACTTCTCTGCAAATTAACTGTTAGGAAGCGTCTAAAACAAGTTAAAACAAACGTTTCAACATTTAAATTAATACAGAAAAACACTCTGCTGTTCAAGGTCAGACTGTGGTTTGATGGAGGTGATCAGCTTTGCAAGGAGCTCAATACTCTGGAATGAAACACCATCGCAATAAACTCCAATTAAAAACCCCTAAAGCTGGACTTGTAGTAGTTTACTCCACTGTTTAATCAATAAGTTTGAAAATATGATTAAGTACATTTTCTGACACAAATCACACTGTATATAAAAATTCCAAAGAAACAAATAATGTTTTCCAATAACAGGATTTGTTTTACGCCTGGATGATAAAACTGTCACAGAAATTAATGTGATAAATGATCAGATTTTTTTTAAACTATTTAGTGTAATGATAATGGCACAATACTAAAAGATCTATAAACTTTATCTTCTAATGAACATTTAACACAGGATCTGAAAGAATAAATAAATAAAATGAATTATGACGTTTATGTAAACAAAGTTATGTTTCAGAAAAATCTTTAGTTGAAACCAAACTGCCGAACTGGAAACTTTTATCATCCAGTTTTTTGTAGAAAACAAAACAATAAATCATACAAATGGAAATGATCGAGCTCATTTTAATTTATCATTCATTTATTGTGCCTGGCCAAATTTGCGTTTGTGTGACTATAACTGCTGTAAATTGTTCTCATCTCTTTTCCATTATCATAATTTTGTGGTAAAACGTTCGGTCCAAACTGGCTGCTCCAACTCCAGAACCAAATGTTTCCTTTAAACGTCAGCAGGTTCCTGACGCATCCAACAGAATCTACTCCAGGATTTCACCATCCGTTTGTTTTATTTGCAGATAAAATCACTGATTTCATATTGATACTTTATAGAATATTTTTTCTTGATTAAACTTTGTCTAAAATCTACATATAGAAGAAAAAAAGATGACATAAGCATTCATATTGATCACAATAAGTCAACATGAAGTTGGGTTGAGGCAGTAGAAGAAATGCTGCCCCCTGCAGGCAGGAACTGGAATCACTTCAACCCAACTTGTTTTTCATCATTTATGTAGAAATTTTGTAATAAAATAAACTATTATTCTTCAGCGTGAAAACAAAATGCAGGGATCTTTTGATTTTGTGTTTTCATAACTGGAATCATGAAAAACTGGAGGGATTGTATATAGTTACAAAACAAAATATTGTGAATCCTTCGTCTTATGACGCTCCGGTATTATTATACCTCTTACTAAAAGAATATAAAACATTATTATTACTATTAGTTCATGGACAGAATGATAACTCTGCCTCCTCCAGACCACTAGCTCCCCCTGGTGTCCATTCTAGACCTGAACACTCCTTGCAAATCAAACCCAAACCCTGTTGACCAAACACACAATAAATGAGTGAAACCAAACATCCTGAGGCAAAATTAGAAAACAAAAACATTTCAAGTTGAATTCTGAGTAGATCAGGTTACAGAACGTTTGATTTTCATTTTAAATCGAATTATTCAGGAGTAACTACTGCTAATCAACATGTAGCTTTAATTATAGTTCTAATATTTTTCTTACAAAAACATTTCAAAAGGTAATTGCCACATTTAACTATTTTAACTGATGGAGTTTCCACACAAAATCTGCCACCAGCTGCAACACTAAACTATAGTCCATACAGGTTAAATGGGTTTAATTTCAAAATCCAGGTAGAAGAAATATAGACAATAAACACAAAATTTAAAAAGGTTTAATTTATTAGTTTAAACCAGAGGTGGCTTGTAACTAAATGTAACCATTTACTTGAGTAAATATTTGGAAGAAAAAACAAAAAACACTTTTAGAAGTAGCTTTATACATCATACCTTCGACTGGAATATTATTATTGTGTCCACTGAATATAAAATAATGTTTCTATTTATTATGGGCTCAAATTGTTGGAGGTTTAGAAAATATAAGACAAAATCTTATCACTTAAAATATATGACCCTGTTCTAACATATAAAACTACTGTTTACAGTAAATAATGTATAAGTTTCATATAAATAAATGATTGGAAAGTGCTTTTTCTGCTTGAAATGTGTTAATTTGTAATTATTTGAACCGTTTTGATCATTTTAGTCTTTAAAATAAAAGAATTTGCACATAAAAGTATAATTGTTTGTATGGTGACATTATTTTAAAATATCAGGTGAAATGATCAGTTTTTACTCCAACTCAAGTCATTTCTTGAATGGCGACGTTTTTACTTTCACTTCAGTTATACATATATATATATACATACATATATATATATATATATATTTAATTAGGTAGTATTACCCTCAGTTAAGTATAATATTTCGGTTCTGCACTCCCCTCTGGTTCTGACCCAAAGTGCTGCTAGTTTTAATGAGCAGTTTAATTACAGTTACAACAGAGTCTTAAGTTCTGAAACATTCAGACTATTGTTCATCAGGTCATGTTAGCTTGTTAGCTTCACTCCAAATTAAAACTAGATAAACAACACAGGGGTGATTTTAAATATAATAAGTCACAATCTAACAGCATGTAAAGTCTGAAAGCGAAGTTGTTTTTGTAGGCACGTCTGCTCTCGTTTATTTTTAGTCCGTGAGCACGCGGCTATCTTTAGCTGCTAAGCTAACGTGCAGCTAACCGCCGTTAACCCGGACCTGAATCAGCTCCTGAAAACTCACCTGGACTCATCAGAGATGTTCCGGACAAACAGAGACGTATTCGGTGGCCTCATGTATCCGGAAATACACAGAAACACAATCAGCAGAAGTAAAAAAAAAAACAAATCTTATCCTAACCAAAACCAACCGAACGAAAAAACGACCAGTACAGAGACTGCGCAGTTATAGAGCGCCGTTTACTTCTTCTTCCACACAACCAGAATCTCCACAGCGCCCCCACCGGTGTTTGATGATATTACCCCAAATTGGCCCTTAGTTATGAAGAACTGATCCTGCAAATGGTTTGAAACAACCCATCAAGTCTCCCGTTATCCCTCCGTCCCGTATTAATATTTTCCCATAAATTTTCCCGATTATACAGATAACTGCCAACCTTTTATTCACAGACCTTAAACGTCATAAAACTTAATAATTCAGATTAAAATCTCTGTCTGTAAGGACAGAAAGAACCAACCAAACCAGAACCAGGCTGACTGAAGGCAGCCATTTTACATCAGTTAAAGCCCTCAGGTATTGACTGAGGGTATTCACTAATTAATACCCTCAGGTATTAATTGGAGCCACACTAACACCAGAGAGTGCTCTGGTGTTACACCTCCAGATCAGCTAAACTGTTTCTGGTTCTTCTCCTCCCTGGGCTGCCGCCATCATGGTGGAGAGGTCTGAGTGACCCAGAGATCCATCAGAGGCTTCATGTCTCCGGTTCGGTGGGTCTGCTGGGGTAACGGCTCCCAGTGAGGGATTGGACCAAGAGCAGCCCAGAGTCCGACTAGAACTAAAGACAGAAGTCAGGTTTGCCCAGTAACAATGTTTCTTCCCCTGACTGGAAGAAATAATAATAAAACACACTTAATATTAAAAGGTATGACATAAATTATCCATTCATTGCAAAATGTCACCTGCTGGAGCATTTATTACTGAAACATAATGAATGTAGAGTTTAGTAAATTGCACAGAACACGTTTTTTTAAAAAAAAATCTTTTATTTTGCAAGATTCCTGATCAAAATAAAGACCCATGGCTTTAAATGAGATGAATCAGGTTGTTTATGTGCTGATCAGACTCGTTTGCTTCTGCTGATGAAAGTTACAGATCCAGCAGTGATCGTCTGGAGAAAAAAGGACACAGAAGAAGAAAAAACATAACTTTATATTAATAAGAACAATAAAACTCTGATTTTCGTGCTGGCTCCTCACATCGATCATTTCGTCCCCTTGGATTTCTCGGACAGACGTGAACTTTGACGTCTCACAGATCAGCTTCCCATCTTCCTCCCTGACGGTGCACTGCGTCGGAACGGGAATAATTCATAAATAAACGGATCCCAAAGCTTTCTGCAAACACATTTCGATCAGGTCTGATATATACAACATCAGGGAAACTGTAGAAACAAACAAAAAGGAGGAAATTTCCACCAGAAAACAACTCAGAAATGTTTTGGCTTTTAGAAAAGATAAAGTTTAAAAAGTTGAATATTTTTGAAACTCAGGAATCCCTAAGTTTTTTCCAGAAAATTTCTGAGATTAATCAAAATGTTTTGAGGTTTTCTTCTAGCAATTTTTCCACTTTTCAACCTCAGAAATGTTCTTGTGTCGTCTTCAAAATTTCTGAGATTAATCTAAAAAAGTTTTTGAGTTTTTTTTCTTGCAAATGTTTGATTTTCAAACTCTTCTCTTTCTTTTTCTCCTGTTTTCTCCGTGCAGGTGAAAGTTTGGCTCACCTTGACCTTCCTGCCGTCCAGGGCGCAGATTTCCGACTCCTTCCCGACGGTGAAGCAGTGGACGCGGCTGCAGAACGGAGTCTTCATGGTGCAGGTGAAATCTCTGCCGTTCTGCTCGATCACAAGCTCTGGTTTCACATCTTTACGCATCTTCACCACCATCTCTGGCGCCCCTGAAAGATGCGTTTAAGGACATGTAGGGGAAAAAAAGTGAATTTTTATCATCTTCTTACCAATGACTTTGAGGAATTCTTCCAGGTTTTCCTCAGAATAAACCTTCCAGGTGCCGCTGAAGTCCATGTCTGCTGGTTGAGTTGTGCGTTCAGAGGTTATAGTCAAAGTAACATCAGCAGCGGGTTGCCAGGTTGGGGACTTTTGGCTCCCTGCTGTGTGTCAGTGGCGTTTCCTTTGAGAACAGAGCTTTCCAGCAGTTCGACATGCGTCATTATTGCACTTTTTACCAACGTTTTCCACACCAACATCTGAGTTTGTATGTTCTCCTCTATGGAGGACCAATCCTGCCAGATTTGGCAAAAATAGAAATAAATAATTGGCTTGTTACAGTAATTACTGCACCAAATATATCAAAAATAATTAAGAATGGAACTTTCCTAACTTATTTTCAACAGTATTCATTTATAAGCAATATTGTTTAGTTTTCCATTTTATTTCCTTCTCTATTTCATTGCTTTTTTTTTTTGATATTCTGCATTCAGTAAGTTTTAATTTGATATCAGTTTTGAAAATTATTTTTTCCATTTTCTTTATTTTCTATTTTTTTATTTAAATGAAACCCTATTTGATTTAGTAATAAAGCTGCAAATTAATAGACAAAGGAGAAAATGCAATGATGAAATATTAGATGAAATATGTAAGTAAATAAATTATTTAAATGAGAAAACATAATGAAGTAAAACCTTACACTTTCGTTTTCTATTGTTCAACCACCAATTTGGTGCATAACTGTATTGGAAACTAACCTTTAAACAAGTATTAAACATAATCGTCATTTAGGTTATATTTATGCATCAAAATGTTTTTTATTGGTCTGGTGAAATATTATAATTTTCAATGTCATGTTTGAATTATCTGCAAGTGAAAAATTATAATAATTAACAAAAACAAAGTTTTAAATATCTGTATGTTTTTCACTTAGTAATAAAGTTCCTGGAATAAATGGATGAGTTTTTAATTCTTTTCTAAACTTCAACACCATAAACAACAAACTGAGCCAAATTCACAGTAAACTTGTTTTATTATAGTTTTTCTTCATGTGACAGATTTCTACAACACAAAATATAAAAGCTTATAATTCACAGGAGATGCAGGCAGACATTAAAGCTGAGTTAGGAGGAAGTTGATGAAACATCACATCCTGTTTGAATCTCCAAACCGGAGTTTTTCTTCAGCAGCCGGGATCCGACAAGCTACGTTTGAGTCCCTGAGGCAACACGATGAGTCCGGAGGTGATTAAAGATGTTCAGACGTTTGGTTACCTTCACAATATTTATCCTTTAATTGCATGGAAAATATGTTGAGGTTTTTGTTCAGTTTATCCCATGATATTAAGATAAACGAAATGCAACTGAATAAGGCACAAGCTTACTGTAAAACACATAATTAGTCGAACATGATTACTAAAGAATTGGCACAGTGGTGACAGCAGACACTTTGGTGTCTGCGGTGATGTGGTCATCTTAATTCATGCTGTTTTTATGCACAAAAACAGCAGAAAAGACAGACATTCACATAATTCAAGCTTTGAAATGCAACTGATTTACAGTGAAATAAACAGTTTGCTGCCCAGGAGGAGCTGGATGTAGTTTGGTCACATCCAGCCACCAGGGGGCGAAAGTGATGTAATCTCACAGTGTGGCAGTGACATTTGCAGTGCAGTTTGGAAAGTTACACTGTCCAAAATTAACAGCAATATTCTGAGTTATTTAATCAGATCCAAAAAAAATAAATTTTTCAAAGACTTATTTTCACCATGTCATTCATTAATTTACAAATATCAGATTCAAACAAGTAAAAAGTTAGATATTTAGTTGGGAGCTAAATAGTTAGCTTGGAGTTAAATATGTAGCTCCAAACTAAATGTTTATAAACTAACCCTTACTAATTAGCTCGCTCATTAAATATCCAGTTTGAAACGTTGACATTTATAAATTAATAACTTTGAAAAATGTATCCCCATTTTTTTCACGACAGGCTAAATAATCCAAACTGTTGCTGTTAATTTTTGATAGTGTAACTTTACAAACAGCATCTGAAGTCACTAAAGCATCTGACAGTGGGTTGGAGCAGCTGGTGTTTGGAGTCAGTACGTCTCCAGGACGAACCAGGACGGAGTTGGAGTGATTGAAGCGCCCCCCTGTGGCCATTCTAGATGGTTCATCTCTAATCTGTGAGTCGACCAAACTGCATCCAGGTCAGTAATTTATTCTTAGGCTGGATATTTATGGATTATATGCAGTAAATCCCTCCAAGATGGCTTCCTCCATCCCTCCCTTGTTTCTATTTTTCCCTCCAGGTTTCCTTTTTGCACTTTTATTAATTATAAAATTAACTGACTGATGACTCATTCAGCTGTAAAACTGATCGATCAACTTGATTCATTGATAATCTTTCCTTTATGCTTTCTAACACCCTGATGAGTCCGATTGGTGCTTAAAACACTGAAATGCGTCACCTCATATCACACATCAGAACAGTCCAGAGAGGAAACCTTCATCATGTCGAGCGGAAGCTGATTCCTTCCTCATCGGGACCAGGATCGCTCAGGCAGCGAGTCGGTTTCTGCCTCTCTGATTGGCCGTCTGCGCGCCGATTCGACTCGTCCAGCAGGGCGGTGCTGTCGGACGGCTTGGAGCTCTCGTTCTCATTGTAGGTGTAGACTTTGTCCTCTTAAAAAATAATTAAAACAATTAAAGAAAGCAACAGATTATTCAATTGAATTTATTTTCAAGCATAAAAAACATCAATGAAGGCCCGAAAGGTGCAATTTGTATTAAAATATTTAAATCACAAAAATAAAAGAAAATAAGAATTACAACAAAATAAGAAAATAAATTAGATCTGCAGCAAAATCTGCAGAAATTTCAGAAAATATTTGACATGAAATATTTGTCAAGTATAGTTTCCGACTGTCTGAAGGTGTCCGTTTCCATGGAAACCAACCTGGTTCGAACCAAACCTTCCGGACCGACGGCGTTTCCTGTCGCTTCGCCGGAACGGTGAGGTAGTGGCTCATCTGCAGGGGACAGAGAGCGTTACCGGCCGAGGTTCTGATGGACCGGTTCGGTACCGATGGACTGGCCCGGTTCTGATAGTCCGGTTCTGATTCAGAACCGGAACTCACCCGCCGCTCCATCTCGACCCGCTGCCGCCGGAAGCGGACCTCGCTCATGTTGTCCTCAAACGGGTCCATGAAGAGGTCGTGCCTGCTGTAGGAGCGCAGCTGAGAGAGAAAGAGGAGAAAAGGCTGACTTCCTGTTGCAACAGGAAGCGAGAACCTTCATCGTCGTCGTCGTCGCTCTTCCTCACCCTCTGCCGCGTGCTCTGCAGGTTGGCCCGAAGGATCCGGCGGATCTCGGCTTCGCGGGTCTTTGAGATCTTGGGGATCATTCGCTCTGGTGTCGGTTCTCTCTGCTGCTCCGCGTTTCTTTAAGGAAAGAGGAAATAAAAACTACAATTTAAAAAATAAAAACTAAAATTAGAAATACTTTCTCCTCTTGTGAAAGGAGCAAATCAATCACACTGAAGTAAAATTTATATTTATGCAAATAGAAAAGATAAAAGCTCAGACTGTAAATACGTCACATAGAAAGTAACTAACATAGAAGGTTCTCCTGGACCCGTAGTTTGTTTTTTGGACTTTCCCTTTAACCCAAAGTACCAGTGAACCAGAACTCCGATATATTTTGGGACTTTTTAATACAGAAAGTTCTCCCCACCCAAAGCTTCTGGGTCTATTTTAACTTTTTAACTCTTAACTTTTTTAACACAGGAAGTACACCCGGACCCGAGGAGCTTCAAGATAGAAAGTATTTAGTTTGGGACTTTTTAACTCCTCATCCAAAGTTTTTTGGACTTTTCCTGTAATAGAAAGTACTCCTGGTCCTGATTCTGTGTTTTTTGTGCGTCTCTAACCCCAGCTGCTCGCTCAGATTAAAATGGAGTTTTTTCTTTCCACTGTCGCCTCATGCTTGTCCGGTATGAGGGATTACTGATTAAACACTTTCTAAAGCTCTGCATATTAAACTGGTGGAACTGGAATTAAACAGGAAGGCATGAAAACGATAAACGATAATTCACCAGATAAAATGAATGTAAAGAGAGAGACTGACTGTGCGGCGGTGGCGGCGGCCATGACGGAGGGCAGCTTGGCGGCGCTCCCGCTCTCCACCAGCATCATGGCCTGCTTCATCTCCATCTTGTTGTAGAAGGAGATGAGCTGCGGCTCGCTGGAGCGCTCGCCTGCGATCAGCCACTTCTTCACGTACGTCTTATTGAAGCGATTCAGCCTGAAACAGAAAAACAAAACCTTCCTGAACCTGAAACTATAAATCCAGTTTTACAGCTGGTGTTTATAAACTGAATTCAGATTATTTTGATTCAAAGTGAATCAGGAAACATTTAAATCAGCTGAAAGCACAAACATGATTTCTTTAGTAACGTGGTGTCGCCTTTCTCTGCAGAAACAAACCAACGTTTTCTTCCTCACAAAAACCTCGAAGTAAAACCGGCTGCATGCGTCAGAAACCCAACTTTTTCAAACATACAGATAAAAAAATGTATCTGGTGATGAATCCAACAGGGAGGAAGAAAACAATATATTACTGTTTTCCTGGAATATTCAGAGCTGAAAGAGGATAAAAGAATTTAAATTTAAGTTATTGTCATTTGTTCATGTTCCAAGTTAGATTTAGGTCTGGACTTTGACTAGGCCATCCTGAACTCTAAATCTGCCTGGATCTAAACCTGTGGCTGCATGCTAAGGTCTTCTAACAAGTTTTGCTCTGCGATTATCAAGGATTGGTTGATCTTTCCGGTCCCACAGCATGATGCTGCCATAATGGCTGAGCAGCTGATTTTGGTTTTCAGTTCTCAGGAACTTTGTTAAAACTTAATTTTAATACCTTATTTGTTCATCAGACATTAACACACTGGAGAGAGGATAAAAGTTTGACATGTCCTACTTGTCCTTCCAGTGATGGTGTCCATAATGTCCACAGATGTCTTCGATTCCTGTCAGCAGGTGGTCCAGGAACTATTGACAAGATTTAAATTAAAATCCAGTCATTTTCACCTTCATTTGGTTCGTATCAACGGCTGAAGGTCCCACCTGAGTGTGAATCTCCTCGTTTATTGACGGTTTGCTCTCCTTCTTCTTCTTCACTGCCAGCAGCTCCACCAGAGGCCTGATGGTCATCCCCTGGGACAGGAACCAAGACCAGTTTCAATCATTTTACAAATACAAACATCTGGGCTGGGCTGTGGTGGAGCCGGGATTAAGCACAACCCGCCTTAGTCCTCGACGCGGCTGTCGCAGGTTTGATTCCCGGCCTGGCGACATTTGCCGCATGTCTTCTGCTTCTCTCATTACCCACTTTCCTGTGAATTAACTGTCAAATAAAGGCCACTAGAGCCAATAAAATCTTAAAAAACATTTAAACAACAACACCTGCACAAAGACGGTGAAGAAGATCACTGTGATGATGGCGGTGAGGAACATGCCCTTCGTGTTTTTGTTGTCCTGATCCTCATGTATCAGGTATCCCAGAGAAAAGGCAATTGCACCTCGCAGGCCACCGTAGGCCACGATGAACTGATCCTTTTTGGTCAGCTTCACAATACGAAATTTATTTATAATGAAGGTGAGGCCAACGACTCCTGAAATACACAGAAAGACAGACTGAATCAGTTTTTACAGAAAACAACGGAGAATAAAAGCAGAAAAAATATTGAGTCAAAAAATGTGGAATAGTAGATCATTTGATTTTATATCTTCAAAATAACAATATAACTTTATTGTTAGAAAAATCTAATTTGGCAAGTTAGTAACGTTGTTATTCATGTGTAGAAAATGTCTAAAAACCAAACAGCTACTAGCTAAACTTAGTCAACATAACCTAGCTAAACTTAACTGGCTAAGTAGCTTATTTAGCTTATTTAATAGGTTTATTTAGATAGCTAAATAAGCTTACTAAATAACATGGTTTATATAGCTAGCTTAAATATATTGAATAAGTCATTATTTCAACAATCAATTTATCAGAATTAAAGTGATTAATCGTTTCAGCCTATTCAATCACACGACACCAAAATGATTTCTACTTGCTAAAGCCCAGAATAATGAGAGTTTTATAACTTTTCTCAATGTTTTTAGACTACCACACCTTTAAGCAAGCTGAAAAAGTCTAGACCGTAAAGTCATGTCATTATTTCAACAATCGGTTAATTAATCTGATTAATCGTTTCAGCCCTCCTGGAATATCTGTTGAAACTGACCCAACACTCTGGAAAGGAGGCAGAAGACGAGCGTGGAGATCACAAAGATCCAGTTCCAGTTGTGAGGGCCTTCCACTGTGGAAACCCCGAGGAAGATGAAGATTAGCGTCTCGCTCACGCTGCTCCACATCTTCAGGAAGTATTTGATGGTGGTGTAGGACTTGTGGGAGATGTTGGCCTCCACATACGGCCGCATGACGACGCCACAGGCGATCAGACTGTTTGAGAGAAAGGAGGTGATGAAGTTCTCAAAAGCTTAACACCGACATGAAAGAATGCTTCAGCCTGACCGCTGGACCTCTGCTGCGGTATCTGACACCGAGCCGCCAGAAACAGCAACTAAACCTGGACGGGACGGAAGATTACCCTAACATCTGGTCTTATCTTATTTCTCCACTTACGACATGATCCCGGACAGATGGAAGACCTCTGCAGAGAGGTAGGCCATGTAGCTGTACAGGAAGACGAACAGCGGCTCGATGACGCGGGAGTGCGAGGTGAAGCGGGACGTGAAGGCAGCCAGGACGCCGTAGATGACACCCGCCAGGATGCCGCCGAGCGAAACCACGAAGAACGAGACCACGCCGAGGAAGGCGTCGCCAATGGTAACAGTTTCTGCGTGGGAAAACTCCTCAAACAGGTGATACAAAACCTGGAGGCAGAAACATTGCATGGTAGATACTGCATCAAAATCTGTGCAAAGCTAAAAACAAAACATCTGAAAATCAGAAAATTAGAGATGAATGGATTAACCGTGACTAATCAATTGTAGAAATAATAGTCAACTAATTTAGTCATAGCTTAATCGTTAACTGGAGAATACAAACTTAAAAAAAGACAATTTACTGAAAGAACAAGTAATTTCGCCGAAGCTGTGGCAAAAATATAAATGTTTTATTGATGGCAAATAAAACCTTTGTCTATGTTTAAGTAAATGTAGTTCACTCTAGCTACTTTCAGACTCCGTTACCTTATTAATCAGTTAATTGAAAGATAAATTAACTCAATATTTAACGCTGAGTCAAGCAGAAAGCTCTGAGCTTTTCACATGTTAACGTCAAAGTGATTTCTTAATTTTCTCATGCTTGTGACAGTTGTGAGGTGTCCATCTTACCACCGTCACCGCATCGTTAAGCAGCGACTCTCCAAACACCAGGATGTGCAGCAGCTCGTTGATGTGGATTTCTTCGAACACGGCCAGAACCGCCACCGGGTCCACGGCCGAGATGATGGAGCCGAACAGCAGGCAGGACAGCAGGCTGACGTGGGTGGCTGCGATCTGGCACACGGCGAACATCATCCCGCCGATGAAGAAGGCGTTCCACAGCGTCCCCACCACCGCGAAGACCAGGATGGTGCCCATGTTCTCGGTGAAGGCCCGGATGGGCAGGAAGTAGCCGGCGTCCAGGATGATGGGCGGCAGCAGGTAGAGAAAGAAGAGCTTGGTGTCCATGACCGGCGCCTTCTCTTGGATCGCTTTGATGGTGCCGCCAACGAGCAGACCCACGAAGATCAGCAGGCAGCTCTCTGGAACGACGTGGGAAACTCTGGGAATGATGTGGAAACCTTTTGGGAGAACAAAACTTGGATTCAGTTAATAAAGAAACTTGTTACACTCTAGAAGGCAAAGCTTTATAAAAGCTGAAGAGGAAAGTCTTAAAAACTTATTCTGGCTTATAGACAGTAGAAATTACTTTGGTGAAGTTTAGTCTGATTTAGCCGGGCTGAAACGATTAATCATGATTAATAGATTATTCAAATAATTGTGACCAAAATTAGCAATCATTAACTGGAGTACAAACTAAAAAAAAAGATGTTTACTGAAATAAAAGCAGATTCAGAGCAATTAATCCAAAACTGTAAAAACAATGTAAGCACATTGCATAAAAAAAAGTAATTATACTCCATCCAGAACTCCTCAAGATGCAGTTTCAGCTTTTTTGCTTCAAATCCCAAGAAGCACCTTTTGCTGTCCAGTTATTAATCAGGGAATTAATAAAATTAACAGATCAACTCTGCGCTGCATGTTGATTCAAGCAGAAAGCAGTGAGCTTATCATGTTGATAGGTTTTCTGAGCTGCAGATGCATCTTTTGCTACAAATTATGAAGCGTTCACTGAAGAAATGCTGGAATGATTATTTTTATTTGATTTACATTATTAGTTTATTTGCATTGTTTAAAGTGTTTCTAATACTGATAAATCTGCAGAATGTGCCCATTTATAAAATCTGATTAATCGTCAGAATAAACAATTAATCTATAACTAATGTAATTGTTAGTTGCAGTCCTAGTTACTGGAGAATTAAAGTCTGGTAGGAAAACGTGCTCAGACTAAAGATAAACAGAGGGAATGTGAATGAAACCTCTGGAGATCATCAGAGATGCACCAGTGTCGGGTCTGCAGCCGGATGGGACGGCGCCGGCAGGATGCATCATTAGCTGCCTCAGGAAATCAGCGAGTGAGAAAAACCGACAGCAACAACAACCAAAAACAACAAAAACAACAAAAACAACCAAAACAACCAAAAACAACCAAAACAACAAAAACAACCAAAACAACAAAAACAACAAAAACAACCAAAACAACCAAAACAACAAAAACAACAAAAACAACCAAAAACAACCAAAAACAACCAAAACAACAAAAACAACCAAAACAACCAAAAACAACCAAAACAACAAAAACAACCAAAACAACCAAAAACAACCAAAACAACCAAAAACAACCAAAAACAACCAAAACAACAAAAACAACCAAAAACAACCAAAACAACAAAAACAACCAAAAACAACCAAAACAACAAAAACAACCAAAACAACCAAAACAACCAGTCTGACTGATTTACATGCTCAAATCATCAAAAGGCCTCCGACGGTTAATAAACATTTATAATGTTTTATTTACTCATTTTATCGTCTACAATTTCTATTTTTTGTATTTATTTGTGTCACTGAGACACTGAAAGCCGTAAAGTGCATTTAATGAAGTTAATTTAAGTTTGACAGGGACAGCAGGGCCATGTTTGGGCTGATAGCAACAGCTGGATGGCTTTTAAACCTCTGACAACGAGGAAACATTGAAGCAATAACATGATGTTGACACACAATGATGCATGTAAAACAATTATATTAAACATTTTAGTTAGTTATTATTATCAATGCAGATTCCCTTCAGCTTCCTGCACCAGCTTTAATTCTGGGATTTTGATTAAAATCAAAAACTGTAAAAACATTAAATGGAGTTATTATTCCAGTTGAAGTATAATTTAAATATGTTTCCTGAAGCATTAGACTTAATGTTTTACATTTATCTTATATAAACTTCAGCATGTCTGAAGGGGCTGAACAGTGGAGAGGAAGAAACATGATGCACAGTTTCATTTTTTAGAATAAAACTCCTGGTCATGTGATTTTAATCCTCTTTTTTATGCTCAGAGCCAGAAATAAAATACTTTTCCACTAACTGCTTGTAAATTAACAGAGTCAATCACAGAGACTCCACATTGACATTTTTCAGCTGAAAGTGATGTTAACATCTGCAGGTTTTAGTTTGTCGTCTGCAGCATCAGAACTGCAGCTGAAAGACGCCTGAACTCTGCGGTCATGTGACTCAGGTCCACGTGGCGACGCTCCTCCTCCTCCTCACCCTGCACACTGAGATGGTTGTTATCGGGCCAAGCATCAGGACAGGAAGTGGGTCCGACCCACCGAGACAACAGCTGCACCGACAGATAAACCCCGACTGAGCATGCTCAGTAGGAGACTCGGCCTCAATGCTTCTCCACCTGAACTGAGGAACAAATTAATTTCAACTTCTGCTCAGTTAAACCCAGAACTGCAGATAAGATCCCAATGCTCTCACCGCAGAGTACTCAATAGATCAGGGGTGTCCAAAGTGTGGCCAGGGGGCCATTTGTGGCCCCTGACATGATTTTTCGTGGCCCCTGATCAGAAATCAAGAATTGTAAAAATTTGGCCAACAAATTTAAATATTTGGAAAATGTTTTTGATGCTGAATGACACACTGTAAAAACACAAAATCTTAGTAAGTATTTATACTTTTTAGCACAAATATCTTCGTAAACTTGAAATGAGGCAGACTATTTTACTTAAAACAATACAATTTATCCTCTTATAAGCAGAATAATCCAGAACTTTTTCACCAATGACTGACTGACCTAAAACAAGATTCTGATGTGTTTTTGCTGAAAATTGTAAGTTAGTTTTGGTTTTTTAATATATTTTAGAGATGTACACCAGTAACAGTGCTAGCAGGATTTAGTTAGGTTTATATTTAATAAAACATCAGTAACTTTCTGCAGACAAATATTTAAAAAGATAACGGTAATATTATACACACAACCTACAGAAACACGAGTTTATTTAAAACTGACCCGATTTCAAGACGTTAAATTACAAAGCTAAAATTATTTTAAGTCATATTTGATATTTTTATAACAACTGAAGGTAGCAGCTACTAGATTATGCTATGAAATGCCACTATAAGCCTGGGTAACACATAATACTGCACCTTTAATAAAAAGATTCATTACCTTTTACTTTCCTAACATTTAGGGCTCCAACTAAAGGTTATATTAGTAATCGATTGGTTTTATCCAGACCAATCTGACCTTGTGTGGAAAAGCCTGGTGACAGTCACTACTCATCAATCGTGGCCTTATTTCAAGTTGACCAGGAGTGGAGGAAGCAAAGGGGCCCAGACCATCACACCACCAACACCATGCTTCACTATAATGTTCTGGTTCTGCTCTGCAACCAGAACCAGAACCAGAACCAAACATGGAGAAACTGCTTTCAGCTTCTACGCACCACAAATCTGGAACAAACTTCCAGAAAACAGCAGAACTACGGAAACACTGAGTTCCTTCAGATCAGGGGTAAAAACACATCAGTTTAGAGCCGATATTGATTAACCAGAATATTGATCAGTATGTTTGATAAACTGTAATGGTTGCTACTGGTTTCACTGTGCGATGTTTTTATGGTGCAGAGCCCTTTGGACTGGCTTATTTACAGAAATAACCTTTGACCTCTACCTGTTTTTACAGACAGAAGTTCCTGCCTGGTTCGGTTAACTTTGTTGGACCGGACTCACCCAGCTTCATGAGCAGCGCCAGCAGGATCCACAGGGAAATCTCAAACGGCATCCGGACATAATCGTAATTCAGCTCGAGGACGGGGAAAGCCTTCCTGTGTTTGGTGGCGTTGGTTCCATGGTCCTGGTTCTGGTCGTGATGCTCCCGGTTCGGTTCTGGCCCGGTGTCGTTGCGTCCTGTGAGGACATCTCTGGTCCAGGAAGAACCGCTGAGGATCAGGAGAATCAGGAGGACCGAGCCGAAACGAAACGAAGCGGATACTGGACCGAGCACGGCCATGTTCGGATGGATGCGGTTCCGATCAGCGGCTGGAAGGAGGCGCGCGCCTCTTGAAGGCGCAGATGCTGCGCAGAAACTCTGCGGTCATGTTCAAACTGCGCACACCTGCAGAGAAGGACAGGGAGGCACCGCAGGAAACAGGTCAGCTGCTCGTCATCAGGCACGCGCCGCGGCCACGCGCTCATGCCGCGCCTGCGCAGTCAGACCGCAGGGGGGCGCTGTTTCCCCAAAGAAACTCCAGCCTGCTCTTCTTCTGTGTGCAACACAGAGCTGGCGCGACACCTGCTGGAGAGGAGTGGTCATGTCTCTCAAGTAATGAAGCCTGGATCTGGGATTTTTTATTCCTCCTGATTAATAAAATGTTTTGATAGAAAAGAGTTAAAATTTGATGGACAAAAATTTTAAAAAGCTGAAAAAAACAGCAAAGAAAATAGCAAGGAAAATGCTTTTCTGAATATTTTTTGTCATTACATTGCAGAACCTTAGTCAAAAATGACCTTATTCAAAAAATCTATAAATAGATATGATTCTTTAACCATAAAACAATCTTGCTATTTTTGGGGCTCTTTTAATTTTTTAAGCAGAACTGAGAATAAAAATTCTCTTTGGGAGGTAAAAGTTGCTGATTCTGAAGCAATTATATTAAAAATGAAATGACAAGACAAACAGTACAGAATCTATTTAATATAGGTGTCAAGTGTTTAACAATATGTGGCTGATAAAGTGAGTCGACATTGTGCATAAAGTTATTTCTGTATCGTTTTTGTCATGACACAACAAATGACTAAAGAGGAAGAAATAGTGACAAACATTTGTAATAAATATAAATCAATGAATCATTTTGTTAAACTAAAACAATAAAAATTACTTCATATAAAATCTTCTAATTTTCTAATGAAATTAATATTGCACTAAAAGAAAACCCCTGATCGTGTCTTTAACTTGCCGCCTCATCTCACCTGCAGACAAAAACTTCACATTTTCCTTTAATTCTCCTTTTCCAAACACCTGAAAGTTCTCAGAATCAAACACGAACCGTCTCCAACATCCCAAGACATTCAGTCACATTTCCAAAGAGCTCCTCAGTGACGTTTCTCACGACTCGCCGCCATCTGCCTGGCGCTGTACAGAGACACTCCCACCCCCAGGGTGGCCATCGTCATGGCGACAGGCTCCAGGATGCTGCTGTACGGCTGGACCCGAACCTCGCCGGACATCTGCCTCTGCAGCAGGGACGGACAGGCAGGAGAAAAATATTTTCCATTGGTCGTTTTCATCAAAGCAAAGAAGAAATGCAAATTTATGAATGTTTTCACACCTGAACTCAAGAAACATGCGTTTGTGTTTTTGTCAGATTTATCACCCAGCCGACCTGAGATGAGCCCCTCAGCTCCATATGAAATATTAATGCACACATTTTCCACCCAGTCATCTTCAGTCCATTAAAGATTCATTCCTTCAGGACTCAGAGGACCGGGTCAGGTCTCATATCTGAGATTCAGTTCTGCTTTCACTGAAAGCTACCAGTAAATGTGACGCACAAATCCAGAACACCCAGTGCTGTTTGTCCACACAACTGGTTTCTGTGTTGATTGTTGGCCGGAGGGTTGAGTGAGTAGTCAGGATTTTGGTCAGTAGTTTGATAAATTTAGTTTGCTAGTCAGATGGTTGTTTAGCTTGGCTTAGGTTTGGTTTGGTTGTTTGTTCGTTGAGGCTGTCAGCTTTGCTTGGGGATAACTTGAGTTGATTGCTGTTAGTTGGTCCAGTTGTCAGGTTTATGGTCAGCAGTTTGGTTAATTAAGTTGGTCCTATGTTTGGTCGGTTGGTTGGTTATTTAGTTGGTTCATAGGGCTGGTTAAGTGGTTGGCTGGTCAGTTGGTTAGCTGATCAGAGCTGGTTTGGTTTGGCTGATTTGATTGGTTACTGGGTTGGAGAGGCGGTTGGCTGATTGTTGGCAGGTTTGTTTTTCAGTTGGTTTCTTGAGTTTTTGGCTGAGTGAATTAAAGTCTTTAGACAATGTGCACCTTTTCAGAGGCTATTTAAAGAAACAGTGACATAATGCTTCAATCGCCTCGTCTCTGCTGAACTCTCACCTGGAGGAGTCGGAAGTATCCTGGCGTCAGCCTTCCCAATCTGAACATCACTCCTGCCGCTGGAGGCGCTGATTAAAAAACCAGAACTGAGCGTCAATCAGCCTCACAGCGACCTGAAGGTCTCCATCAGGGAAAATCAGGTGAAATCTTTGCTTCTTAAGGAGGTTTGAGTGAATCAATTCACAACTCAGCACCAGATTTTGGTTTTAGATGATTTCTAATATAACTCTGTACTTTAAAACCAGAAAAATAAATATTATTGAATTAATTCTGGTGATTTTGCTTCAATCCTTCAATATTTAATGGACAAAACAAACATTACGTTAACAGTTTAATAAATATTAGAATAAATCAAACCACATGGACAATCCCATTCATGGACAAAAGAAACATTTATTATTATTAACAATAATAATCAGCATCATAAATAGGCCTGTCACAATAAATCAATACATCAATGATAAATTAAAATAAGAACAATAATTCCTATTTTTTATTTTTCTACCAATAACTGGTGATAATTCCTGTCTGGTGTTTTAACCTCAACTGAACCTTTTTTAAGGACAGTTTGGTTTACAGAAACTCATTTGATTAATTATTTCCATTGTTTATTTATTTATTTAAAATGTTTTCCAGTTTCAGTATTAAATGTCAACAACTTAAAGTTTGTTGAACTTTGAGAATGTGTTTTGCATTATAAAGCCATTACATTACTGGAAAATGGTATCAAAACAACAATATGATCATTTATTGCAATAATTTGTGGGATAATTTAAAAATGACTGATCATCTCAGGCATAATCACAACCAACTCAAGTCTCTAAAACACGTTTATAGTTGCTGTTTGTCCAGACTCAGCAGTCAATCCTTCTTTAGGTAAAACAAAATGTTTCTCACAGTTTTCAGGAGTAAGTTGTTCCTCTGGAGGTCCAGAACCAGAACCAGCAGCAGCGATCCGCTTCACGGCCGGCTGAGCCGACGAGGCTCCTGCATGTCCCGGATCTTTTGTCTGAAGCTCCGTAAAACGCTCCGTCCGTCACGGATGATTCGGCCGTCCAGACAGTAATGATGGGAGCAGCGAGAGAAAAGTGGCTCTGTGCAGCTTTCTGCACGCTTGAAGGAACATTTGTGTTAATGCACTGCAGCGACTTATGTAACCTGAAAACACTGAGCATGAAACACTGGAAAAGTTTCCCAATTTAGGGCAAAAATCTCCTTTAAGCTTGACTTTAATGAGAAGCTGCTGCTGGACAAGTTCAGATTTTATTGTTGTTTTGAATTATTCTGCGGTTCCATAAGGCCTCTGCTTTCATTACATAAAGATGTTAAAAATTCATAACACAGTTCTTACTGTAGGTTATTGTTGACAACAGATCTAAAGACAATGATGTAAAAAACATTATTATAAAGGGCTAAATAAATTTCAGAACAAGCTGAAAGCACATTTGGTTGCGTCTTTTCCTGCAGATGTGCATCATGTTGTGCAGAGCTGAGCAATAAGAAGATGGTTAGAGTTGGACTAAACCTTCAGGAATCATCACAACATCCTGAACAATAACAGAAAAAATCACTGAGCAGAAAACATTCAATACAAGCAAATACCAGAAAAACAAACAATCCCAAAAAGAGTTTCAGTTCCTAACAAGATCAAGACTACTAGAGTTAAACAATGTTCAAAAAAGGGTTTTTTTAAATGCACAATTCAAATTCTTCATTAATTGATTTAATTAACTGTAAAAATGTAATCCAGAAGAAATTTTCATGCACTTCATCCTTCACCTGATTTGATTATAAATGTTTTTTGCAAACTTCCAGACAGACATCATAGAAAGAAAAGACTGATTCAACCTTGGTTAACATAAATTAGCAAACTCGTGTTTATCACTCGTGTGTATCTTGGTGAAGCCTCCATGTGTTCGACCAGACTATAAGGAAGTGACTGTACAGACTGAGTGACATCACGTCTGCATTTTCTGCTCATTGTCTTACAGAAGCAGCCACACACAGAAAATGCAAGCGGTTTATTGCACAAAATGTTGTTCTCTTGGTTTTGATGCTCAGAGAACGCAGGAGCATTTAGAACCGCTGGAGAATAAAAGTCTGACGTTGGACCAGGAGTCTTTGCACCGTCAGTTCTGGGCTCTTTTTCAGTCCGTTCGGCTCAGACTACGGTTCTGGCGAGCGATACGTCGACCCCTGCGGGACCCGGCTCATCGGTGGTCTTCACTGCCAGGATGTGGGTGATGAAATGCTGAAACACAAGCAGCAGAAATCAGACCTAAAACACACAGATCCACATGGAAAAGTGACCAAATAAAAGTTCGTTAGATTCTGCAGAAATGTCCTTTTGATCCGAAAGATGTCGTGTTTCAGAACCGTGAAGTCACGGGGATGAAATGTTCATTAGTTAACACGCAAATCCTTATCGTTTCCATGGAGATCCCATCTTAACACGGCTCCATAGTTACAGGTTGCTGTCTGCAGCATTCCAGGAATACTCCGATACTTCCCAGTGAAAATCCCAAGAACTTTTATAAAACTGTGTGGTACTTACTGCAGATGAGTGTCTTGTAATGTTGGGGAGTTTCGGGGAATCTGTTTGTGTTGGCAGGTGGCTTAAAAAAGCTGCTTTCCTGAAACTGACCATGAACTTCCCCAGACAGCAAAAGTTGCCTTCCTTGAAATTCCAGCAACATTCCCAGACTGAAAAACTTAATTTCCTGGAAGTTACCAGAACCTTTCTAGAAAAACAGCCAGCAGGTTCCAGGAAAGCAGCGTTTTTAGGTTTTGTTTTGCCATCTTGTTTAGTTTGACAGAAACCAGAGGAAAACAGAGAGTTGGTGTGAGACCTTCGGCGGTCGGTCATCAGCTGCTCCTTTAGCCTTGGATTTCAGCTGTTTTTTCCTGTGAGCTTTTTCCTCCTGCAGTTAAACCACGAGACGAAGGAAACGGTTAACTATTGTTGAGCCTGACAGTAATTTCAGCTGTTAGTTGGAAAAAACCTTCAGGATGTTGTAATCTGAAGTTCTGGCGACGTAGTTCTTCCAGTATTTGGCAGCGAGTTCGTCCTGAGTCCGGTGGGTTTTCATCTGAATAAAAAAACCAAAAACTAAATCTGAGTTTATGAAAATAAAGACAGACATTAATATTCCCATAAACCTCTCTACACGCTCCACAAGAAAACTTTCCAGATTACAACTGATTATTTTCATCCAACAAATAAAAATATTTTTCACTTTTAACATATATTATACATTAAACTTTTATGACTTAATGGAGCTCAGAACAGCATTGGCTGTGCAGTAAGCCAATAATAAACCTCTTTAAAGGTTTAGTTCAGAAGTTAAACTTATTTAAAAAACAAAAGGTCAAAACGAGGTTAAAACAATTTTACCTCAGAATAATTGTTGTGAAAAGTTAAAACAGTTTGTAACTCTAATTAAAAACAATTGATAGAAATATTTTGCTAAATACAAACGTTTTTGATTGTTTCCTTTTATGAGTTTGTCTTCAGCCTCAGCTGAAATTCCTTTTTACATTTTAGAGAAACATGGAAACCTTCAGCTGCTTCCATTCTGACGCTGCTTTAAAACAAAGTGAAGGTTTAATAAACTGAACTTTCTTCAGACGATGCTTTGACAGGAATTTCAATGTTTTTACATTGAAATTCAGAATGCAGAACAACAACAATATTTTGTCTTATGATTTTTCTTTTTTGACTTGTGCATGGAACGGTGAAAATGTCTGAGAATAAAATGTAAATGCGGATGACAGGAAGCGTGGTGCAGGCAGTTTCTGGGCGTTTGGCATGAAGTCTGCAGCACCTTTGCGTAGATGCGGATTTCCTCCTTGATCTCCTGCTGCCTCTGCTCCTCCACCATGCGGCTCTGCTCCTCCATGGCGCTCTGCGCCGCTTCCGTCGACATCTTAGAAATGGAGTGCAGCGCGTTTTGGTCAGAGGTGACCGGCTTCACGCCGTCCAGACTCAGTTCGCCCCTGATCTCGTTCCAAACCTCGCAGACCTGCAGAGAAACTCAAGACTTTCTCACCGAGGAAACGATGCAACTGGAGACGCTCCCAACATTTTCCTGATTTCGGGTTTCACAGAAACAGTTTCATAATTCATGGCTTTAAGCAGAAAAAAATAATTTATTTGTAACATTTTCTGTAGATTCATCCATAAGTGAGTCTAGGACGTGTTTAACGTCCTAAAAGCTCAAAGATGACTTCTTTAGGTTTGATTCTGTTTTTCGTCTGGTTACTCTGCAGAAACACAAAATCTTACCAAATATTTTTGCCTTGTTTCAAGTCCAAACATGTACACATTTGAAATAAAATAAAGTAACTTACAAATAACTTTTCAGCAAGAAATACAAGCTTATTTTAAGTAAGAAAAAAAATCATTATTTCGACATAAACCGGCAGATTATTTCACTTATAAAAAGGGAAAAATATATTGTTGAAAGTAAAATAATCTGCCAGTTTTGATCAGTTTGAAGGATTTTTTTACTCAAAACAAGCTCCTATATTTGCTGAAAAATTACTTGCAGATTAGTTTTGTGTTATTTTTTATTATTAAATTTTTTGTCAAGGGGCAGCGCCTCTGGAAAGCAGACACAAATACCTGGTAAAATTGTGCGTTTCTGCAGTGTGAAACGCTTTAATTTGAAAGCTGTTGTCACCTTGAAGTCCAGGTATCTGGTGACGATGCCCAGAGTCACATGATCTCCCACCGACAGACCAGGAAGATCCTGGAAACCTGAAACCCAAACATGGAGCCCAGATACACAAATTAACTAAAAGGAGAAACAAAAAGAAATTAACGCTCCATTGAAGAAAATCTAATTGTTCTGCATTTTAAAAACTAAAAACAAAAATTAAATATCTGCTTCTTACTACAGTTTTTTGCAGTAGATATTGTTGGACAATGAAGAAATCTCTCTGCTTCTTGTTGTTTTTGTTGCTATAGACAGATTTTTTCTGGACGGAGGGATGAATTTTTACCAAATACCAAGTTGAATTTTTCTCCCAGAATTCAGTTTGGTGACAGTCTGAAGGGCGTAAGGCTGACATAACTCTGTCATAAACATAAATGAGTCTTTATGTTTATCATGAAGGGTCATTTGGTGAAGAATCACACTTTCAATGAAAAGTTGCACTAAAAGTTGAAGTTTTAATTTTAGTAAAACTTTGCATTAATTCATGTCAACATGAAACATTTATAAAAACTCCTTTATGTTTATAACATGTCAGCTTTATGGCCTCCCCTTCAGACAGAGGTACCTTCATTTTTCTGCTTTGCTCCCGTTTCTCTCTCACCCAGGCTGGACATCAGGAGGTAAATCTTCCCTCGCAGGTTCTCCATGGTCTCCAGCACGGCGGCGGACGGCACGTCGGCCGGAAACGACAAGGTGCTGCTCTCGTTCTGGAAACGGGTCAGAAGTGGCTTCTCCGGATCTTTGGGGCAAAAACAAAACATCCAACCTGACAGATAATCTTTGGGATGAATCCGGTTCTCCCAGGTGGATCAGTTTCAGTCTGACCTGCAATTCCTCCGTTTTTGTCCCGCAGGACGCCCAGCTCCTTCTCCTCCTCCCTCCAGAGCTGCAGCAGGACTCCGGGGGCCGACTGGCCGTCGGCGTCCGTCCAGCCCAGGATCTGCGGCCGGGTGTTGGGGTTGTTGCACAGGTCCAGCAGGATGGAGAGGATGATGCCGTGCACACACTTGGGGCTGGAGCGGAGCAAATCCAGCAGCAGGCTGGCGCCGTCCTTCTGCAGAAACTGGTCTTCTGTGATGGAGCAGCCGACGATGCACGACCTGCAGGGACGGACGGAAACTCTGCCATCAGTTCGCCCGACAGCAGCACATCCAAACACATTCAGTTGGTTTTCAGGAAGAATGTTGAATTTAATTAACCTAATTACATGACAAATCTGGTGGTGGCAGTGTCATGCTGTGGGAGTGACACACTGCAAAATCTTACCAAGTATTTTTGGTCCAGATATTATCACAAATATCTTATTATAATAGAAATAAGATAAAACTAACATACATGTACGTTTTGAGTAAGATGTTAAAAATTGTTCTATTCAACAATCTTGAATATTAACAAAAAAGTTCAGAACTTTTTATTGATGAAGAAGTTCTAGTTCCTCTGGTTCCACTTGCAGATTATTTCACTCATAGTGAAACATTTTCTCATGTTATTTGGAGAAGAAAACTACAATAATCTCTGCAGCTGAATTTTCAGACTGAAGGTTTATATTTTTTAAATAAACAAAAGAATTTCCTTATTTTTAAATAAAGCCCATTTTTTCCCTGGAAAATGGGTTTAGTTAACCCCTTCCTGCCCAGTGCGGGTGGCTGTAAACCTCCAGAACTGTAACTGTTTCCTGTTTCGACGCGGTTCGGTTGGACTGACCACACGCAGTCGATGGTGCAGATCAGCAGCTTGTTGTATCCCAAACCGCTGTAGAAGTTCTCCGAACCTTTCTTCAGGAAATGTACGACCATTTCCACTCCCTCTGCCCCAAACAGCTCCTGGAAGACAACAAAACATCCACTTTTACACGTTAAACTCTCTACGATACGAGCTAAAATCATCAGGGACAAACGGCAGCGGCTCGTTTCGACAGTAAATTACGATGTGCAAGCAACAGTTAGACCCACGTTTGTGGTGTTTGCCATTTTTTCAGATTTTATTTTTTCTAATTTTATTTTTACAACAGATTTTACCTTTCATTTAATTTCCTTGTTTTTGTTTAGTTGTTCAAAGGGAATATTCCTTCTAAAATTAGATATGCACAGTTCACAAAATTTGACTTTACACTATTTACTGTGTTATATCCACTGTATTGAAATGAATACATATAATTCTACTGCTTACTTTTTATGTACTTTCATTTTAAGTTTATTTTAAATGAACGTAATCTCCAGGCTTTAATTTCCTTCCTTAGGGTTTTGCATATGTTTACGCCACACCTTGATTAATAATAACTTTATTTATGAAGCTCTTTTAAGCAAAGTCCTGGACAAGGAAATAAAAAACTGAAGTAAAACATTTTAAAAACAGATAAAAGAAAAGAAAAGAAGCAGTAAAAGCAGTTTTACTCAGCTTTAAAAACCTATAAATAGCATCTGTTTATTAACTTCCCATCTTTAATTTTATGCTCCTTTTCTGTCCTTGAGCTGTTGTGTTTAGCATATCACATATGATCTTTTCTTCGTGTTTTCTTTGTATTTGCGTGATGAGTGCAATCTTTAGAAGGAAGAGCTTTTTGCCTTTCTGTGCAGGTCGGTCTCACACAGCACTGATAGGATCAGCTGGATGTTCGACATCATCTCTATGGTTGCCACATCGCCCTCGTCACAAACGGCTTCCAGCTGGATGATAATCCCTGGGAGGGAGACACGTCTCACTGCTCTAGGCGTTCACGGCGGCCATTTTGCTGCGGTTGAAGCGGGCGTTACCCAGAAGCTGGTGGATAGCTCCCTGGTCGCTGAGGTCCTGGTTGACGGACTTTTCCCCCAGAGACGTGACGGTGCGCAGGACTCTGAGGCAGCGCTGCATCTGCAGCTTCCGCCTGTTTCTGTCGTCTGAAGCCAAGAGCAGAATGAAAAACATTCAGTCTGACGGTAAAATGATCTGCTTCCATTTCCAGATCTATAAGGAACAGTTTTAGTGCCCAAAATGAAAAATACAAAATGCTACCAAGTGTTTTTGTTTAGTTTCTAGTGAAAACATCTTAGCACATTTGAAACAACTTTTCAGCTAAATGTGAAGCTTATTTTAAATCAACATTTCCTTAATATAAATAAAAAGTTCCAAAACATTTTTCATGTTATAAATGAAATATAACACTATCAATGGACCAAGGACTTTTTCATCATTAATAATTATTGACTTTAAAAAAGCTCATATTTCTTGCTGAAAAGTTATTTGTAAGTTAGTTTTGTTTTATTTCAAGGCCTCTAAGATCGAGATAAAAAGATAATATTCTGGGTTTCTGCTGTGTTAATAGTCGTCCTGAACAGAACTGGGTATAAACTGATGATGGACGGTTTCACGTCTCTTTTGCTCCATGTTTCCAAAAATCAGACACTAAAACATCAGAATTTTCAAACAGGTGAGTATTGATAAAACATCCTGGCCCTGAGCTCCGGCCGTAACGCGCTGCGTACCGCAGCACCAGTCCAGCAGCAGCAGCAGGTGCGTGTTCCCCTGGCAGTCCATGTAGTCTTGCAGCATGACCGGTGCGATGCTGGCCAGCGTCTCCAGCGCCTGCAGCTGCAGTTCCTCCTGCTGGTTGAGGATGGCGCTCTGGGGCGAAGGCGGCTGCTTCTCAGGCGGATCCACGAACCGCAGCAGACTCACCATAACCAGCTCCTCTCTGAAAAGCTGACGGAAAACAGAAAATTCAGATTCAATTTCCCAGAATCAACATGTTTGAGGGAGTATGGCAAGCCATTTTAACAAAAAATCTATTTCCTCTCACCATCTGTAGAAACATTACAGATATCTAAATATTAGTTTTGTCTTCACACATCTATATTCTGACTATCCAGAATGCGGTGAAGCTGATTTTATGCTAAAACAGCCTGCCGTAGGGTGACTGACCTGCGCAGCAGCAACGTTTCTGGACAACAAAATCAGCAGATTCAGCAGCAGCTTCTTCATCTTCAGGTCTTCTTTGCTGTGGCTGAGTTTCTGCGCTGAAGAGACCTCCACTTGAAACAAAATTACATTTTTATTCTTCTCAAAAATCACATTTAATGACTTTCTAAGAGAAAACTAACTGCAGCCAGTGAGGAGAAAGAGCCTCACGTTCTGGAAGTGTGATGTAGCCCAGCAGCTGTTTGGCAAATAAGCTCTCCTGCAGATCAGAAAGACGTTAACAGCAGGACGCAGGTCTACAGAAGGGATTTATTCAAACCGGTCGTACTCACGATGAGCGGACAGTTTGGGTTTTCTGCGATGAGAGTCGTGAACACCAGCAGGTAGTTCCTGAGCTGGAGGTCAAAGCCCTGGGATGTGAGCGCCAGGACGGATGAAAACGCTTCCTTCAGAGACCTGGAACGTATTTACCAAGACACGCTACGGCAGGCCGTTTAACATACAATCAGTTCATCTGGAATGGTCATTCAAAATATCTGTTTTATGTTCTGACTAGTAGATTTTGACGAAATATGAGACGACTTCATGTAAGTGCGCTGAATTGTGATTTAATGCTAAAGTGGCCTGCCGTAGAAACGCTGTTTCACGTGTGAGAGGATGCGGCGCCTACACCACGCAGTCGAGGCTGCAGAGCTGAGCCACGGCGTCGTCCCGGCCGCTGCTCTCCAGCAGCATCCAGAGGATCTCGGCGGAGCAGGCCAGGACCCGGCCGGGCGGGTCGGGTCCGTTCACGTTCATGTGCAGACACACGGTCCCCGCTGCTCCTGCGTCCAGCATCGACCTGCAGTTCATGTCTGCAAAACGGTCAGAAAAACTGATGAAGAGACGGGAATGTCTCCCATGGAGAATCACAGCTCAAAAAATAAATTCAGTCAGATTTATTTGTTTGTAATATATTTTGAATAAAATTTTTATATATTTTTTTTATTTAACAAAAATCCAGGCGAAACTATGAATAAAGTTCATTTAAATTAAATGTATTTTTGTTTAAATATAAACTGAAGAAATCTGATACAGTATTGAACCTTATAGAATAGTTTAAATATATTGTTTACACTCTTTTTCTGTTGGCAGTAATTATTGATCTATTGCAATAATCAATATATTAATTAATTGCATGACAAAGTAAAACAAGCTCAATAATTTGCATAAAGTCTCCAGTGTGGCGTTTTGATCTCAACTATTTTGAAGGACAATTTTGTTTACAGACACTTTATTTTTTATTTGTTGTTTTGTTTATTTACTTATTTGTTGTTTTTTTATGTTTTCCAGTTTCTGTGTTAAATGTTCATTAGAATTTAGTTCATTGATCTTTGAGAATGTGTTCTTGCATTATTATGACTTTACCATCATACCACTGTAAAATGGATGTTATCGTTTATCGCAATAACTTCTGGGACAATTTATGGTCCAGAAGAATTCATCGTGGTGACAGGCTGAATCTCTAAACCGTTTGAATGAAAACGTTGGTTTTTAAACTCGTTTCTGATGAGACACGGAGAGATTTGTGTCTGTTTCTTCCTCCCTGCATGCAGAGCTCAGTGTTTGTCACCAGAGAAGCTGCAGAGGAGCTGCAGGGTCTCCAGCAGCTGCATCTTGATGAACCACTGGTTCTGCACCGCGGCAACGGACTGAACCAGGAACTTGGGAAGGTCGCTGCGCTCCACCAGCTGCAGCCGGTAGAGCGGAGAGATGGCCTGGGTACCTGAGCAGAGCAACAGGACAACGCAGGGGAAAATGAGAACCATTAGGGCTGAGACAATTAATCAGAACAATCAGGATTAATCGATTTTTGAAATGATTGTTGTTTGGAATAAAATGAAAGGTCAAAATGAATCTGTTCACTTCAGATTAAACTATCAGAGCCTTCAGGTTAATTTTGGCATGAAGCTCCTTCCTGCATCAAGACGTTGGATTTACCTCCAGGCAGATACTTGGACACCTCAGCGCTGAAAAACAACTGGACCATTTCCACGACGTGCGCCTGAATCTCAGGGTTCGGGATCTTCATCAGACGACCTGCAGACAGACGCATGAGACGCTGCTGCTCCTCATCATCAATGCACCGACCGGAGAGACGCTGACACTGCAGAAACTCAACAGCTGATCAAGTGTTTTAGTCCAGTTTTGAGAGCAAATATCTTATTACACTCAAAATAAGACAAAATAAACTTATAAGTAACTCTTTAGCAACATACATGAGCTTATTTTAGTCAATAATCTCTTAATATTGGTGAAAAAGTTCTAATTCCTCTGGCAGATTATTTTACAGTTAACTGAAAACGATAAAAAAATATCTTGTTTTCTGTTAAATAATCTGCCAATAGAACTGGAAGTTATGTTTTTATAAGTATTAAGGAGTTATTTACTTAAAATATGCTCACATAAATAATTACTTGTTGGTTAATTTTGTCATATTTTAAGAATACTAAAGTATTTGCACTACTACACCAACAATACTTGATGATATTTTGTGTTTTTTCAGTGCATCTATTTATGTGTCAATCCATAATATAAAAACTATAATTTTTCATATTTATAGTTTTAATTCATTTGTAGCCTTTTCTAATAACAGTTTTATTTTTTAATCAAACTTGACAAATATTTTTTGAATCTTTTAATTTTTATTCCATTTATTTTACTTTCTGGTTGCTTTAATTAATACATTTATTTATTTATAAATAAAATATTTATAAATATTTTTATTTATAAATATTTATAAATATTATAAATAAGTAATAAGTAAATAAAATAAGTATTATTTACTTAATAAATAAGTAAATCGATAAGTAATCGATTTACTTATTTATTAGTGAATCGATTATTATATTTGAATTCATTTTTCCATCCATCCATCCATTTTCTGTTCACATTACTACCTCCAGTATATTTTATCCCCGTAATGCGGATCTATAGCATTCATGCTCTTTTATCGCTTTTTGATTCATTTTCAATGTGGAGAAGTGGCCGGTTTGTCTCTCACACAACTAGGAAATGAGTTAAAACCAGATAGACGTGTAAATCTGTTGAAGCAGCAGCGTACGTACCCAAGCAGGAGAGGAAGTTTATGGCGTCCTGAGCGTAGATCAGGTCATCGGACGCCTTCTCCTTCAGGAAGGGAATCCTGAGCAGAAAACAGAGACGCTGCTGATGCAGAAACTGATAAAAATTCACATTTCTGAGTTTCCTACCTGCTGATTTGAAGAACTTCGCACAGAAACGTTGCATACTTGGGATGCTCGATCACTTTCTGAGCACAGATGTCAATTATCTTGACTATATCTGCAAGCTCCCTTAAAAGCTGAACATACTTTAAGAAGATTTAACGTGCAGAAAAGAAAAATAAAATGTTAACTTTCCATCACGACACAAGAGGAAAGCATGATAATCCAGGAAGGAGGATACGAAGCCAGACTTGTTCCTCTTCAGGAGCTTCCCCAGGACAAACAAGTGCCTCCCCGTCAGATTCGTCTGCAGGACAAAACAGGTGATTAGATACAGAAACGCAACTTCACTGAAAGAAAAATGACACTTTACTGACCGTCAGAGGATCCCGAAGAAGATAAAGAACCTTCATGAGGTCCAGACTTATAGGAATGGCCTGTAGAAAAATCAGCAGGAACAATTTAATCTGAAACATACACACACACACACACACACACACACACATACACACATACCCACCCACCCATCCATCCATCCATCCATCCATCCATCCATCCATCCATCCATCCATCCATCCATCCATCCATCCATCGTCTGCCGCTTATCCGGAGTCGGGATGTGAGGCCCAGACTTCCCTCTCCCAGCCACTTCTTCCAGCTCCCTTGGGGGAATCCCAAGGCATTCCCAGGCCAGCCGGGAGACATAGTCCCCCCAGGGTCTCCTCCCGGTGGGACGTACCCAGAACACTTCACCAGGGAGGCGTCCAGGAGGCATCCTGACCAGATGCCCGAGCCTCAACTGGCTCCTCTCGATGTGGAGGAGCAGCGGCTCTACTCTGAGTCCCTCCTGGATGACTGAGCTTCTCTCTCTAAGGGAGAGCCCAGCCACCCTACGGCTCTTTGTCACCGATTCTGTTCTGAAACATCCCATTGGTTTAAAACGATCACAGTGTTGATGAACAGGTATTCAAAAAATACTAAAATATAATAATCAACCTTTTTGGAGGGTGAGCTTTATTTTCTTGCTATAAACAAAATAATCGATGACATCATCAAAATACTAATTGATTTCATATTAAAACAATTGGAAAATGTTCACATTTTATATTTATGAATGTGTTCACAAAAACCACAATTACCACTATAGTCCTGATTAGTTTTTAAATAATTTCTTTGGGGTTTTAGACATTATTTGTCTTCCATACAGTTTTTGTTTGTGTTTTAACTGTATTTATACCCTGATACGAGTCTTTCTTTGTGACAATACAAAATGAAGACACTTTACCTCCTGGCCGCTTGTCATCCTGGACGATGCACTCAGACTGGTCCCAGAAACCTCCCGGCTTGCAGTTGGTCCCAAATCCATCCCGGATGGAGGAACTTCCGCTTATTGCGACCAAACAGACGGTTACCGAAACTTTGCTGAAAAACTCTCTTCGTTCACCTTTAAAACGTCCCGTATGGCGGCGAGGAAACTATTTCCTAGTTGAAACAAAACCGTAGCGTAACATTTGGTTGTTTCTGACAGTAAATATCCGGTAAAAATCGTAAAAACATTTCAGTTATAATCATGGTCCACGAAGTTGGCAATGCACAGTGCTGGTTGCTATGGTTACTTCGTTTAAAAGCGACGTAAAGACGCATGAGGGATGGTGCGTTCAATTTAGCTTAAAATGTGGAAATTCTTATATTAAACTCTGGTAAATCATCATAATTAGACACAATAAAGACGAAATCAAAACTGGAGAGCCAGAATTTCATCCGCTATTTAGATATTGGTTTTCTGTAAAGCTTCGGAATCTGAGAAATTGTTCTAATAAGTCATTGTTTGCTCACTTAAAGTTTTAATTTTACATAGGCCTACAAAATCATAATCTCTAAAATACAAATATCTTGAATGTTAGAATTTATGAAAATGTTCTAGAAATAAATTGTGAACAGGTAATGGGTTTGGCTTTTTGTTGTTTTCAAATTTATAATGTGATTTACGAGGTTCTTTAAACGTTGCACCAAAAGCAAGCCGGACCAAACCGCCCATTTCCTGGGCTAAACAGGAAGCTGTTTTCTGATGTCAGATGCGCTTTTTTTCCCTTCACAACAACAAAAGATAATTTAACTTATTTATTGAACCTTTTCATAAACAAACAGGCAGGTTGAGCCAAGATTTAACAGGAGTTCAGCGGGACGCCATGTTGTCGGACGCAGGTTGGTGTTACAGCTGCTAACTGCTAACATGCTAAAGTGCAAAGCTGCTGTTCGGTTCATTTAAAGAGCTTAAAATGTCTAAAACTCAGCGCCTGCTCGCTGTTAACGACCCCAATCAGCTTGTAGTCGATTTTTAAACTGTTTATAACCGCATCTGTAATTAAAACACGCCAATCGGTCGCAGTAAAGGCCTGTTTTCTGCTCGGCTCCATTGTTCCTCTCCAACACATTTTGATGTTGTTGTCTGCAGATTACTCCGGGAACGGCTCCGGTGCTCGCAGAGCCAGAAAACGGAGCTCCGGTGAGTCCCCGGGGGACGGACAGACCCTGCGCTCCTCCGGGAGGCAGAGCACGACCCGGGTGAAGCGCAGCAACAACCCTCCACCTGGACAGGTGAGCTGCGGCAGGAGGGCTGTGGTTATCCCGTAAACATGTCTGATTCATATAAAAAAACTACATGTTTAATCCTTATTGAAAGAATAATTACAAATATGTTAAACGTTCTGTAATATTTTTCAAAATTTACCAATTTACTTCAACCACAGCTGACAAAAACTCAAGTTAGGCCCATTTATTAAAAAATAAAACAGAAGTAGTCCATGCATCCATTAAAAGTCTCTTCTATGATGCAGCTTCTCCTCGTCAACAAAGCTGTTTTTTTATGTAATAATAAGTTGTTTCTCCGCTATTAGAGTATTTAGCATCTAGTTCACGAGGTTGATTGACAGCGCTGAGACCCTCCTCTTGGCTCTGTGCATTTCTTCAGATTACAATAGCAGTTCAGGCAGGAGGTGGAGGAGATGGTTGATATTACACTCACACCGTGGAGACAGGTTTAACAATATATATATATTTTTGTAAAGAGACATAAAGCAGCTTTAAATGCCATTTACATGATTCTCTCCTCTGGATGCCAGAGTAAAAGAAAAGCCACGGAAACAGAGGAGGAAGATGAGCAGGCTGAGAAGAAGTACAGGAAGTGTGAGAAGGCGGGATGCTCGGCCATCTACCCAGTTTGTTTTGCGAGTGCATCAGACAGGTAGTGGAGCTGAAATAAGGTGAAAGGTCAATCACTCGGATTGTCTCAAACAGAGACTTTTTTTCTCTTTATAGGTGTGCAAAAAATGGATACACTTCTCGCTGGTACCACCTGTCATGTGGTGAACATTTTTGCAACGAGTGTTTTGATCACTACTATAGAAGGTAAAACTACCTGCAGGTCTCACTGGGAGGATTTTATGATGAAGAATATTCTGGATAAATCAGGGGTGACCAGGCTTCTGCACTGGAGCCAAAACTAGTACATTTAAATTACTGGTGGGATACAAGGTCATTACAATAAAAATGCAAAAATGTATTTTATTTTTATTACATTTTTTTGCAATTTTTTTAGTGTTACCTGCACAAATGTTTTTATTTTATTTTACGTTACTCTGTTTTTATAAAATCTGTATATACTGCAGAAACACTAAATCTTAACTAGTGTTTTTGTAGTTAAATAGTTATCTTGTGTTAAGTCAGTTATTTTAATGCAGGAAAATGGTCTTGTAGGACACTTACTGCAAGCATACTAAGATGTTTTCACTAAAAACTATAAATGCTTTCTCAATTTTGTGTTTTTGTAATGTGTCATTAAACATCCAAACTATTGAGAAAAATCAATATTTTCTGTTTTGGAATTTAAATTTTTGGCCAAATTTTTAGCAATTTGGCAAACAACTTTTTACCATTATTGACTTCTAGTGAAGGGCCAAACTAAATCATTTCAAGGGCCACAAATGGCCCCAGAGCCACAGTCTGGACCACCCTGGCATAATTCTGTCTGTGCAGTCACAAGGACGGCTACGAGACGTTTGCTTCCTGGAGGAAGGTGTGGACTAGTAACGGGAAAAGCGAGCCGAGCCTTAAGGCCTTCATGGCCGACCAGCAGCTGCCGTTCTGGGTGAGCGGCCGAACGTTTCCTGCTTCACGACGGATTTTTTTTCTTTTCATCAGTGACGTTGATGCGTTCCCTTCAGGTTCAGTGCACCAAACCGGACTGCAGGAAGTGGCGCCAGCTGACCAAGGAGATCCAGCTCACCGCCTCCCTGGCAGCAGCGTACCGCTGCGGGATGAAGGTCAACAACGTCAAGGTAAAGAGGAGCCGCAAAAATCGGAGTCCGCCCAGTTTTCTCGGTTTGGTCACCATGGAAACGTTGTTTCTGCTCGCAGATTGAAGGACCTGACCAGTGTTCCCAACCAGAGGACTTGGTAAGATGCAGAAATGTTTTAAAATCAAACTAAAATTGTTAATGTGGAGCTAACGAAGCACCACTCCCTGACAAATGTAGAAACATTTCACCAAAATGGGCGGAGCCAAAAGTGGGAACCTGAATGTTCTTAAAGCGCCGGTTGAGACACAATCTACTGATAAAACTCATAAATTGTTAAAATATGAATAAATAGCTGCAATTGAACTTTTTTCAAATAAGTTTCTGTTAATATGTAAAGAAACAAATTTGAGAAGGTTTTTTCCTCACTGCTACTCAGTATCTAATAATTATTTCATTTATTTAGCATAAATTCTGCCTCATAACATTTCAGTTCATTAAATTAACATATTTGTAATAATTATTAAAAATCAGGGCAAATTTGCAAAAAACTGAAGATAAAATTATTTTATTTTTTTTTAATTTAATTAACTTGAATCTTTCTGAGGCCCTTTAGCGCCCTCTGGTGGCTCTTTATTTACAAAACAAAAAGCTAAAGCAATTAAAAGTAAAAACTTTTAATTGCTTTAGCTTTTTGTTAATTAAAAAATTAGAAAGAATTGTTCAAAAAACCGGAGCACTTCAGGTTTGGACTGAAGATGGTATTTTTGCCTCAGTGAATAAATACGAATATATTTTAAGTAAAGTTTGTATTTGTGTTGTTTATTTTAGGGCTTTTTGTCCATTTTGAGTTTTTCTGGCTGGTTTTTGTCTCCAGAGGGTTGCAGAGGTGAGCGAGAGCTGGTGGCACTCCATGCTGATTCTGCCTCCGCTGCTGAAGGAAAGTCCGGCCGGCGCCTTCCTCTCGGCGTATTATCCCGACTGCGTGGGGATGAGTCCGTCCGGCTCTCCCTGCAACGTCTCTGCGGCCGAGCTGCGGGCGGAGCCGTGCAGAGCCGTGCAGCCGCAGAGTAAGTCAGGAGATTGGCCGACGTTCTGGATCGGAGCGAAGCGTCATCACCTCTCCTCTCCGTCAGTTCCAGGCCTCTGTCCGTACTTCCAGCCCTTCTACCAGCCCAACGAGTGCGGCAAGGCTCTGTGTGTGCGGCCCGACATGATGGAGCTGGACGAGCTCTACGAGTTTCCAGAGTTTTCCCGGGATCCCACCATGTACCTGGCGCTGAGGAACCTCATCCTGGCCTCCTGGCACAAGAACTGCAAGGTGAGCACCAGGCGGCAGAGTCAGGCTGTGGGCCTAAAGGGGCAGTATCACATAAAATCAACTTTTTTGATCTTTGCATTATATTTTCATGTTATTCCCTCATTAAAAACATTCCTGCAGTGTTGCTTTGATTCTTTCATGCATATTTGAGAAATCCTTTAATCTCCATGGCAACCATTCAGCTATGCAAAACGCCTGGGTGGACCTAGCCCCGCCTTCTTAGCGCAGCTCCTCCCCTTCTCAGCTCCTTCAGACTAGCCAATTAGCAAACAGCTGGTGGAACTGCTGAGCTACTTCTCAGAGCAACGTTGGTAAAAATGTTGCTAAAAGGTTCATTAAAAGTCATATTTGATATATGTAGCTTTTTTATGACATCAGTAACATCAGTAACACAAGTAACATTGTTACTTGATTGTGTTAGAAAATGACATTCTGTTCCTGGAAAGCACACAATATGATCACATGTTCTCCTTCCAGAAAAACTAAACTCTGTTTACCTTCATCGTTTCCAGCCTTTATGATTAAAAATCAGAATTAGAAGCAGGAAAAGATAAAATGTATTTCTCCCTGTTTTGTCTGAAGGAAGTGCTAACGGCTGAGAAGTGTGCTCAGCACATCATCGTTCGTGGTTTGGTGCGCGTGTGCTGCGTTCAGGAGCTGGACCGGGTTCTCCACTTCATGACCAGGAAGGGCCTGATCAACACCGGCGTTCTGGCGGTGAAACAGCCTCTGCTGCCTGAAAGATACCGCTCAGTGAGAATCTCTGCTTCTTCCTGTTGTTAAATCCCTCATCCGATCTGGGCTCACGATGAGTTTTCTCTTCGCAGAAGAAGGTGATCGTCATCGGTGCCGGCGCCGCAGGACTGGCTGCGGCCCGGCAGCTGCAGAACTTTGGCACACAGGTAGAGATCCAGAAACCTCTGAACTTTCTCTGTCCGATCCCAGCGCTGTGCTCTAGACTGAAACGATTAATAGTGATTAATCGAAATAATTGTCATCAACTGAATTATAAACTAAAACAAAGTCTTTTTGCTGAAAGAGGAAATTAAGCCAAAACTGTCCAAAAAAAAAATATCAATTTTGTATTTAACACTGAACTAATTTAAAAAACTTTGTAAATAAGCACTACCCAAAACTCTGGTGGCATAGTTGTAGTTTCATCCTTTTCAAATTCTGCTAAGGAAATTAATTTTCTATTAATCGTCTTTCTATAGAACAACTAATCGGTTAATCAGAAATATAGTCATCAGATCAGCTTTGCACTGACGATCAGTGCTAAGCTGATCTGATGAATGTTCAGCAACTCTTTCTGGAAACAGGAAAGGTCACAAGGTCACGACTTGTTTTAAATTACATTTACACTTAAAACAAATCAAATACATTAAGCGAAAAAATCCCCCAAAAGTTATTCATATCAACTGATATGAAATGCTTATATTGTCATAAGTTTCTCAGCCTCATCATCCAGCCCTATTGTTTCCCCTGACTCATCAGTTTCATATAAAATAATCGACAGGTTAATCGATAACTTCCCGAATGTTTCGGTGTCCAGGTGGTTCTGCTCGAGGCCCGGGACAGAATCGGCGGTCGGGTTTGGGACGACGGCTCTCTGGGCGTCACCGTCGGCCGAGGCGCCCAGATCGTCAACGGCTGCGTGAACAACCCCATCGCTCTGACGTGTGAACAGGTTCTGCTCAAAGCGCCGCCACATTCAGCTGCAGTAGCCGCTGCCGCCTCTGGGGGGCGCTGATGACGATGACTCTCTGCTGCAGATGGGCATCAGGATGCACAAGCTGGGCGAGCGCTGCGACCTCTTCCAGGAGGGCGGGCGAGCCACCGACCCGGCCATCGACAAGCGCATGGACTTCCACTTCAACGCCATCCTGGACGTGGTTTCAGACTGGAGGAACGACAAGTCGCAGAGCCAGGACGCACCACTAGGAGGTGCTGTGCACTTCTCATTAGTGGATATGTTTTATGTTTGGATATTACGACAAAAATCGTAATTTTTCATCTAAAAATATCTAATTTTTACAATTCCATATCTGGAACCAAATCGTATCTGCAGTCTGAACGGTCATGTTGTGTTTTGTTACATCATTTATGTGAGACTTGCGTCATAATTCTGTTTCTTCGGGTGTTTTGTCTTAGAATCTTTATTCTTCCAGATTTCTCTGTGTGGCGCAGGTTTTGTTGTTGTCTAGGACAGTTCAGAGGAGAAGGCCTGTGTCTGATTGTTTCATCGTCTCCACAGAAAAGGTTCAGGAGATAAAGAAGAACTTTCTGCAGGAGTCTGGGATGCAGTTCAGTGATTTGGAGGAGAAAGTCCTTCAGTTTCATCTCAGCAACCTGGAATTCGCCTGTGGAAGTACGCTAGACCAGGTGATTTTCTGTGCCGCCTAAGAAGCAAAAGAGACGATAATATTGGGACATTTCTAGAGTCTAATTCTTGTTTTTTTGTAGGTATCGGCACGATTCTGGGACCACAACGAGTTTTTCGCCCAGTTCTCAGGAGATCACACTCTGCTAACGAAGGGCTACTCAGTTTTACTCCACAAACTGGCTGAAGGCCTTGACATCCGCACCAACTGTCCGGTACGTCTCGAAGTACTAACCACTAATTAAAGAAATTAAACAAGAATATGAGCTCTACTAATCGTAAACTGCTTAACCAGCACTAAACTGTTAAGTGTTTAAAAACTTAGTGAAAGATAAAAAATAGCAGTAGCTAAAACTAAACCACTAAATAAACAAATTAACAGTTGTTAATGCTAAGTCACTAAACACAGTAAAAACTAGCTGAAGCTAATGCCAAACTGCTAAACACAAACACATGAAAAATCAGCAGAAGCTAATCTGCTAAACATAATGAGTAGAACCTAACACTAAACTGCTAAACACTTTAAAAATTACAGAAGCTAAAGCTAAACAGAATGGAATTAGCAGAAGCTAATGCTAAGCTGCTAAGCAAATAAAATAGCTAATGCAACTAATGCTAAACTTATAAAAATAGTTGTGAAAGCTTCTGTTATACACATACAAATATGAGCAGACAATAATGCTAAGCTGCTAAGCAAATAAAAAATGAGTTGAAGCTAACGCTAACTGTACATGACCTCCTTCTCCTTCCACTTGGCGACTGGTGTGAGACTCGCTAACAATAAAGTCATCAGTTTCTGATTTTGCTACATATTATTATTTTAAGTTGTATGATTAGAATGATCAAAGTCTAAAACATATGATGCGACATAAAATTCATAAAGTCATGAAAATGGGGAACATTTTATGGTAATGGTTGGGTTAAAAGGCTGAAAAGAGGGCAGCCATCTTGAAAAATTCATCCTGAAATTCCAGTGACTGAGGAGAAAATTTAAAATATCTGACCTGAATTTCTATTTTGTATTCACACACAGTTACAGTAACATGCTGCTCTGTTAGTGTTGAAATCATTAAAGATCCAAGTTTTTCCTACTTGGCCTTGATGCTGAAGTCTTGTTGTTTTTCCAGGTTCAGGCCATAGACTACTCAGCTGACGCTGTTAAAGTGACCTCCTCTAACGGAGCCCAGTGGACGGCCCAGAAGGTAACACGCCTGCTGTGAGACCGAATCATCTCCATGGCAACACGTCAGGTGTGTTTTCACGTGGACTGTCGTCCTCCAGGTCCTCGTTACGGTCCCGCTGACTCTGCTTCAGAAGAACGCCATCCGCTTCAACCCGACACTTCCTGAACGGAACTGAAGGCGATCCACAGTCTGGGAGCGGGAATCATAGAAAAGGTAACCAGTGGAAAGATTTCTGTCTGGTTACCTGTGCAGGTAACCAGTGCAGCAGATTTCTTTTTCATTGATTTTTATTCAGATTACATTGTTTAAGTGGAAATTTCTGACATTTTCTGAATGTTCTTAAAAGTTTATCTGGACCTACAGTTGTAGGAAACCAGAACATTTACTGTCCGTCTTCATGTTGAGCGTTTTACTTGTGACCCACTGAGTTTGGGGCCAAACATCTGACAGGTTTTACAGTTTCTAATCTCAGTAAATTATCCTGCAGATTGCTCTTCAGTTTCCGAACCGGTTCTGGGACTCAAAGATCCAAGGAGCGGATTATTTTGGTCACGTCCCGCCGAGTCCAGAGAAGAGAGGCATGTTCAGCGTCTTCTACGACCTCGACCCACAGGTTGGGACTTCGCTCACTTTACGCTATTATCTGGGTTTTATTGAACGACTTAACTGAATCGACTTATGGAAAACAATTTTTTTTAATGCTAAAAACTTCAGAAGAATTCAGGTTTTATCAAGAAATAATCCCTGATTTTATAGAATAATTAGTCATAAAATCCTCAGTTTCTCTCAAATCGAATCTGCTTGCAGTGAGACTGATAATTTGCAGTTCGTGCATTTAAAACTCACAAACATATTCTGGCATCAATTCTGATAAACTCTTGCTCTCCTGTATGGAAACCCTGGATGGCCAAAAAACTTGCAACGTTTTTTTGCGTCTTTCACACACAAAATACGTCTGAAAAATGTATCAAACCAAGGTTATTATAGTTAACTAAAACTAACAAAATAACAAAAACTGAAATTAGGAAAACATTTTTGTTAACTGAAATAAATAAAAACAGTAATTAACTGAGAAAAAGTATAAGTTAGTGGAACTACATTGTGTTTTTATAAAACTAATATACTGGAGTTATAGACATAATATTCATTTTCATGTTTATGTATCAATTTATTAGCCTTTCAAACTGATGTGATTTATTTTTTCCCACCCAAGCAGTTTACTCAGCTGTTGGCAAATAATGGCACTCCATAATCCTCCTAATGCTAATCTCTGCAAAATGGCAACCGCAAAAAAACCATCACAACCAGCAACGCGAAATACTGCCCCCTAGTGGCAGAAATGAGAAAACATTAAGACTGAAGAAAAACAAAAGTATAGCCATTTGAATATTGAAGGTAATAGAAATATGTGGTTTTTTATAGTAGCTCAACATTTCCTGAGCTACAATGAGAATATGAGAGACTGAGACTCTGCAGTTATTTAATCTGTTAAAACTGTTTCTGTTTTTGGTGACAACCAGGGGAAACAGGCTGTGCTGATGTCCATCATGTCTGGTGACGCGGTTTCTGCCGTCGGGGACCTGGAGGACTCGGAGGTGGTCGACGAGTGCCTGAAGGTCCTGCGAGAACTTTTCACAGAGCAGGTATCGACCTTCGGCGAGCACAGCAGGAAGTCTGGACTTTGACCAGACCATCACAACAGATTAGTTGTGTTGTTTGTCCTGTGATGACCCAGTTTGCACCAAGACAAATGTTCTGCAGAGGAGATCAGGGTCCACTCAGTGGCTGCAAGGTGTAGAATAAGCCCAGATCACCATCCCTCCACCACTGTGCTTCACAGCTGGTCCAGAGGACGTTCTCCTAGTACTCCTGTCCTTCATCCAGGTTCAGCTTTGCTAAGCTCAGTTTGGCGGCCATCTTGTTTCTGGAGAGAAAAGGCCATGCTGGTTCAGGGTCACGACCTTTGACCTGTAGCCTGCTAACTGAGGCCTGTAGAGTTTGAAATGGAGCTCTGTGGTTCTGGTCATTTCTCTGAGTTTCAGGTTCTGACCTCTGACCTTGGGCAGAATCTGCTGCTTGTTTCCAAGAGGTTTTCCTCTGGAAACAATCATTTTTATGTTAGTTTTAATTTTTTTTTACTGTTTTATTTGTTTTTATCCTGGGAATAATCTTTCTCTCTGGAGAATGATGAACTTCAGATGGCTTGGAGATGACCTTTAACCTCCACCAGGTTGATGGACAGCAACAGCTGTTTCTCTGAACTCATTGCTGTTTTCTGAAACACAAACGTTTGTTTCAGAGCAGCAGCTGAAACTGCTTCTTCCATGGAAATCAGACAGACTTTTTCTGCTTAACAGCTCTTGGATGTCACTTGTTACCGTTTTTTGACAGGAAGTTCCTGATCCTCTGAATTATTTTGTGACCCGTTGGAGCAAAGACGTGTGGTCCCAGATGTCATACAGCTTCGTGAAGACAGGGGGCAGTGGAGAGGCGTACGACATCCTGGCAGAAGACGTGCAGGGAAAAGTTTTCTTTGCAGGCGAGGTAACGCTGCTTCCCTCAAAATGTTTGCTTTTACTCTCATAAGCAGAACTTTATCCACTATAACTTATACTTTTTTATTGATTTTGATCATTTTTATGCATAAATTATATGAAGCTCAGATTTAAATGCAATAACAAACCTAAATTCTTCTGTTGCTAATTAGCAACACCAGGCACTTAAGGAATGAAACAAACATTTAATCCCATTGCTGCATAATCTCAACAGCTTCCAGTTTAGCGTTACTCCATGCGTTGCCCCTCTGCCCAGTTTTAGCTGAAATTTAAGAAGTATTTTTGACCAAAATGATGCCCAATCATGCATCTTTATACTAGAGTCACAGAAGAAGCTACAATCCAAAGACAACCTGTAAAATTGTTGTAGGAAAGGAACATTTAAAGATTAGTTATAATCCCAGAAGTGCAGGCATTTAACATTTCAAAAGTTAAGACCCGTTCACCACATTTCTTCTTCTCCTCAGGCCACAAACCGACACTTCCCTCAGACGGTGACCGGAGCCTACCTCAGCGGCGTCAGAGAGGCCAGCAAGATGGCCGCCGTGTGACCGGACCGCCCCGCCGCTTTCTGAAGCACCAGCACCAACTCAAACCCCGTACTCACTGTGACGACCGTCTCTGCCGCTGGTTCCGGTTCCGGTCCGGATCTGCAGCTCATTTCCACCAGAGAAATGCTGTTTATTTATGTCATTTGATGCAAACTGCAGCTCTGAGTAGATTCATCAGAAACACAACGAACCATGATGCTGAAACGTGGATGAACTCTCAGGCGTCCCATCATCACTGAACAGATTATTCAAAGTTTTTCCAATTGTAGAAATTTATGATCTGTAGTTTTTCTGGTCGATGTTTTATGATGAATTGTTGATTTAGTCAGAGTGATTCTTCCGCAGGACTTTTGATTTAAAACAGTAAGTTTCTTACTGAGTGGACCTCAGCATTCAGAAAACAACAGATTCTTCTGCTTCTTTCTCAGGGATCTTATCAGGAAGGGCTGACTCTAAAGCATCGGACGGGTTTCAATATGTGGGAATAAAAACAACGGAAATCCTTCCTGAAAAGTGACGTTCCTGAGATTTGGAGAAGTTCCTCACTTTGTCTCGATTAAGTGTGACTAATGAGGATTCATGTGACTTCATGTCCTGTTTGTCTTGTTTGTGTAATAAACCGAGCTACAAACTGCCACGAAGATCAGATCATTTACATCCTCCTTTCAGTTATAAGATGGAAACATACTTGAGATTTTAAAACCTTAGCTAATCAATACAAAAAAATTCTACTATCAATCTGACAGTAATTGAAGATTGCACATTTGAACATTGAAACAGTGTAAGTTTCAATATGATGCTCATTAGCAACATCAGGCATTTAAAGAAACAATGCCTTAATCAAATTCAATTCAAAAACACTTGAAATACTGGAAAACTATTAGTGTGACTATAAATATATTTGAATGTTTTATTAATGCTGCTAATTTGAAAACAATTTAATATCGAATCAAAATATGTTTTTAAAACATTTTAATCATTCTAATGTTTCAAATATAGCTAAATAATGTAATTTGTATTTTTGACAAAAAAGATGTCTAATTGTGTGTCTATATAATCTCTTTGAGTTCTGAGATCTGCTGCTGATCTCGGAGCATCCTTGTTATGAGACTGTGATAGAACCATCCAGTCAGAGGCTTCTTTAGCGCTGGTGGTGAACTGACTGCTACAGGAGAAGCCATTAGCATCTACAATAACTCTGAGGAAATGTTGGTAATATGAATTGAAACATTAAATGTCCCTTTAAGGTTAAAGTATCTTTTTAATTGAGTTGAGTTTCACAGTTTTAACTCCGACTTTGTTGCTAAGCGACGCCGATATTCGGAGTGACGCGTCATCAAGACCCGCCGCCCGCCTTTTTCTGCTGGAGCTAACCGGAAGAAAACAAAGCAGCGATTAACGAGTATTTACTGCGGGAACCGGCGGGGTTTAACCGTTCCCTCGGGGTTTCATGAGCCCGTAGCCGTGTGTGGTGTTGGGTGGAGCAGCGCAGGGAGCCGCGGGGTTTGATAACGGAGTGAAACCCGCTGTGATGAAGTGAGAGACCGTGAGGATGGACTGCAGCGCTGCTAGCAGCATGGTGGCCCACCGATCCGCAGGTAGCCGCTTCCACTAACCGTTAGCTGCTCTCACCAACAAAGCGCTTACAGATGTGCAGGAAATGGTTTTCAGGTCGAGTGAATCCCTTTGGTTTCTCATGGATTCAGGAGATTCATCCATTCATCCTCCCAGGAACTGAGGAGTTGGTTTAGTAAAATCACAGCAACAAGGAGCTGAAACTCTGCAGACGTGTGGAAATAATAATGGGTTGTTTTATAGAAATGTAATGCAAATGTCGCCGCAATCCAAACCCAGGGCACATTTAGATTGAAAACAGCTTTTCTTTCCTCCATAGAGGACTTGGCCCAGTGATGCTGTGGGTCATTGTGACTTAAGAGTCTCTATTTCTGACTTTCAACCTGGTTAAACTCTTTGTTTTTCTAACTGCAGACCAGAAACGAGCCCAACTGGGAGGGATCAGTAAATTATTGCAAAACTATATAATCAACTCTTAATTAAGGTTGCACTGATTCCATCTTCAGGCCGATCACTGATTTTTAAAGAGCCTGACCTTATGACTTTTAACAATAAGGGACACTGAGGTGTTTTAAAGTCACAATACAACCACTGAAGCAGATCCACTGTCTTCATTTGATAACTTTTATAGCTGTAATAATTATGGCAATGTGGTTTAACAATATTATCGCTGATTGCAATAACTTCTGGAACAAGATATTGCCCACAAATATTTGTTGCAATTACAGACTTAATTAGGATCAACATAGACTTTATTAATGCACATTTTATGATGAATTTTAGGCTTGTCACCTTACATTTTTCTAGACAATAAATTTTCGCAGAAATTATCGCGATAAACGATAATATAAAGGTAATGGCACAATGATGCAAGAACACATTGTCAAAGATGAATAAACTTCACATTGTAATAAAATTTAACACTGGAAGACATTTTAAATATCCCAGAACAGAAACAGAAAAATAAAATGAATTATAAAGCCTCTGTAAACAAAACTATCCTAAAAAAAAAAAACTGGTTGATACAAAAACACCAGAGAGAAAAGAGAAAAACGATGAATCATGCAAATGGAAATTACTGAGCTTGTTTTAATTTGCGATTTATTGATTTATTGATTAATGTGACAAGTCCGGAAAAAAATGCATATCAATAAATTTAAAAATTGCTAAAAAATGCATCTATTTTGTGCATCATTTTAAAACAAACCATTGAAAACAAACTAAATTGATGGTACTCTTACTTACTGCAATTTACATGTGAGTACTACGGTTTTATTTTAATAATTGTAATGTAAGTTAACAGTAATTTTCCTGATTAACCAATCAGGGAAGGGAAACTCCAGCTCTGAAGAAGAGGAGTTCGTCCCGCTGTCGAAGCTCCTCATGAGGCCGCAGAGCGACGACAAGAAGTCATGTGACAACGCCAACTCCAAGAAGAGCGGAGGTGACGCCCACAAAACACTTTACTTAAAGCAGGGGTGTTCCAAAGTGCGGTCCGGGGGCCGTCTGTGGCCGTTGGAGTGATTTTGTGGGTCCCCAAATGCAATTAAAGAATGATACAACTTAGTCCTGTCCGTCAGGTACAGACTCAAACTGCTTATTTTTAATCAGGGTAACATTATTACCAACATACTTTTTTCACAATAGAAAATTTTCAGCACAACATAAAGTATTTGTCATTTTAGAAAATTTTTTTATAATGAGTGGAACAGCAACTTTTACTGAAAAACTGCTGTACATAATTTATTAAACTTTAAGCATTTTGAAAGGAAGTGACTCAGATTCTTTTCTTACAACAGAATAAATTTGTTCAATAAAAGAGTTTGAAAACTAGATGAAATTTCTTTTCAGTTTTGGATCGACTGTCAGTTACTTTTCTGCAAAAGACAAAAAAAATATATATATATATTTTTTTGATTTTGGCCCATGTGATAAAAAGTTTGGACACCCCTGCTTTAACGAAACAGGTTTCAGTTCGGACTTTTTTAACGTTGGATTATTTTCCAGCTTCACATAATTCATCAGACGACGAGCCGCCAAAAAAACCAGCAGCGAAGGAGAAAAAGGAAACTTCTCCTGCCAAATCTGACGCCTCAGAGGACAGAAACTCCGGTAACTTCGCTTCACATCCCATTTCTGCTGCTCAGCTCTCGGAGGCCGCTGTGAATATTTATTTAACTTTTTTTCTCCTCGGATTAAAACGCAGCTGACGACTCGGATAACGAGCCTCAGGTGAAAACATCCAAACCTTCAGCCAGAGCAGCGAAGAAGAAACCAGTCGGCAGGAAGAAGAATGGTGGGAAAACTTTCTGTCAGCGCTGCTTTGTTTTGGATTGTTGTCGTGATGAAAAAGCCCACATGATCATTCCTCCACCACCGTGCCTCATGGCTGAGTTCTTCAGTGCTAATTTTTCTGTCTTTAGCTTCAGATGATTCCTCGGATGACGAGTCGCTGCAAGAGAAGAAGAAACCAGCAGCGAAAGACAAAAAAGATTCTTCTCCTCCCAAATCTGACGCCTCAGAGGACAGGAAGTCAGCTGACGACTCCAATAACGAGCCGCTGGTGAAAACGTCCAAACCTTCAGCCAGATCAGCGAAGAAGAAACCAGCAGGCAGGAAGATGAATGGTGGGATTTCTTCTTCTTCTACTTCGTCCTCTTTACTTTCTTCTTCACTTTCATCGTTTGTTTCCTCTTCTACATTTTCTTGTTTCTTCTTTGCTTTTGTCTTTGTTGCTAAATTTGTGTTCACTTTCTTCTTCGTTTTACTTTTTTATTTCCTTCTCTTCACTTGTTGAAATGCACAGAGTTTCCAGAGATGAGACTGAGAGCGCAAAAGTGCAAAGAACAAAAACTTTTAATCACACAATGTGTGGAGTGGAGAACAGCACAGATAAAATCACAGCAAACTCCAGGTGCGTTCTGGGGCTGAAACAATCACAGAATCATGTTCAGTTCCTTGGCGCACAGGAAGTGGGAGTCGTTTCAAATGCCCGGTACCAAATTAGGACATATAACATAAACAGGGTCTCTGAACCAAATAGGGGGAGGCATCCTCTACCTCGCTACCTCCAAGGCCACTCAGATAAGTTGAGCATCTCATCCCGTTCCCATAGAGGTGGTGCATCAATTATTTGTTATCTCCTCCCTTGCCTTGGTCCTCCCTTTTACCTACACAAAGGAGATCTGTCCTTATGAGACTATGAGTTACCAGGTGCAGCTGGTGAGGAGAGAGGAGCAGAAAAACAACTGATACAACTCAGAATATTTTATAGATGAAATCTTAAATATTGTAGATAATTAATTTTGTTCCAAACACTTTCTTTTTTGTTTTTCCGTCACTTTTGTTATCTTCATTCCCGAAGAAAACAAAAGAAGAAAGCTGTGATTATTCTTTGTCGTTGCTTCTTCATTTCAGACAGTTGTCCTGTTTTTATCAGCTAAAAAGCCCACATGATCATTCCTCCACCACCGTGCCTCATGGCTCAGTTCTTCAGTGCTAATTTTTCTGTCTTTAGCTTCAGATGATTCCTCGGATGACGAGTCGCTGCAAGAGAAGAAGAAACCAGCAGCGAAAGACAAAAAAGATTCTTCTCCTCCCAAATCTGACGCCTCAGAGGACAGGAAGTCAGCTGACGACTCCAATAACGAGCCGCTGGTGAAAACGTCCAAACCTTCAGCCAGATCAGCGAAGAAGAAACCAGCAGGCAGGAAGATGAATGGTGGGAAAACTTTTTTACATTGTTTCAGATCATTGTCATGTTTTTATAAGCTTAAAAATCCCAGAGCATCATACCTCCACCTCCTAACCTCACTCATTTTTCTGACTTTAGCTTCAGATGACTCCTCAGACAACGAGTCCATAAAAGACAAGAGGAAACCAGCAGACAGGAAGAAGAAAGGTCAGAAAACTGATAAAATCAGACGTTGCTTTTGAAATGTGGTTCACCTGAACAAATTTAAAAAGTAAATGGTTATTTTTCAAGAAGCAGAGGATATCAGCCATGTTTGTTTAGAGGTACAAAGCAACTGCTGCAAACTGCGGAGCGACTTTCTGGAGAAAAACATTTTTATTAAACACTTTAAGACAAAAGCACAAGAGGAAATCATCAAACTTATCTGTCAACTAAAAAATAATGGATTATGTCTGTAAGCTGCTTAGCTGCTGTGGCAAGCCATCATTCCTCCACCACCGTGCTTTAGCTTCGTTCTGTTTGAATCGTTTCTTGTAGCATCAGACGCCTCCGACTCCGATGACGAGCCGCTGACCAAGAAGAAGAAACCAGCAGCGAAAGACAAAAAGGAATCTTCTCCTCCCAGATCTGACGAGTCAGAGGACAGAAACTCTGGTGATCCTTCACACATCCTGGTGTTTCTGCAGCTCAGCTCCCTGAGGCGCCGTCAATATTTATTTGTCTATTGTTTCTTCAGATTCAAACGCAGATGATGACTCTGACTACGAGCCTCAGGTGAAAACATCTAAACCTTCACCCAGAGCAGCGAAGAAGAAGAAAACTCCAGGAAGGAAGAAGAAACCAGCGGGCAGGAAGAAGAAAGGTGGGATTACTTTCTATCTTCTTATTCTATTGCTGGTGCGTCCCAAGTTGGCAGCTGTCTGGGACGTTTTTTCTGCAGCGTAATCCTCTTTTATTAGTTTATTTTTTACATTATTAAAAAAAAATGTATTTACTTTTTATTAACATTCATCAAAGTATATTGATGCTTCTGCTTTGGTTCAATTATTTTCTTACACGCAATACATACAATATATTCTGCTTTTTTAGTTTGAATACAAAAGCAGTAGCTTTCATGAACAAACTGTATTATTTGCATAAAATGTAGAACTTTTAATGCATGTAAGATATTTATACTCACTGGATGCATTTCTCTATGAAAAGCTTCCATTTAGCAGAGCTAACATGTCACACATTACAGGCTTTGTCGTTTTCCCTCAGTGACACGAGGACAGTTTTAAAACACAAACGTTTAAACATCAACCTGCAGATCTAACTACAATAAAACTGACTCTATTAATCTAAAATATGACAAAACCAACTCAAAATTCACCAGACTAGAGGTTAGCTGCTAAGCTAGCAGGAAAACTAGCATTCCAGCGCCGAAAAGCTAACATGTTACAACAGTTATTTCACTCATAAAAAGGAAGACGACATAGAACAAGTTAGTGCTGTAATAAATATTGTATGATTAAATCTTCATGGGAATCATTATGCTTGACGGACATTATGAAAATGTAATCAAAGAAGAATATGACGGACTGTTTACGGCTTGTTTGCTTCTTCGTGTTTCCCAACCAACCGTCTCACGAGAAGCACTGCCACCCTGTGGTCTAATTAGGTATTACACGTCCATTCAATGCTTAAGCCAGGTGTCAAACTCCAGTCCTCCAGGTGTCCTGCAGGTTTTAGATGTGCCACAGGTACAAAACACTGGAATGAAATGGCTTCATTACCTCCTTCTTGTGTAGATCAGATCTCCAGAGCCTTAATGACTGAATTATTCTATTTATGTGGAGCAGCAGAGGCTCATCTAAACGTTGCAGGACAAAGACTGGAGTTTGACACTCCTGCTTTTAAACTGAGTTTTTATTGTTAAATTATCAATAAAACAAAATAATGTTATTAAATGATGCATTAATGTTTATGTACATTCAAAGACATAACTTAGAAATAAAATAAATATACATAAAATATCTAATTAATCAGAAATTTTATGACTACCTTCATGTTAAAGATTTGGACTTTAGGCTTTTACATCTTTACTTTTATCACTGAGAAAACCTCACACAAGAATAGTGCAATTAACAGTGTGCTAATGTGTTTAGATTAATTATTGAAAGTTCCTTCAATTTGACTTTATGCTTAGTTTTTGTCATAAAACTTTAAATCCTGGCTTCACCTTTCATCTATGAAGACATTATGTGTTCTGTTTGTGTTTAGTGCTGAGTTTTCTTTCTCCAAATCATTTCTCGTAGCTTCAGATGATTCCTCGGACGACGAGTCGCTGCAAGAGAAGAAGAAACCAGCAGCGAAAGACAAAAAAGATTCTTCTCCCAAATCTGACGCCTCAGAGGACAGGAAGTCAGCTGACGACTCCGATAACAAGCCGCTGGTGAAAACGTCCAAACCTTCAGCCAGATCAGCGAAGAAGAAACCAGCAGGCAGGAAGAAGAATGGTGGGATTTCTTTCTTCTTCTACTGCTGCAGCTGAGTTTTTATGCACTGCACAAGGTTTCAATCCATCAGTGGCCTGGACTTTGACTAGACCAGATTAGGATGTTGGCTCTTCTATAGGTTCTTGTCTTTCAAATCATTTTCTTGTTTGTTTTAAATATAGTTTTTAGTTTTAATTGACATTTTCAGGTCTCATTTTCAGTTTTAAGTCCTTTTATAATTTTAGGTTTGTTTGTTTTTTGTGGGGTTTTTTTTTAGTTTTATTTTTTCAGTTCAAATACTTTTCTTCTTTTTCAGTTTCATTATTTTCCATTTTAAATATATTTTTTGTTTCAAATCCTTTTTCTTCAGTTTAAATTTTTTCCAATTAAATATTTTTCTCAGTTTCATTTTTGTAGTTTTATTTTGACAGTTTTTGTTTAGTTCTGATTTTCCTCTGAATCCTCCAGACGCCTCCGACTCCGACGACGAGCCGCTGACCAAGAAGAAGAAAGCAGCAGCGAAAGACAAAAAGGAATCTTCTCCTCCCAGATCTGACGAGTCAGAGGACAGAAACTCTGGTGATCCTTCACACATCCTGGTGTTTCTGCAGCTCAGCTCCCTGAGGCGCCGTCAATATTTATTTGTCTTTTGTTTCCTCAGATCAAACGCAGCCGGTGACTCCGACTACGATCCCCGGTTGAAAACATCCAAACCTTCAGGCAGAGCAGCGAAGAAGAAGCCAGCAGGCAGGAAGAAGAAAGGTGGGATTACTTTCTTCTGCTGCTGCCGCTAATGCTAATTAGAATAAATTACACCTGATTGATGTTTTCCAATCTTTGCTGATACTTTATGAAACTCAACACAATGATTTTCTGAATTTATCTGTTAGTTTCTGCATGTTAGATATTTCTGTACTTTGTGAAAAATTTCTATATATTTATGCACATTTTCACACAACGGTTTTTGTGCACATGCAGCATTTATATGTGCAGCATTTCAGTACGTCAGTGGGCTGGACTTTGACTAGACCGGATCAGCATCCAGTGGGATTACTCTTCTATGGAGTCTTTTTTTTAATCAAATCGTTTTTTGTTTGTTTGTTTGTTTTAAGTTATTTTTAGTTTTAATTTGTTTCAGTTTCATTTTTGTAGTTTTATTTTGACAGTTTTTGTTTCGTTCTGATTTTCCTCTGAATCCTCCAGACGCCTCCGACTCCGACGACGAGCCGCTGACCAAGAAGAAGAAAGCAGCAGCGAAAGACAAAAAGGAATCTTCTCCTCCCAGATCTGACGAGTCAGAGGACAGAAACTCTGGTGATCCTTCACACATCCTGGTGTTTCTGCAGCTCAGCTCCCTGAGGCGCCGTCAATATTTATTTGTCTATTGTTTCCTCAGATTCAAACGCAGATGATGACTCCGACTACGATCATCAGGTGAGAAGCTCCAAACTTTCAGGCAGGTCAGCGAAGAAGAAGCCAGCAGGCAGGAAGAAGAAACCAGCGGGCAGGAAGAAGAAAGGTGGGATTACTTTCTATCTTTCTGGTCGTTTTCTCATCCTGATGAATAAAGCGGGGAGGTAAAACGGAGCGGTTGTTTTATTTTCTGCTACAGCGCCATCAGAGCGTGACGAAAGCTCCGACGACGAGCCGTTGAGCAAAGTTGCTCAGAAACTTCCTGCGAAGAGGAAGAGGAAACCCGTCCAGCTGTTTTCTAAATACTCTCCGGTTGTGAAGTCCAAGAGGAACGCCTCCAGGAAGAGCGGTGAGCCCAGATCTTCCTTTCACAATCTTCTCTTCCTAAGTTAATCTGTCAAATTCAGCTTCAAATATTTTTTCACTTTGAAAAGTTTTTCTTTTTCAGATCCTTTTTGTTTCAATTTTTTATTCAGTTTGTCTCTTTTTCTGTTTTTGTTTTAATTTTTAATCTTTTTATTAGTTTCAAATCTTTATTTTCAGTTTTAAATCTCCGCTGTTCCTCTTTAAAAATGCTTTCCTCTTAATTTAAACTCATAAATTCATTTGATTTTAACTTGTTTTTCAGTAAACTACGCTGAGACGTCGAGCGAGCACAGCTCTGATGACGAGCGGCTGCTTGTGACCAAGAAGACGACAAACAATTCATCAAGGACAGCGACGGCTTCAAAACGAAAATCCCTGAAAGGTGATCCGGTTGCCGGTTCGATTCCCTCTGCGATCAGTTCAGCCGCTAACCTGACAGTTTGCTTTTTAGACGCTTCGTCTTCCGACGACGACGGTTCTCCCCGGCGGAAACCGGGTCGGAAATCCACGAAGAGCAAGAGGCCGCGAGGAAGACCGCCGAAGAAGTCCTCAGGTTCTGCAGCAGCAGATTCAGGCTAACCGCTGCCAATCACTCGTTTTAACGTTTGCTGCTTTTCCCTGGCAGGAAACTGGGATGATGACGACAGCTCAGATGACGAAGCTGGAGCGAATCGCTCCAACCGGAGAACGAAGAGCAGAACAAAAGCTTCGACCCGGAAACGGAGGAATCAGAAGCAGAAAATATGGAAAGGTAAAAACAGAGTTTCACTGTTGCAGATTTTATTTTACTGAAATTATCCCAGATTTTAAAACAAAATGTGGCACAAAAAGGCTGAAAAGGTTCAGCTTCAGTCACCAGGTTCCCTGAAAACCTCAAATAAATCTCAGTAATAAAGTCATTTAAAAAACACCTTTACTTTGTACCTGCAGTCTAACAAAAATAACCCAATTTTATGGAGCTAAATTGGAGCCATAATTTTTATTCAAAATGAAAATGGATCTGAAAAAGATTTTGAAACAGTTTGGTAGTTTTTTGGTTTAAAATCTGTTTTTTTCTACTTTCAAGTTATTTTTCTGTTTTAGATACTTGTTTTTGTTTCAGTTTTAATCTTTTATTTTCTTTGTTTCTTCTTTTTTTAATGTTTTTTATTGTCAGTTTTTGTGTTTAATATGCTTTTTTCATTTTCAAACATTTTTTACGGCATCAACTCTTCTTTTCTTTTCCAGTTGCAAATCTTTATTTCTTCAAATCTTTTTTCACTTTATTTCAGTTTCAGATGTTTTTAATGTTTTTTCTTTTCATTAAAAATATTTTATTTGTCACTGAAACATTTCCTGTTTCCAGAAAACAGAATAAACTGAAGAAACAGTTTATCTGCGCACTATGTGATCAAACTGCTACATTTTTCTGACATGACAGTTTAGGTGAGTTAGAAAGCAGCAGATTGAACTGAATCATGACTTTAACGCTTTCCCCCATTCTGAGAAAGCATGCGGTGACAGTGGAGAGGATCTGAATCCTCCAACGGCTCCAGATCAGCATGAGAAGGAACCAGGTTTACTTTCTATAGAACCAGGTTTACTAGCAAATAAAGCAAAGTGGAGAGCAGCAGGAGAATGTAGCAGGGTTGGCAGCTACTAGCTACCAGCTACAGAGACAGCTCAGGTGTTTCAGGTAAAGTGAAGTTTTAGGCCCGAGCGCTCGACCCTGTGGTACTCCAATGTGTGTAAAGAGAAATCGTTTCTAGCGAAGAGGACTGGAGTTAGTTCCTTCCTGGTCATGGTGGTGTTTTTGTTCCAGACGTTCCGAGCAGCATTTCAGACGAGGAGGCCGCGATCCAAACAGCCAAACACGCAGAAGTGACCAGAAAGGTGAAAGTCGCTCTGCAGAGGTGTGATGCCGAAGACAAAGAGGCCGCTGCAGCCGCCACAAAACCCACAACACGTGAGTCTTCACGCCGTTAAACCTGCAGCCAGCTAATCAGGGCGCTAATGCTAACGGTTTGGTTTCTTCTCCTCAGAACAAGAAGAGACTGAAGAGAAATCGACTGCAGAAAACCCAGAAAAATCCTCTGAGGAGGAATAAGAGACAAAACTTTCCCTGAACACTAGTTAGTCCTGAATTCATCTGTAGGCTTTTATACATTTTGTTTCACATTTTTTAGGTTTGGGACCATTTTTTCCAGGTTCCTGAAATCTTTTTTTTTTCTTATTTGTGGCTGTTTGCCTGAAGTTCTTCTGGTTTTTAGAAAATGTTTTTAACCGTGTTGTGAGTCGTCGTCCACTCTGCATGCAGGTACACACACCTAGCTTTAGGATTTTCATTTTATATCAGTAGGAAATTAAGTGAAATCCCTCGTTTAGTGTCATGATAAAATTATTTAACCACGTCCTATAAAAAACGTTTCCCAAAATATTTCAAGTTTGGGGAAAGAAATTTGATTTCTAAAACATTTTTATACTTTAAAAGAACTTTGGCAATTACTGAATTATGTGATGTTTTGGGTATAAGTGGATTAAAAATGGGTTTTCTCTCTTTTTTGGAGGAGAAATGATGATGATGTTGGGAATTATAACTTTGTTTTTCTTTTTTTCACAATGATCTTCTGCAGTATGCTATAATATTTGTCCCGTTTAAGAAAAATGTTTCATGTTTAAAATATACCTAGTGGTGTGTTCCTTGATGTTCAAATGTGCAGGTTTTATGTCTGTTAATATTAAAATTTGCTACATTATTTGAAAATGAGTCTTTATTAGTTTTCAATTTCAAGATTTAAAAAAATGTTTGGAATGACTTAGAGATAAATGCTATTGCATTGTTATGATAGCATTTCTGCATAAAAACAAAATGCACTCATTGTTTGAATAGTATAATGTATCTTAATGCTGACTTGATTTATCTGTTTGTGCTTTTTTATTGTTAAGTCACATATTTGATATTCTACTGCTGCCAGACGTTTACACTAATCACAGGTATCATAATTTTGGATGGAAAAACATCCTGAATTTACTGATTTCACAGAAAATCTAAACATTTTACAGAACTGAGTTTTTGTTAAACTATTAGCTTTTTAAACATCAATAATAGATCAGAAATTCAGAAAAAATATTTTTCAGAGAGCAACTATTTTTTAAAAAAGAGCAATAATTAAGCTATTACGAACATAAACATGAAATGAATTAAATATTTGCGTGAAATTAACTTTTAAATATGTTTAAAATGTTTGTCCAGATATTGAGCAGTTAAATGTAACAATGTGGGATGTAGTGACCCCTAGCGGCGCAGCTTGGAACACGATTTTCGTCTTTTAAGTCCATAAAATAAATATTTTTAAGGAAAATAAATACATTTTATTCACTTTAAGTATTAAGTTTGAACTTTAAAGACATATAGTGGTCTGAAATGATGAAGTTTATTGTGGTATTTAATTTCTCCATGTTTTCCTCGCCATGGTTTGAAAAGTTTGTTTCCGCTCTGAAACCACTTCCGCATCTCACGCGGCTGGTTTTGGCTTCGTGGTCGAACTGGTCTAGATCGGATATGACGTCAGCAGTTTCGGTTTTGTCCTACTGTCAAGTCGCCCAGGAGCAAAGAAGTAAAGAGAAGTAAAATTTACAGTAAGTTTCAGGTGATTTTAGCTCGAAATGCTGAAGCTGCGAGGCGTCAGACTGAAATACTCTGGAATAAATAACAAAGTGACGGTCTGTTTGTCACGCCTGGGGAACATTTGTTTCTGTTATTGTGTCTGTATATGCATAACATTTTTAATTCCTATATTTAAGGTTCTTCTTGGTCGGTTTCTGAGTTTTGGTCCAGAAAGAACTAAACACACACACACACACACACACACACACTACCTGCAACCTACACCGCTGACAGGTAGTTTCACTTTTGTTGACTCGTTCAGACTGAAGGAAATAAACAAAACATGTTGATATAAAATATGAGAAAAGTCAAAAATAGAAGCTGAGAATGAAAAGCAGATTATTCTCTGCGGGGATTAATTAGCTGGTCACGTGATCACCTCAGTTTGTTCAGGTGTGTGTGTGTTTGTTTCTAACACCTTGTGGGGACCGTTTTCCTGACACGTGCTCCTTGTGAGGACTGAGGCCTGGTCCCCACAAGGGGAAACGCTGTTTTTGGGTCAGGGGTCAGATTTAGGACTAAGGCTGTGAATTGAGTTTTGGTTTGGGTTAGGGTTAGGTATGTAATGGGTAGGGTTAGGATAAGGGTAAAGGTCAGGTTTAGGCTGTAGAAATGAATAGAAGTCAATGGAAAGTCCCTGCAAAGATAGCTGCGCAAACGTGTGTGTGTGTGTGTGTATACATACATACATATATATACACATATATATATATACATATATATACACATATATATATATACATATATATATACATGTATTGTATGTATGTATATATATATATATATATATATAAATAAAGGTTAGGCTTTAAGAAAACCACAAATAAAGAAACTTCTGCACCAAAAGTGGTGGAAATTAAATTAATACGGGGTTCCAAGTGGGACAAAATTCCCAAATCACCTCCTGATCCGACTGCAGTTTTCATCAGCAGATTTACTGAAAAGTAATCAGATTTATCTTTTTCTGTGTTTCTGCAGATGGATTTCCGGGTTGAGGCCACGTTTCTCATCGACCGGTTCCAGGATGAGCAGGAGGTCCGGCAGCTCCTCCGGTCGTACGACTTTGAGGTGACGGATCTGGACCGAGGTCAGGTCCGTGTAGCGGGTTTGTTCCATAACCTTGAAGCAGTGAAGGCCCGTTTGGAGCGGCTCCTGGAGGCCTCGGACCTGCCGTCCGCTTCCTCTGGAGCCATTTCAAAGCACAGTAGGAATAACGCAGGTCCAGGTTCTGTACAGAGACGTTCGGCTTCTCTCGGCCCCAGTACCTCCTCCGGTCCAAAGCACCAGGCGCCGGATTATCAGACTCCAGGTGAGGTGATTGTGATCGACTCTGATGTCTACCTGTACGCCAAGCGGTTCAGGAAGCAGCAGCTGGATGACCTCCTGACCCGGCAACACGTCCAACATGACGTGAAGGCAGAGGAAGAAAACATTATAATCACCCTGCAGGGTCCAGACTCCAAGTTGGTATCAGCAAACCTGCAGTGGCTCCTGGACGACCTGCGCAGAACCCTCCGGACCCAGGAAGTCCTTCTGTCGGATCTCAGCGCCGAAGGAAAACGCCTTCTCGGCAGAATCCAAGAAAACAACAAATCCTTGAATTTAGTTCTGGTGTGTGAGAAGAAGGACAGACTCCACCTGGTCGGCCCGTCCAAAGAGAGCTACGAGCTGAAGCAGAGCCTTCAGGGGGGCCCAGTCGACCAATCGGGAGCCAGAGGACGGACGGCCGATCGGACCAGGAGAGAGAGGAGCAGATCTGTGCCGACCAGGAGTCAGAGAGGTCCAGCAGCTGGCGGCGGACAGGAAGCGGCGAGAGGACGGAGCCTGTCGGAGTCCCGCGCGAAACAGGAAGCAGAAAAACTCAGAAGAAAAGATGATCAGGTTGAGCCTGCAGAGGGCCGAAACAGAGGCGGAGTCATTCGGTCTTTGGGAAAAACTGTAAGAAGTTTGTTTAAGAAAAAGAAAAAATAGGACAAAATAATTTCTACAAATACCTGAATCGACGTTGCACTGAAATAATCCCAATTCAGAATAAATGATGAGCTTAAATATCCTGGAATTTTCTGCAATAAGACATGAAATGAGATTAAACTGCAGGAATCAAAGTTTGATCAGTTTTCTAATAATTTTAGGGCTGCAAACAACAATTATTTTAGTAATTTATTATTCTGACAATCGGATAAACAAACTGCACAAACTTTTTCTCTTTTTCATACAACTTAAGAAATTCATTAAAAGATGCAAATAAAAAACGAATCAAATTCTTCTTTCAGAACCAGGTGAAGATAAAACTACTTGGGTTCTGGGTGAAAGAAGGTTTTTCATGCAAAATTTATATAAATTTTTTGTTTAGTTTTGGTTTCATTTCTGTTTTTGACTCTGTTGTTTCATCAAATGGCCTTTTTTAACTCCAGCTAACGATGAATCAATTGCTAAATTAGTTTACCATAATTTCAATATTTGATGAATCACGATTAATCGATTAATCGTTTCAGCCCTAAATGATCTTTCTAAAACTTATTTGGTATCATTTTAAATCAAAAGCACAAATCCAACAACAGCCCAGAACAAAGGAGAGTTTTAACGAAATGAAGGAATTTATTGGGATGAAGTTTCATCTTTTCTGCTGTTTTGTAACAGAATATTTGCACTAAAATGGTTTAAAACACCGAGACTGTAAAACACTGACGGGAAAAAGTTGCTGTGAATGTTTGGTTGTTAAATAAAACTGATTTCCTCTGATTGCCTCTGACGTCGTTAATGTTGCTGCAACGCCTGATGTGACTCGGAGACGCGGACGGAGCGCCAGGCGGGGGAAGCGGGAAGAGGAAGTGACCCAGAGGAAGTTTGAATGGAGGATCTGAAAGGCAGCTGAGGTTACACAACGGCCGCTCGATTCACTGAACGCACCGTCGGGTTCCCGAGGAGCGCCGCGAATCGCCGGGAACGAGATGGACGCTGCGGAGGCGGTAGGTGTCCTTCAGTCCGCCAGAACCGATCCGGTTCGGTTCGCCTGGGTCAGCAGAACTCAGGGCGGTTCAGAATCAGACAAACTGAACCGCTTCAGTTCATGTGATTCACAGCAAGTCTGATTAATCGGAACCAAAAGTTCAACCTGTCCGTTTTATAATAATTTTATTACGTTTTTACTGTATTTGCAACAATCCACGGGTCATTTCTGGGTTGCTTATTATTGTCATGAAGGTCTTGCCATATACAGTTATTGTCACTAGTGTCTTTCCATATTTCTTCATTCCTTTGTGTTTAGTTTCTTTTAGGCTTTTCCATTTTTATTTTGAAATCTGTTTCCTGACTGCGTTCACACAGCGACCGGATCCGAACCAGGTTTTATTTCACCGTATCCGATTTTTCCACAGCACCTGAGCGACCCGGTTCTGACCGGGTCCAGCCCAATTTTGAGTTTGGATTATTTTAGGTGAAAATAAATTTGATATTTGAAGCGTCTGAACTGTTTATGGACCTTTAGCGAGACATTCAGCTGTATTATATATTTATGTGTTCTAGTCTTTTATCCACATCAAAACTTGGTTTAATGTCACTAAAAATGATTATTTATAAAATAATAAAAAACATCTGAACAAAGTGAAGATTTCAGTGTTTAGTTTTCAGTTACAGGTTATTTTTTGGTTAAAAATTCAGACTGCCATACTGAAACTTGCTGAATATTTTCCTGGAAAATACAAGTTAAAGTTTCTAAAACTTCCAGGATATTTGGTTTATTGCTTAAACAATATATTTTTTTATTGACGTAACCCGTTTAACTCAAACCAATATTACTTGATTAATCCTTCATTTCCAATACTTTTTATAATAAAACATACTTTAATAATATTTTTGTATAATTTAGTATATATTTTGAAATTGCATGTCCTCTTGTGTCCACCAGAGGGCGCTGCAGTCTAACGTTCCTCCTCCTTTTAAAGTTGTTTCTGACATATTTTGGTTCAGGATTTGGAGCCGAAGGGTTAGCGGTGCATTTCCAGTAGATAAATCTTCTTCTCCCAGGATCATCTGAAGGTCAGATTTTTGCCTGAATCCGGTTGAATCTGAAGTTTTCCTCTTTAAACTCGATCCTGGAAAAACCCAGATCTGAGTCACTCGCAGCGTCGCTCCTGTCTGGGCTTGAAGAGATGAGAACAAACTGCAGAGACATGTTGGACCTGCAGAGACAGAGATAAACTGGAGCTCAGACTCATAATCAGTTCATTTATGAAGGGATGAACTTCATACCTCTGGGTTTCTCGATGTTTATCTGGTTTCCTCTGTTGCCAAATAACTGGAGGTTTAGGAGCAGAGAAAAACTGAAACCGAAAATCTTGTTTTATTTCTGTAAGTTTTTCTTTTCCAATAAAATCAACTTCAGAAAATCGACACCCACATTTTTACCGACATGATTTGTTAGAAAATCGTTTGTTTCAAACAGAAACCACCAGAGTTGGAGCGAAAAGGCAGCGAGAAGCTCTGCAGACCCCACACATGCTGGACATGCTGCGTTCTAACTTTATATTATTATATTACGAATGTTTCTGATACTTTTTGTTAAAAAGAATTAATTATTGAATCTGACTGAACCAAATAATTTTTTTTTTATAAATTTCTTTTTGGAAAATAAATAAATAAAAAAGCTGATTGAGTCAAGTCGTACAAATTAAAGGTGATTCCAACAAATGTTCACAATCTGTAGAAAGTGATGGAAAAGTTCACTTATTTTATTATTTTATAATTATTTGATAATAACTCTGGTATTGAGTTAAAACAGAAACGTTTCCAGTGGCTTAATGTGAGAATAAATGCTGTCTGAATGTTTCGTGGTTTGACCCGAACTCTGACCTATTGGTTCTTGTAAAGGATGAACCCGCCTAAATGAACATTTCCTTTCTGGTCATGAGAAACCCAATGTGTGGCATCAGAACCCGCCCAGCCCGGTTCTGCTCTGACTCTCACACTTCTTGAACAAAAATTCAACATATTTATAACATTAAGTTAAAACTAGCCGTCCAACAAAGACCTCATGTAAGAATAAAAGGATATTTGATAAAAATTGCAGAGCAGCTGATCAAAACAAAAATCACACAGTAAAAGCTAAAAGGAAATTTTATAGATGAAAATTACAATTATTCTTAAAAGTAACAAGAAAAACATGAAAATGTTTCCAAATCGGTTTCCTCCCATATAAAACTAACAAAAGCTGCAGGTGTGTTTTTGGTTAAAACATGTTTGGTGGGTAGAAAATTCAGAAATTTTACACCAGTAAGATTAGAAATACTTGATAATAAAAAGTAAAAATACTCCTCAAAGCTGTCAGCTGAGCGTTTCTCTGGATGAAACTAATCGGTTTGAGTTTGTGGATGTTTGAGTGAAGGTTTGACAGGAAGCGAGCCAGAGGAGGATGCAGAAGTTGGGCGTTTATCGACAAACTGCAGCTCTCACTGCGTGACGTGTTGCAGCCTGCAGGCCGCAGCCGCGCAGCGTTGAGAAAGTCTGACGCCACGCCTACAGCCGCTCCACGCTCTACCGGGACCCAGAAGTCAAACTCACTTCTCTTTCTGCTTCCTTCTCTCTTGGCCTCTCCCTGAGTTTCCCCTCTGTGTGTTTGTTTGGGTGGTGGTTTGAGGAGCTCAGGCGGGGATGGCGGAGCTGGAGGGTTGGAGTTTGGGAAGTCGGACTTCGTGCTGCTGGATGAGGTGACGATGGAGCAGTTCATGGACAACCTGAAGCTGAGGTGAGGACGTCAGATGTCAAAGGTGACGCCTGACTCTGAAATTAACATTTATTTTCCATTTTTAAGGTAAATTGGTTAAACTGGTTGAACCTGCTGGTCAGACCGACACAGCTGGAACCCTGAGAGTCATTTCTGGGTTTTTGTCAAAGTTTGAGTGACGTCTGCTTCTTGTTTCCTGCTCCGTTTGTACATCTTCACCTCAGCTGAAGCCTCTGAATGGATATTTTTAGCCCTGAAACTCTGCCTGGCCTCTAACGTTTTAAACTGCATGCATGCAGCCTCACTGTTTGCATGTTTTGTTTTGAACTGTTCTGGTTCAGTTCAGTTACCTGGAAACCTTCATCTGGTTACTTTACACACTTTAAACATTAAATTATATTTCGATAAAAATTTTCACTTATTTTGTTTTAATTCAGAGTTTTATTTATGAATTTATGAGATTTAAGAATCAGAGCAGCCATTTTAAACCATAAAGTTTGTTATTTTTGTAACAAAACAATCATAATGTAAAGCAGATATTCTGGACCAAATTAAGATGTTATTTATCTGTAAAACAACGTGAAAAAGCATCAATCAGGGAAGCTTTTAGGTTGAGGAGGCCGCAGAAAATCTGTCAGAGGGCCACAAATGGCCCCTGGACCACAGTTTGGGCACCCCTATTCTGGACTAGTGCCGCTGGGGAGGCAGCAGATTTTTATCCATCATGTTTTTTGGTTAAACTCTTCGGCTGGATGGATTTTTGCGCCTATTTTCAACCATTTGCGGTGATGCGTAACCATGGCAACAAGGTATCGCTGATTAGCGTCTCAAAAAATAGCGACTGAACTACAACTCTGACGAGTTGAAAATGAGGCTCAATGGATGCAGGCAGGAAGTTCAGAGCTTCTCTTCCGTCCATCACATCTCTGCCTGATTTTTTAACCAAACAGCCAAACGGATTTAAGCAAAACGCAACAATGTGGATTAGCAGAGCAGCTAACAGCTGATGACATCAGGACATGTTACAGCGGGACGTGTTTGTCAGAAATGCATCACTACTTTCTCAAATTTCTTGCAGATATTTTGGCTTTTTGAATGAATTTATCCCCTTTAGCTCCGTTTCAGCCTGCAGACTTAGAAAAGTCAGATCTGTGTCATTAACTAATTTGTTGGTAGTTTGTTCCTCTTTGCTCAACAAACCTACAGCGAGCTTTGACTCTTCCACCGCGGCTTTCGTTTCCTGTCACTGGTGTACAAATGTGTCATTTCCTGTAATAGTTGCATGACATCAAGGTGTGTGATGTTCTCCGGAGCGTTTCTGGTGGGCGGTGGGACCGAAGTCATGGAGAAAATGAACGTTTGGTTAGAAGGAAAACCAACAGATTAACATTTTATCACCGTCTGAAGTTCAATCAGACCAAACTTTTCCTGTTTTTGGTTAGTTAAAATGACCAAAAATTATGTCTTTCTTAATTTGCACAATAATTTGTCATAAATTTATTTATTAAAGCTGCAGTGTGTAACTTTTATAAAAATAATATAGATATATTTTTACATATTTGTTGAAACTGCCAGCAAGTTGTGACAATTGCCGCCAGGAGGCGGGGCTTAGTGCTGTCAATCAACATTTTAGTCAGGGAAAAGTAGAGATACGTCATAATAAAATTACTGAAGTAAAAGTAAAAAGTACAGCATAGTAAAAAATACTTCTAAAAGTAAAAGTTTCAACTAAATGTAACTAGTTACTACTGAACTCTAATGATTATTTCAGTAATCAACTCTATTTATTCGCCAGTTAGCCTATCAGAAGGTTCCGAAGCCATGACATCATCAGCTGGGTTTCCTGTCATTTAAAGAGACAGTAACCGTGTTTTGGTCTGGGCGGCTCAGGTTCGAGAAGGGCCGGATCTACACCTACATCGGGGAAGTGGTCGTGTCCGTCAACCCCTACAGACAGATGGACATCTACGGCAAAGACGCCATCGACGCGTACCGCGGCCGGGAGCTGTACGAGAACCCGCCGCACCTGTACGCCGTGTCTGACGCCGCCTACAAGGCCATGAAGAGGCGGGCCAAAGACACCTGCATCGTCATCTCAGGTATTCCTGCAGTAAACCTCAACCAGTTACAGCTACAGAGAAAAAAATGTATTTAATGTCATATTTTTACATTCTGACGTCAGAAACTAGAGCTGGGAATTTATCATTTCTTTTTAGGGTGTTTGTTTATTTATTTATTAAACTTAAATTTCACCTAAAAATGATCTAATGTAGGATAATTATTTACAAATTAGACAAAATTTACGTTTTAAAATTCCATTTCTTTTTACAAGTAAACATACATATACAGTATATATATACATATATATTTGCAAAAAATATAAATTTTTGCCAAATCATCAGTTTGAAAACAATCAGAGGCCAAATTTAAAAACTATTTTCATAGAGCAAAACAGAGAAGAACAATTTATTTATGGCTCTTTAATAGAAGAAAGGAGATCAGGTTTCTAACTTTCTGTTTTACATTTTATTAGATTAGAAAATGTTTTCAGTCTCAGCAACAAAATATGTGAATTAAAAATTCATTTAAATAAAACAATTTTTTAATAAAAAAGCTCAGAGAAATAGCGTTTTATTTCTCTGAGCTTTTATTCACAGTAAATTTCACCAATATTAAAGCTGCACTCTGATGAAAGTTAGTAACAATAATTAGAACAATAATAATGAAAATTTAATTTATGGTGAATTAAATTAAACATTAGCAGGGCCGGCAAAAACTTTTCTGGGACCCGGGGCCCCCACACCGACATGTTACACCAAATGCTTCTTCATTTCCAGGCTTCACTGTGTTTGAGTATTATTATCATAATTCTGAATTAGCTTACATTATTTTCTTCTTGTTATAATTTAAACGGACTGAAGGAACTGAATCATGCAGGTTTCTGGTTTTCGATTCGGCTGGTTTTAGTGTTTCTGTTTTTAAAACTCAGCCGCTGTCTGTTTCAAAATGTCTATAAATATTTACCTGTGACCTGAAACAGAGATATAATAAATATGTGATGCTTCTCCTCTGTAAAACTTCAGCGCAGAGTTTGATGCATTTCTGCAGTAAAATGAAACTTAATTTCACATTTTCATATATGGACAACAATATTAGAGATCATCAAGGAATAAGATGTTTTTCAAAAATTGATGGGAATAATTAAGAAAAACACAATGGCTCATTTTTTTAAACCATATTTTCATTGTGTTATTCATTCATTTATACATGCTGCACTTTCAAACTAAATATTTAGTTTAGTTTGAGACTTAATATTTAGCTTTCTAGACAGCTAAATAACTTGTTAAAAGCTAAGTATTTATTTTGAAATTGACATTTATAACTGTAAACCATAGTGAAAATATACATTTTTAAAAATTACCCCATTTTTTCTCTTATGGCGAAATAACCAAAGTTATTGCTGTTAAATAAATGAAGTTATCTGAAGCTGTTTTTATTTATTAAAGATAATTCAGATTTCTGCTCCTTCAGTCACAGTGTGAATGGTGTGTTTTAGGTGAGAGCGGTGCAGGAAAAACAGAAGCCAGTAAATACATCATGCAGTACATCGCAGCCATCACAAACCCCAACCAGAGGGCAGAGGTCGAGAGGTCAGCCTAAGAACTAAATCTGCACCATTTATTCTGATTTCTCCTGTTGTTTTCATGACTGAATTTCTCTCCTGATTTTCCTGAATGTGTCCTGCTTTGTGGCGTCTCAGCGTGAAGAACGTTCTGCTGAAGTCCAACTGCGTTCTGGAGGCCTTCGGGAACGCCAAGACCAACCGCAACGACAACTCCAGCCGCTTCGGGAAGTACATGGACATCAACTTTAACTTCAACGGCGACCCGACCGGAGGACACATCAACAACTACCTGCTGGAGAAGGTAGTTACTTTGGATGTAATAATTACCGTTATATTGCTTGAAAATGGTCTCAAAACAACATTATTATCCTTTATTGCAGTAACGTCTGAGACTATTTGTCATGCAGTAAAGTTTGTTACTGTAACAGGCCTGTTCGTGTCGCCCATTTCAAACAGTCAATTTGAAATATTCTGATTTATTTCTGGCAGTTTTGGTGTTTCGGCTCACAGAAAGTGAAAACCCAAGAGATTCAATCGTCTCATAATTTTGTGTAAAACTGTCTAACAAAATGATTGAGTCGTTCCAGTAAGTTTTCTCCAGCTTGTTAATGATATTCTGATGTTTTATGAAGTGATGATGTGTGAGAGAACAGCCATTAATAAAGGTGTGAGTGATGTTTTTAGGTTGACGCTGGGTGTTAATTAGCTCATCTGAGGGTGAAACACAGAAGCTGCTGCAGCTGAAAGGACGAAAAAACCTTCTGGCTGAGAGCAGCTGTGAATGTTGCTACTGTGAGAAAGCAGAAATAAAAGCTGTCATGTCACCAGAACCAGGAGGTTCAGCTTCAGGGATCAACAGGGAATTATTTCCTGCTGCATAATTTACAGTCAGTCCTGAAAATCAGAACTTTGATTTTCTTTTTTTTTATTCAGGGAAAATATATCATTTTGTAAACTTTAAAATTTATTATCTACTTTTCAGAAAGCTACTTTGACTGTTTGGAGTATTTCCTTCTTTGCTTAAAGATGCAATTGACTCTAAAATTTAATGTTTTTAAATAATTTTTGTTACTTTAATAAAACATAAAAAATGTAAAAGTCTTCTTCTATGATGTAATAATAGAGAAACATACAGAAATGATGATTTTCAAAAGCAAAACCTATAGATGAGTGTAGGCATGTCATGATGAATTTGCTGAATCATAAATATATTATAACTGTATTATGCTGTATATGATGTGAAAGCTCAAAAACACTCCTGATATTTGGTTACTGGCAGTTAGCTGGTTTCATTGCAGTTAGCAGCACGGTGGTGGCAGCATCATGAGGCTTTTTCTGCCGTTTGTGCTGGTAAACTGTACAAACTGAATGGCGGCCATCTTTGTTTTCCTGTTTCCAGTCCAGGGTGGTGCAGCAGCAGGAGGGGGAGAGGAACTTCCACTCTTTCTACCAGGTGAACTTCATGATTTAAATTCCTCTGACTGAACGGAGACGATTTCCTGCTGCGTCTTGGATCGCAGCAGAAAAATGAATCTGCTGTGTTTCTGCAGCTGCTGCGCAGCGGCTGCGAGGAAACCCTGAAGTCGCTTCACCTGGAGAATGACGCTGCACTTTACACGTACACCAGAGAGGGCGCTGCAACTTCTGTGAGTTTATCTGATGACAGGAAACTATGGGATGCCGTTTGAAAAATTACACCATGAAAACATAACAGCAAGCTAAATATTTAGCTTCAAAGTAAACATTTAAATATTTAGCTCTGACCTAGCTGGGCTTTGCTAGTTAGTTAGCGCTGAATAGTTAGCTTGCTAACTAAATATTTAGTTCGACTCTGGCATTTATTAATTACTATAAAAATTAGCCCTATTTTTTCTCTTATGAGGCTAAAAACTCAAATTATTGCTGTTAATTTGTCACTGTGAAATGTCACAAACAGGACCCCATACTAAACACTCAACAAGTGTCTCAGGTAACGTTTGACCTTTGACCTTTGTTTTCTGTTACAGACTTCCAACAACGATCGCTCGAGCCACAAAGCGGTGATGAGCGCCCTGGAAGTGATCGGCTTCTCGAAAGAAGAAATTACTTCCATCTACCAGATCCTCGCTGCCATTTTACTTTTGGTTTGTGAAAATAAAAGTGTTTTTTTCCTTTTTGCTTAATTTATTGGGTAATATTGTTGTTTTTTTTCTATTTAAGGAATGACAAATCACAGGAACAGAGATGCTGATTTCACTGAGAAAATGTTATTTTACAGGATTGAAATGGTTATTGAACAGTTCAGGAAGTGATTCTTTGGCACAGACTTTTCTCTCATCGTTTCAGTTTTATAATCATTGAGTTTTGCAAACTCTGTTAGTAATTTTACCTAATTAACCACAGTAGAGCTCTGGTTAGAAAGTAAACAGTTTAAAATCAGCATCTGTTACTGATACAGAATAAACATTGTTTGCTGAAACTAGAGGAAATAGAACTGCTTCAAAATAAGAGTGTAAATTTTAAATACAAAATTGTTTGATAGAATTTGATTGCATATACTTTATTATTATTATTATTATTATTATTATTATTATTATTATTATTATTATTAGTAGTAGTAGTAGTAGTAGTAGTAGTAGTAGTAGTAGTAGTTAGAGATAATGCGCTCGTTACCAGCAGGTGGCGGTATTGCACATCTTAAGCTTCTTGCCAACCGCCAAAAGAAAAGAAACAAAGAACAGCAGAAGAAGAAAGTCTGGAAGAATTGTCAACAGTAGAAAACCAAACCTTGAACAAAGATGTCAAACTTTATTCAACTGAACGTTTACAAAAGAGGCAAGTTAATTAGCGCTTTGGAATTTATCCGGACAGATGAAGTTAGCGGAAGCTAAGTGTGCTAAATGTTAGCAACTATGCTAACATAGTTAGCATAGTTGCGCTGTTAGCGCATCAGTGTTCCCTTTAAAAACATTTTTGGGAGTATTTTAATACTTTAGTATAAATTCTTTATTCTCTACCCACTAAATAAAAAATGTTTTAACCCAAAGTTCACCAGACAGACTCATGTCTGCAGTTTGTGTTTAAATTTAATACGTTTTTTATATAAAAAAATGATTTGGAAAAATGTTTTGTGTTTTTTTTTTTTTTTGCCTTATTTTATTTTTTGTTACTTACATGATTTTTAAAAAATAATTTTTGTCCCTAAAATATTAAATTTCTTCACTCAACTTTATATTTTGGTTGATTTAATTATGTAATTTTTAAATATTAAATGATTGATAATTTCATCAGATACTCGGTTACTGATCAAATTACCTGAGTAGACTTTTTTTTTTAACCAAATACTTTATTAATCTTACTTTTGTAATTTATTGGATGGCTACTTTTTGTCTTTACATAATATTTCCAGTATTTCTGCTCTTACTTGAGGATAATTCTCTGGTTGTTGCTAACATGTGGGCTGTTGAATTTTAGCAAACAAAAGTGTATAAATTCTGATTCCTGGGTTCAGTTTAATCTTGTTTCTGTTTCCACATGGAAATGTCCTGTTGCTTCCTGTTGCTTCCTCCAGAATCATAATGTTCCCGTTTCCTTTTGTTTTCAGGGTAACGTGGAATTTGAGAGCGAAGGCGAGAGCGTTCAGATCCTGGGTCAGGATACGGTGAACCACATCTCGGACCTGACTGAAACAGATCCCGACTCCGTTGCTAAGGGCCTGCTTTTCCGGACCGTGGCAACCGGCGGCGGCGAGGTCATTGAGAAAGGTCACACGGAGAAGGACGCCTGCTTCGGCCGGGACGCCTTCGCCAAGGTGAAGCTGCCACAATAGGAAAGGTAAGGAAGAAATGCTGCAGGTGATAACATTGAGATCGACTTCATTTTGATTCTTCAGGCGCTTTATGAAAGGCTTTTCGGCTGGATCGTGAGCCGCATCAACAGCATCATCGAGGTGAAAAACTACAACCCAGTGCTTCATGGGAAAAACACAGTCATAGGTGTGCTGGACATCTACGGCTTTGAGATCTTTGACAACAACAGGTTTGTGTCCGTCTGTGGGCTTTTAAAACTCAGAAACGATTCGTTTTGTGTCTTATTTACATTTTTGTTCCTGTGTTGTTTGGCCAGCTTCGAGCAATTCTGCATCAACTACTGCAACGAGAAGCTGCAGCAGCTTTTCATCGAGCTGATCCTGCAGCAGGAACAGGAAGAATACCAGAGAGAGGGAATCACCTGGCAGCATGTGAGGAAAAAAAACACACACACACACACACATCGAGGCTTTACAATGTGAGAAAGTTTCTCGCTTAAATTTTATTTAGCAGAAAACAAAATTTGTGGACATGAATTAATGAATTGGAGCATGTAGTTTGTTTTCTGAAATCACCTTTTAGCATCATAAACGAGAATCAAACTGCAGATGAATAAAACATGTTCACAGCAACTCAGACTCATCCTCCGTATTTGTTTTTATTCCATTTCCAGATCGATTACTTCAACAACCAGATCATCGTTGACCTGGTGGAGCAGCAGCACAAAGGAATCCTGTCCATCCTGGACGAAGCTTGCCTCACCGTGGGAAAAGTGACGGACACGGTCTGCCTGGACAGCATGGACACCAAGCTGGCTCAGCATCCGCACTACACGTCCCGCAAGGTGGGACTGTTTCCTGCTCAGCAGCCTCACCACCACAAAACCGCTAAAGTTAAAGTCAGACTTTTTAAAGAAAAAACGAAAGACTTTTAAAAGGAAACGGATGCGACCTTATCAGCTTGACTCAACAGGAAGTGATGTAAAAACGTCCTCAGACTGACGGTAACTCTGGCAAACAATCCTATTGCTAAAGTGGATTAGCTAAGATGCTACCTTACATGCAAATAATGCACATTATTAGCAGAAATGTGAGGCATAATGAAAGGAATAAAGCAAGTTGTATGACTTAAATTGTGAATTGCGATGAATAAAACAGCATTCATGGCAAACTGCTGAAATTAGAGTTACTGAGTGACAGCTGTATTATAATCCTGGTTAATTTGAATAGATTAAAACAGAGGAGTTGCAGTTTAGGGTTCAGCCAGCAGAGGGCGGTAGCGCCTTTCTCTGATATTCTTCCTATGAGGGCATGAAAACATCTCAAACTCTCTGGGGTGTGTAAATGTCTCCATGAATCAGGATGAAGTGACAGGAATTAAATTTTACCATCTCCTGTTTTATTCTTTTGATTTCCAGCTCAGCCCCACGGATAAAACCATGGACTTCCAGAAACATTTCCGGATCCGCCACTACGCTGGAGACGTGACGTGAGTCGCTCGCATCGCCACTCTAGATGAAAACATGATGGGCTTCAGGGGGCCGAACACTGAGTCCCATTAGAGGCGACAAACTATGCAAAACTCACATTTTTTCAAGTTTTATTCTTCCATTTGGGTCTCTGCTGCTTCTAAAGAGTTTCCAAGGCTTAGAAAACACTTTTGGGCAAAAGGTTCACGACGTTTGGTGTCTGGAAAATGAGCTGTTTCAAAACCTCCCAGTAAGTCACATTTGACTGGAGCCCGGTTTTATTTTTTTTGTGTTGGAATTCTCGTAAAATGACAACTTTATTCTCCTAATATTATGACTTTATTCCCATAATTACAAAGTAAAGCTTAGCCTGACCCTTGTATTTTGTCCTGAATTCAGAGGCCAAATAAATAGAACAAGATGGCCGCCCTGAGCGCGCTGATGTCACTCTGAAGTACGGAAACCAAAGGAGCGCATTGCTGAAAAAAATCCAGATTTTTCCAAAAATGTAATCAAAAATTGGATTAACGTAATTTATCACTCAGATCTGTGAGCAACAATGTTATTACAATTCAGCTGAATATTTTCCTGATATTTTGCTAAATATTGTCATTTCCACTGGTGTCGGGAATGTCGAAACACAATATTTAATCGATGTGTCAGCCAAATATGAAAGTTGCTTCTATACATTTTAGTCTGAGTTATGATTCAGGGTTTGAAACTGCTTGTTCTTCATCACTGCTCCTCTTCCTCCTGGCCAGCAGTCACCCTGCATGGCTTTGCTTTCTGAAGTGCTCACGTGTACCGCCCTAAATCGAGCAAGGGAAGGACATTAATATGTCAAGGGAGCACGAGGAAGAGGAGGAGGAGGAGGAGGGATGGAGCTGATAAGACAGTTTAGTCTGAGAGGCAGCAGCAGTAATCACCGCTTGCAGTCTGGTGGGGGATCTTTAAATCTGGGAAATCCAAATAAGTCCCAGAAACAGACGCTGCTTTGTTTATGTTTACCACAAGACGCTGATCTGAAAACGTAAAAGTAGCTAAATAAGATAATACTAAATTATTGCAAAGGGCTAAACTGTTTTTGTGCCTGGATAAGGCTGGATAAATGATATTTATCTAAATTTATTTTATGATTCAACTATAAAAATGTTCCAGAATCTGAAGCTTATTTCTTCCTTCATTTGCTGTTTTTCAGCTTTGGCTGCATCGTCTCTGCAGACCCTGAAAGTTTAACATGTCCAGCCTGAGATTATCGTGTTTAAAAGCAGCGCAGCAACATTTTCTGCAAAGTAGATGATATTTAACTAATTATTTTTGTTCTTAGAAACACAAATTGTGACTTTCAGTATTTTTAGCATCTGAGCAATAAGTAGTCTCACCCTTATGACTGCAGACCCAGGAAATGTAATTCTGAATTTAATTAAATGCTAAATGTGTCACAAAATGTGTGGAAATAAACAGGGAGAGCTTATTGTTGTCTGAACGGGATCCAAACCTAAATGGTTTCAGGAAATTAGTTTTCAAAAAGTCCTGCGACAGACTGGTGACCTGTCCAGGTGACCCCGCCTCTCGCCCGGAATGTTAGCTGGAGAGGCAGACGGACGGATGGATGGTTTTCAAAACAAAGAAATATTTTAATTTAGAAAGTATCTGGAAATTTAATTTAGAGGGAAAATACACTAAACACTTTGAAAGTTGACAGAGACACGAAAGCGCTAACCTTAAATATTAGTTCTGCTGACTTTAAAGCTCTACATGGTATTGAGCTGAAGCGCTAAATTCAACCATGACAAATTGGACATGGTTGAATTTACCCCCAAAAAACTTAAAATAGGGAAAGCTAAGTGTGCTAATCATTTTCAAACTTGGCAAAAACGCTAAAGCACTGATCAAGCATTAGTTATGCTAACACACTACTGCGTTGTCACGGCTGGAGGGGCCACCAGCCGTTATAACACCTCCAGCCGTTATAACACCTCCAGCCGTTATAACACCTCCAGCCGTTATAACACCTCCAGCTTATATGCCGCCAGCCGTTATAACACCTCCAGCCGTTATAACACCTCCGTTATAATCGCCTGCCAGCCGTTATAACACCTCCAGCCGTTATAACCCTCCAGCCGTTATCAACACCTCCAGCCGTTATAACACCTCCGTTATAACTGCCTCCAGCCGTTATAACACCTCCAGCCGTTATAACGCCTCCAGCCGTTATAACACCTCCAGCCGTTATAACACCTCCGTTATAATGCCGCCAGCCGTTATAACACCTCCAGCCGTTATAACGCCTCCAGCCGTTATAACACCTCCAGCCGTTATAACACCTCCGTTATAAGCCGCCAGACCCCGTTATAACGCCTCCAGCCGTTATAACACCTCCAGCCGTTATAACACCTCCAGCCGTTATAACACCTCCGTTATAACGCCGCCAGCCGTTATAACACCTCCAGCCGTTATAACACCTCCAGCCGTTATAACACCTCCGTTATAACGCCGCCAGCCGTTATAACACCTCCAGCCGTTATAACACCTCCGTTATAACGCCGCCAGCCGTTATAACACCTCCAGCCGTTATAACACCTCCGTTATAGCGCCTCCAGCCGTTATAACACCTCCGTTATAACGCCGCCAGCCGTTATAACACCTCCAGCCGTTATAACGCCTCCGTTATAACGCCTCCAGCCGTTATAACGCCTCCAGCCGTTATAACACCTCCGTTATACTGCCGCCAGCCGTTATAACGCCGCCAGCCGTTATAACACCTCCAGCCGTTATATCGCCTCCAGCCGTCCTCCAGCCGTTATAACGCCTCCAGCCGTTATAACACCTCCAGCCGTATAACTCCACCGTTAAACACCTCCAGCCGTTATAACGCCTCCAGCCGTTATAACTCAGCCTTACACAGCTCCGTTATAACGCCGCCAGCCGTTATAACACCTCCGTTATACTGCCGCCAGCCGTTATACGCCGCCAGCCGTTATAACACCTCCAGCCGTTATAACACCTCCAGCCGTTATAACGCCTCCAGCCGTTATAACGCCTCCAGCCGTTATAACGCCGCCAGCCGTTATAACGCCGCCAGCCGTTATAACGCCTCCAGCCGTTATAACACCTCCAGCCGTTATAACACCTCCGTTATACTGCCGCCAGCCGTTATAACACCGCCAGCCGCGGTATCAAGGCCGGCGGCGATATCGCGGCTCCTCCGTGTCAACGTGGCCTTGATGGAGCGGATGAGGGCGCGCAGTCGTGATGACAGATGCCTCGGCCGTCTCTGGGCCTGCCGGGTCCTCTCCAGCTGAGCTGTCACCTTTTGGCATCGCTCCCTGTCTCATCCCATCCCGTCCCAGTCGATCCTCGCTGCAGCTAAATATACCCGCCATGTCCTCGCCACCCGCTGCCCCTCCCTTCCTCTGTCAGCAAACGCCATCATCAAAGCTTTGACCTACTTTACTCTCCTGCTCTTCCTGTGTTTCTGCGCCCCTCACCTGGCTCGCCTCCCTTTCCCCCTGCACAGGCAGAGCTTTGAGCAGCGATAACCACCTAACCTCTCCCAGCTCATGTTGCCTCTCTGCTGCCTTCGCCTCCATCCTCTGAGTCATCCTGATTTTTCTGGAGGCTGCATGTTGTTGTTGTTCTGTCTTTTCCTGCCAGGCGGCTCTGAACGTTCCTGAACCGAAAGGAAACATCTGCAGAGCGTGCAGACGCTTTTAGAGGACGACCAATAACTCAAGTTAATTTAGCATTCATGAAAATGGAAGCTGCATCAATTAATCGCATGCTAAATGCAAACTAACTTAATAATTTTAATTTGCGTGATCATTTTTCTCTTTCTACCAAAAACTAATAAAAGTCAATTAGCCATTTTTTAAGGATCATTTTATTTACAGACTTAATAATTCATTTTATTTGTTGTTTCTGTTATTTATTTAAAGTGTCAGTATTGGATGTTCATTAGAATTTAAACTAGTTCATTGATCTGAGAATGTGTTTTTGCTTTATTACTGTTTTATTACAATAATATTATCAACACTTTACAGGCATTTCTGTGTCCTGCATGGATGCAGAAAGTTAACTCAGTTACTAGTCGACTTTATTCTGGAGCTGGGACTTTAGCATGTTCATTTTGATTGATTAATTTAGTTTAGGTTTTTTGCCCAATTAAAATACAGATGGAGGATATAAGTCAAAACAAAGCAGTCGGGTTTATTTATTTCAGCAGGAAGGCATTTCAAAATGCTTTCTGTCATGAAAACAGAAAACAACAACACAATCAACAATTATGAAACCAGTGACAAACATTAAATATTTTCAAAATATGTTGGTCAATTTTCCATTATTAAGTTTTAGGGTCAGCTCTACTCAGGAGGGATTTTATTATTAACTTAAAGGAACTCAGTGTTTCGGCTGTTTTGCAGTTTTCTGGAAGTTTGTTCCAAATGTGTGTTGCTAGAAGATGAATGCTGCTTCTCCATGTTCGGTTCAGACATCCGTTTTTCCATCCCTCCATTCCTGTCCTTCCATCCATCCGTCCTCTTGACCCGGTTTCCATCGAAAAGAGATTTTATTTTAAAATAAAAGTGAAATAAAAACCGGCTCATGTTTCCAGTTTAACCAGATCAGCTTCAGTTCCTTCTATCTATAGATAACTTTACTTTGACCTTTCAACTTTCTAACCACATTTACAGGGAAACTCGTGTTTTCTATGTTTTTATAAATAGATTAAATCAGGCGGAAACACTGAACTTTTTACCGTCTTCCTCGTTGATTTGTGATGAAGGTTCAGTGGAAGATCTTCCTGTATTTTGTTGGTTATTGTTGTGATTATATTTCTGATCTTTTTTCTTCCACAGCAGATTGGATTCTGATTTTCTCATCTCCTGAATTTCTTTCTGTGTTGCAGATATTCTGTTGAGGGTTTTCTGGACAAAAACAAGGACCTCCTTTTCCAGGATTTCAAGCGTCTCATGTACAACAGGTACATCAGAAGTTCTCAGGGTCACAAAAATAACATTTTCAAAAAATAAAATCACAAAACAATAGTTTTTTCCTACCTACTCAGCAATAAACTAAGCACAAACTATTTTAATTAAAGAAATAGTCAGATATTTTTTGTATGAATTGGATTGCAGAGAAAATGTTTTAAATGTTTTGTTTAAATGTTTCTTAGTAAAATAATCAAAGATCCAGTTTGCTTTTGACTGAAGAACATATTTCATCTGTTCTCTGCAATAAAAATAGCATCTGGGTCAGAAAACACTTCCTGCATTTAGCCAGCAGCTAAAAGCAGGTTGGCTGCATCACTGTGGACTTTAGAGCAAGGATGTCCAAAGTGTGGCCTGGGGGCCATTTGCAGCCCTCTGGATGATTCTACTTGGCCCAACAATTCAAGAATGCAGCAAATCTGCAACTTTATACAGATTAATAAAATCTTATTGAACATTTAGTTAGGTACAGAACAAAGTACTTTTGTTTTATTAGCAATGTTTCTTTGATGACACTTTGCTAAAACCAGCAAATGAGAATAAACCCCAAGAAGTCATTTAATACAGCAGCTTTACAACAGGCTGTTTAGAATTTGGACCAGCAGTAATTTACAAATCCCTTCTCTGCTATATATAATTAAATGGATCTTTGCAGTTTTAATAAGTAATGAGGCCCAAAAGGCTTCAGAGGGAGTGAATGAGTCGATGTTCTCCCAGTTACCATGACGAAACTCGTAGTTTTTGTAGTTTTGCAGTTGTGAGGCTGGAAAACATCAGCCAAGAGTCCACAAACGGCCCCTGCGCCCCAGTTTGAACTCCGCTGCTCCGGCCAGTCCAGTAACTGGGTTCCTGAATTAATGAGTCTCATCTTTTAGCCCAGTTTTTGTTGGATTCACTCTTTTTCTCTCTCTAACAGTTCGAATCCGGTCCTGAAGGAAATGTGGCCAGATGGTCAGCTGAGCATCACAGAGGTCACCAAGCGACCTTTGACCGCTGCGACGCTTTTCAAAACCTCCATCGTGGCTCTGGTTGATAAGTTGGCCTGCAAGGTGAGACCCGGAGAGCGAAGGCGGCGCAGAAGGAGGCTAGAAAAAAACCTGTTCCTGTAAAGATGGAATATTTGTATTTTATTTTATTTTATTCTCTTACGTCTTTTTTCTTACTGTATTATGACTTTATTCCTATAATAGAAAAACTTTTTCTCTTTCTTTTTTTTTGCCTGGCTCTGAAATATATATGGTAGAAATTTTGAATTCCTGTTTAATGTTTGCTTTTCTATTTTTTCATAAACTGGTGAGAATGTGTTTAACATTCCCTGAACATAGATCTGCAGCAGCCAGACGTTAAAACTCCTCCTGGTTTTTGACGGGAACCTTTTTCTGACTTGTTTTCTCCTGGCTGAGGGGAGAGGGAAGCGTGTTGCACGGAGCGGGGCGCTCGCCTGTCCTGGCTGAGCCAGCCTGAAGTCTGACACTTCCTGCTGTTATTCTGGGCCGCTGCTGTGGGGCTGCTGCAGCTTCTGCCTCCACGTTTCTGAGGTGGAAAATAAAGGAAACTCCACCTTTATTTTCTGTCCAGGTCGGGTTGGGAGAACGTGTTGCTCTAGACGTTCCTCTGTCGCATCGTTTCCTCCGCTTTGGTTGATGTCTTTATTTTCGTCTTGTGAGTGTTGTGCAGTTTGATGCGCTGCTAATTAAGCTGCATGTGAGACGAGGCTCAGCTGCAGCATCTGATGCAGGTCAGTGCACTCAGCCTGAGCCTCGGTGCGTCTTCAGTTTATTTATGGGCAGCAGGAGAGAGAAAGTGCAGCTGGAGTTTCTGACAGGTGAACGGAAAGGGCAGCACTGGATGATGGTTGGAGCTCTGTCTGTGTGTAAACATAAAAACATGTTTCACTTTCACTAAAGTGCTGCACAATTCAATGAAATAAAGCAAGGTAACAATCAGTACAACAGGAAATATATGTTTAAGGGTAAGGTTAAAACATAACCTCCATAACTGTCATTATGAAAGAAAATCTGTTTGAATCAAATCCGGAAGAATAAAAATGAGTCGTATTCACCTGATACGATGTCAGCACAAATTATATTATTATTATATTCTTTTATTACTTAAGTTGTAGTACGGAATGTTAGCAAAGGTTGATTAGGTGATTTTATTCAAAAAGGGAACAATACTCGGCAATTTGCATCGTGACGTCTCTTCCTCAGCACAAGCACTTACAAAAACATCTCGTTTTTTGGCAATAATTAATGTTTTTTGTTGACTGGAAAATGAGCCGTTTCAAAAACCTGGAATGTTGAGTTACATTCGGCAGGCACTGCTCCGTTACCTAGCAACCCCAGTGGAGTTCTGCTCCGTTACCTAGCAACCCCGTTACCTAGCAACCCCAGTGGAGTTCTGCTCCGTTACCTAGCAACCCCAGTGGAGCTGCAGTGCGTTTTTTTAGGTGGTTTCACCTCACAGCTGTATGTGCTGCACAATGGCTGCTGGAGTTTTGTTGTTGACTTTCCATCCAGAAACCACTCGCTGGATTCTTGCTGGTTGTGTAGGAGGCTCCGCTTCTGCTTTTCAAAGCTCTACAGTTGTATTATTGTTGCAGCTTGTTTGGATTTAAAGTGACGGAGGCAGAACTGAGCAGACTAAAATCTGATTATCTGATAGATCGACTCATCCCAGCCTGTTCAGGGAAGCATCAAAGGTGACCTACAGAGTCACTAACAGTTTGTGTTTTGTTTCTAAGGAGCCGTACTACGTGCGATGCATAAAACCCAACGAGATGAAGTCGCCGGTGCTGTTTGACGACGCGCGCTGCCAGCACCAGGTGGCGTACCTGGGTCTGCTGGAGAACGTGATGGTCCGCCGGGCCGGCTTCGCCTACAGGCAGCAGTACCCTCGCTTCCTGCAGCGGTAAGGCGGCCGCAGCGCTGCGTCAGCTCCTTCAGCTTTTAACAGAGGGGTCGCGGCTCTGGATGACCTTTAGATGGTAGCAACACTGTTTCCTTCTAAACTAGATTTTAATTTGCAGATAGATCAGACTGCAAAAATGTGTTTTCTTATGTTAGTCAAACCTAGAGCTGGATAAATAAATCAGTAATAATATATATATATGTACAAAACAAGGAACCAACAACACAATTATAGAAAGTAAAAGAAGTAGTTAAAACTAATCCTTCATTTAATGTTATTCAAAATGTTTGCAGATCTGATGTGTTATGAGTCGATTCTCTAACTGCTTTTTAAATAAAGTGAAAATCAGTTCAGTTCACAAAACATCGACCCAATTTTACCCAAAACAACGAGTTCATCTGTGTTTTGGCTCATGAGTGGATAAGCTGTACTAATGATGAGATTTGCTCATGTTCAGGTACAAAATGACGTGCGAGTACACCTGGCCGAACCACCTGATGGCCACGGACCGGGAGGCGGTGGAGGCCATCATCACGCAGCACGGTTTCCAGGGCGACGTGGCGTACGGCCAGACCAAGCTGTTTGTTCGGACGCCGCGGACGCTGTTCACCCTGGAGCAGGAGCGAGCCGCCCTGGTCCCCATCCTTGTGCTCTTCCTGCAGAAGGTCCTTCATCTTCATGAAGCTTCACATTACTGCTGGAACCTTTCCTGTTTCTAATGAGAATGTTCTGATCTGACAGCCTAATCATGTGATTCAGAGCTAATTTACTCCAATTATAGGCGTTTCCGATCAGTCACTGTTTCTGCCGCTTTGAATCCTAATTTCCTGCAACAATAATTGGGAAAATTAATAAGATCCAGATCAGTTACCCAGCGCCCCATCTCCTCCCTGACCTACTTTCAGCAGTCTGGATCCAAAGGAAGGAAAATGTTTCCAACGGTGAATTGTTTTATTCCCTCGCCCGTCAGGTTTGGCGAGGCGCTCTCGCTCGCCTGCGCTGCAGGCGGATGCGCGCCATCTATGCCATCATGGGATGCTACAAGCGATACAAGGTCAAGGCCCACTTCTGGGAGGTGGAGCGCCGGTTCGCCGGCGTGCGGACGATGCCGGACTACGGGAAGAGCGTGGAGTGGCCGGCGCCGCCCGCAGCTCTGGCCCAGTTTCACAGCATCACAACCACGCTGCATCGCAGGTGAGAGACGACGGCTGCAAGCCGCACGAAGGCAGCTGAACCACATTTATTTAAATCCACAGCTGGTGGACATATGACAGTGGCTGAACATCAGGAATCCAGAATGTAGCAAGTTAAATATTCAGCTCCAAACAAAATATCTGGTTAGCAAGCCACAGATTTAGCCTGAAGCTTAATATTTAATTTTCAAGCCAATTTAAAAAGCAGAATGATTTGGTTATCGAGCTGAAAGGCCGGCTGGCGTGTTTCAGAGTTTTGTCTCGCTGTGTTTGGACTCTGGCTGGTTGTTGTTTTCAGGTGGTGGGCGCGGCAGATCGTGAAGAACATCCCTCCGTCTGACATGTTGGAGGTTCGAGCCAAAGTGGCGGCGCTGACGTCTCTGAGCGGGGAGAGGAAGGACTGGGGCGTCGGCCGAGCCTGGGAGAGAAACTACCTGTCAAACGTGAGAACATTTTATCCAACTAAAAACTCTGGACTTTATAACTTTGGTTGATTAGTTACATGGATTTTATGGTGTTTTTATTCCAACTTATTGCATGTTTTGTTTTTTGCACACCAAAGTCCCAGGCCGGAACCTTTGCATTGTGTTTCTGGTACAACCGTAAATCTGACGCACAAACCACTTGAGATAGTTTCAGTTATATTTACAGGCAAAAATTAAACAAGATAAAACATTAAATACAATGAAATACAGATTGACTAAATAAATTAGGAAACAAACAAACCCTTAATCACATAAATGGATTAAAACCACATTTTAATCCACTTGTTGGAGGAAAACAGTGATGCTCCTCTTCACTTTGCTCCATGTGGGTTTGACCTGGAACATTTCAGAGTAAAAACAGGGAAAATCCGCTGAGTTTGTTTCCTGCCTCAGGCTGAACTTCCCCTCGTCTCGGTAAACAAGCCCTGAATGACCAGCAGTGTATAGGATCACAGAAAAAGGTCTGTTGTTGTGGATGTATGCGGCGCATGTGACGCGCCTCGGGCCGGCCCGGCTGCCTCTGATGAGTCCCGCTGTTTCCCGGTTAGCTGCTGATCTGAGGTTTGTTGCTGGCTGTGAATTGGCCCGCCGGCCGCTGCAGCGTGACCGAGCTCCTCCGCTCGTCTCCAAGCGGCCCGTGACTCGCCGGCCGCCTGCGGCGCTTCATGTGACGCCGCCGTTCCCCAGTGACCCACTGGGATCCAGAATCATGACCTGAACGCGTCTGAAGACGGACGTTTTCACACGGATGAAAACAAAACATCAGAGCAGATGATTTATCATCAACTCAGAGAAGCTGCAGTCCGTTTCCGGCTGGTCGCAGATTACTGATCTTTAAAAAGCCTGACCTGACGATCCCTTTTTTAGCCAAACTTCAGCTGGGAGAACTGGGTTTACTGGGAATCACAAGCTTTAAAATGTGGAAGTCATCAAGGTTATTCTAGTTAATTACTACTAAATAAAAACTAGAGATGCTCTGATCCGATATTAATTTCTGTATCGGTTCCAATATCAAAAAGCATATCTAGATCTGTTCAGTCTATTTCTACGCTGTATTGTTTATTTTACATTCTATTTAAAATTCCTAACACATTTTCTGAACCATTACATTTTTTGGTGGTTAACCTGTCGTTTCAGTTTTGCATTTTTCTGTTCCACTCCTGACTGACTGAACAAATTAAAGTTGTTACTACATGTTTGACAAACCAGTGAAGCTGTTGGAGAACGTAATTGTTCTGTACTGGTGCAGTGTTATACATGTAATTAGGTTTAAAAATGAAAACAGCTGAAGTGGGCTGGGTCAGATCGGTACCAGCCGATGACAGTGGATCGGTGCATTCCTGATGGTTTCTCTGGTCTAAAATCCTGGAAAACACATTTAAAATCCAGTAAAGATGCATCCAGAATGAATCGGCTTCGCTTTCCAGAATCCAGGATGTAAAGTTTTCTGATATTTTGGATAAATTTGGGTCAGAATGGAAAAAGGTGAATAAAGTTTGGACAGTTATCTTATCATTTGCATCTGTCCAAATGTCTGTCTTTAGTTTTTGCATTATTTATTTTTTAAAGCTTGACGATTATGAGATTAAATTGAGATTAAACTAATAAAATGCAGAACCCAGAGTTTTTAGGTTCTGATCAAAATGACCTGAACTAAACCGAATCATCACCTTTTCTCCCTTTTCTGTCTCAATCTGGCCATTCATGCACGTTAAAATGCAAAACACCCAAAGATCCTCTAACTCTGAAATAAACCTGAAGTTTGGTCTCGTGACACCGGCTCCCCGCTGTGATCTGCTGCTCCTGGTACTAATGCCATCAAAGGCTTCAGGGTCTGGGAAAGGTCAGGCCTGATGCTGCAGCTGCTGCAGCAGCTCCAGCTCCTGCTGCTGCAGCTGCTGCGGCGACATGCTAATGCGCCGTTTGGTCACTGCAGGTGCGGGACTGTCCTCACACCAGCGCTGCCTTCATCAGAGTCTCCAAAGAGCTGAAGAACAAAGACGGCTACGGCCAGGTCGTCTTCTCCGCGTTCTGCAGGAAGGTACGGCTCCCGTCGGGGTCAAAGGTTTCATCACCACAAATGCTTTAGCATTAACCGCTAAATTAAAGATCAAAACGTGAATATATGCTGAAAATGAAAATTATGATGCAGTAAAACTGGATTTAAAGCTTCAGTCTGTTTATTTTTTTGTTTTAGCGATTAGCGTTAAATTAGAACATTAAACTCAATGTTTTAGTCTCGTTTCTGGTGCAAACACCAAGAAACGAGGTAAAATTTTAGATTTTTGCAGTGAATGCTTATTGATTCAGATTTTTAAATGATGAGAAGCTCAGAAATGTTTCTGTTGTTCTCTGCAGATGAACAGGTTCAACAAAAGCACAGACCGAGCGCTGCTCGTCACGGACAAGTTTCTCTACAAACTGGAGCCGAAGAAGCAGTACAAGGTTCTGAAGAGGCTTCCTCTGGACTCGGTGAGTGAGCGCAGTCAAACCGCGCCGCGTTGGCAGCGAGTAAAGTTTCATTCTTACTCTGTGTGTTTTTGATGTTAATCATTAAATCTCATTAAAAATCGCCTTTCAAAAATATTCACACTGGAATTGAAAGCACTGAATTAAATCTGTTAAACTCTGAATCGTGATTATTTCTGTGCTGCATCAACTTGTTTCCCCGTGGCAGAAGGGAAACTGTGATCCATTTTCCTTCCCGCTGCTGTCCAGCTTCACTTCGAGCTTCAATCGTTTTTACATCCAGAGAGCAAAAATAAAAGCCTCTCCGGGCCGCAGCTGCAGACCCAGATCCAGACGGAACCGATGTGGGTCAGACTCCGTTTCTGTGCAACCAAATCACCTGCAACACGTCTGGAGCCGATAAATCAGCCCAGTAACAACCAGAACACCCAAACCGACAAACCCAGATCCTCATTATTAATCTGATCATTAATCTGATTATTAATCTGATTATTAATCTGATTATTAATGTGATTACTAAAGATGGCGGCCGGCACTTAGCTCAGACTGAGCAGCAAGTTATCCAGGGCGGAGAACCTGGACAGAAATCATCAGTTGGTTCAGATGACCTTTGACCTTTCCTGTGTAGCACCAGTTGCTTCTTTAAGTCCTTTTCTGTTGTCTTCCCACCCTGATGCTGCGTTAACTCACCTGGATAATGAAACTCCTGTTTTTACCGGTGTTCTCACTCTGCTGGTGATCAGTTCAGAAAGGCTTTAAAAATGGCCGCCATTAAAACTCGACAATAAAAAACCCAAAACGCGAAGAGTTTTATGAGACGCTGCTGATGTTTTCTTACCTTTCTGTGTAACAGACACAGAATCACTGATATAAAATGTTTGTGGAGAATTGAGACCTGAAATGTGAGATTTATGGTCTGATATTTAAAGGCTGAGCTTCAGATTGGAGAGGAAATGGGTTAGAAAGCGCTGAATAAGCGCAGAGGGAACGGGTCGGCCTTGACGTCTCGGGGACATCCAGCTCATTGTTGTCCTGTCTGGATTAACCTGAGTGATCTGTAAGAGGATTATAATCCACTCTGTCTCGTTCTCTAACAGCTCCCACTTTCTCTCTTCCTTCTGTAAATCTGTGTTTCTCTAACTGGGTCACAGTTTCTCCCCTCGCTGCACCGCCACACCTGAGCCGCCGGCCGAATCGAGTCCCACTTTGCCTTGAAACGGTGCTCAACGTGCGGTTCGGGGGCCGCATGTCGGACCTCCTCCACAATGTTGGCAGTGATAGAGTTAAATAATCCAACCTTAAATATCATAACATTTGTTTTTCAGATGTAGTTGAGCAAAACCTTATTAAACGCTCTTTATCCAGCTGGTTTAAATCTGTAATTATAGCTCTAACTGTCGGTGTTATTACATTTATTGTGACAATCTGCTCACATTTGTCATTTGAAGGATAAGTTCTCTTGTTTCTTGTTTTTCTAAATTAAATAGTGGCTGAGAGAAACTGGCCTCTAAAAAGTCAGTAAAGTTTAATGGACCCTCATATAAACTTGAAGCACACACATATAACTGGTTGTTCACCAGGAATGCCTCTAGAGGGCGCTGCATGTCAGTTATTATTCTGTTCCTCCAGGATTTTGTGCTCGTTTGTACTTAAGAAATATTTTCAATGAAGTTTGCGATATTTTCACTTTACCAATTTAACGGTAAATATTTATCACAGACTGACTTGTATTGAAGTAACACTGAGGCAAGAAAGTGAGAAACACTGCCACCTGCAGGAGGGAGTTAACATCACTATTACTCCATTAACCTCATAATTATGCATTGGAGTGAAAAAAATCAGTGAATGTGTTGATTTTGTGTGAATTTCGTGGGATTGTGGGAAAACATTGAAGTTTTCACATTTTTCTCAGTTTTTATGAGCGTGCTACCAGCCATCAGTGAAATGTGTTTGTTTTGTTTCCCACAGGTTACCGGACTGAGCGTGACCAGCGGGGCCGACCAGATGGTGGCGCTGCACACCTCCTCCCAGGACGACGTCCTGCTGTGTCTGCAGCAAGGCGAGCTTTGTCCCAACCAGGACCGGGTGGGAGAACTGGTCGGAGCGCTGGTGGATCACTTCATCCGGTCAGTACCAGCTGCTTCTCTTCACTCACTAGCTTAGCCTGAAAATGCGTCTCGCTGCTGTTTTTATTGGTGACACAAATACCAAAATGCAAACAATATGGTCTTTATCTTCCTGTAACTTTGACCTCAGCTTCCCCAGAACCATCTGATGCTTTCTGTAGGTAAATATTGCAGAAAGATGCTTTTCATTGCACATATATGTACAGCGTTTTTGTCATAAACTTCCATTAAATACCGCGTTGATGTAGCTTTAGCATTAGCTTGCTTTAAGCAGAATGTTGGCAGAGTCCTTTAGCTTTAGCAAAGCCAATTTTTATGACCAGCGCTTCAGTGTTAGTGGATTTAATATTTATGATTAGCAGAACTAATATTTAGAAGTAGAGGAACTAAACATTTCATCTATCCGGACCTTTCACTGAGCAAACCCGATCAGAACCTGCTGCACTTCGTGGTGAATTTCATTACATGATTGTTGCTTTTTGTGAATCAGATACTGGAACATGAACAAAGTGAACAGAAAAAATCTGTAACACAACATTATTATTACATAAATGCTATTTATCACCTCCATGTGTGAGTCCAGCTCAGAATAACAGCAGAGTAACAACTCAGCTCCTCTGACATTTAACACATTTGTCATAAATCCGAGTCACTCGTCTCCGCTGGACCTGGACGCCGTGGGTTTTCACGCCGCAGACTGATTCACCGTTTTGCCTAAGTGTTGCCTGCTGAGGCGCCGTCCAGCCTGCAGGCCCCCTGCAGCCTTAATCCTCCAAGTCCTGCAAGTGACGCACCGAGGAGACAGAACATGTTAATTTTGATTCCCCAGAAATGATTCGGTCCTTCTGCGCAGAAGGACGTTTCAAATGCATTTTACCTTAGAGACGACCTATAATGCTTCCTTGAACAGGTTAGGATAGATCTATGAGTGATACAAAACTTATTTAATTTTTTTGCAAAAAAATATTCTTAGATAATGAGATTTTAGTTTGGTGAATTCAGAATGAGCTGTTTGAGAGTCTCTGTCACTTTAAGTCCCATTTAGCTGCTGTTGGCCACACCCACAACTCAGCATTTACACATGAAAATGGCTGCAAACAGATGCACAATCATACAAACATACAGCTTTGAAAAGCATTAGTAGAGCCTCAATCACAAGCAATAATTACGCAGCAATTGTCTTTTCCAGCAGCCATTGTACAGCACATGCAGCAGTAAAATCAGCTGACCAAACAAAAGGGAGCTCCTATTGGGTTGCTAGGTAACGGGTGGCGTCCGCTTGGGTTGCTAGGTAACGGGCGGAGTTCCTCTTAGGTTGCTAGGTAACGTCGCAGCGCGACTTAACAGCTGAGTTTTTGAAATGGCTCGTTTTCTAAACATTAATTTATTGCCAAAAAGTTGCTGGGTATTTTTTTTTTTAACCTTTAGATTATTTTTAGAAGCAGTTCAGACCCAAATGGACCCACATTTATGCAAAATTCCCATTTTGCATTATAATTGTTCTTTAAATGTCGCTGTGGCTGCAGGTGCTCGGTCAGATGACTCACTTCAGTCCCTGATTGCTTCTTTAGTTCCCACTTTCCTGAGTCAACGCAGCCGAGTCGAGACGCCATTTGGCTTTTCAGTGTTCCTGGTTTTATTTGTGGGGTTTGGGGGCTGTGAGGACCGGCGGCAGCTGCAACGGGCGTCTCAGAGGGGAGTCGACCTTCAGGGAGTCGTTGCAGCTCCTCTTTGTGCCACCATCTGCAGTGAGTGCAGGGGTCGTGACCTCTGTGGGAGACTCATGGGACGGAGCTGAAGCTGGAGGGGATGCTGAGTTAAAAGAGAGCGTGAGCATGTGGTAGAGGACGAAGGAGGAGGACGATGATGAAGCACAGAAAACCTTCGCTGCGTTTCCTTCTGTCGGGAAATCGGAGTCTGTCGCCCCGACCGCCTGGTTTCAGGCTGAAGCTCAGCGGTCAGAGCAACTTGTTTTTCCTCTGGTCATTAAACACATTTAATCTTCCTGTTGTAAAAGTACGAAACACTAAATGACTTTTTACTAGAGCTGGAAATTTAACTTGATTAAACATATTAATGCAGTTTCACGTCTAGTTTTAACATAATATTTCCTGTTTCTGTGGTACTGAGTCCAGTTGCGTCGGCGGCCTCTCGGGTCCAGACTGCGGCGCTTCGGTTCAGACAGCTGTGGCTGATTCTGTGAGGCCGGCTCGCTTCACGGAACCGTTCAGGCTCGGTTCTGCAGAACTGGGTCAGCGTTGGCTCCGGAGGTGAAACTTCAAAGCTGCTGCTGTCTGGTTGGATGCCAGTGGGTTTGTTGTCTTCCTCATCTTCCTCGTCGCCTGGCTGCGTTCTGGTCGGCTCCTGGATCGGAGCGGGCCGTGGGTCCGGCTGTCCGTCGGTATGCCGGGGGCGGTGTGTGTTTTCGGCGGGGGGCGGACCATCTGCCGGGACAGCTGGAGGTTCTGCTGGAAGCAGGATTTAGGGTTTGATCGGCTCGGCCCTCAAAGCCTGAGCAGCTTTCTTTATTCAAACGCCAGTTTGGGAACTCGGTTAATGAAGCCATTAAATTAATGTTCACATTTTTAACTCAAACAGCAGCGCAGCAAGTCTTATCTATTAGTTTCTTTCTTTTCTATATTTTTTTTGTAATTATTTTATTGTTGGGATATTTTTTAAATAACATATGCTGGTTTAAAAACTGCAGTATGTAACTTTTCTAAAATATATTTGTCACAACTGACACCAACTGAAAAGTTCGATTTCCTCCCTGAGCTACTACTGCCGTCAGAAGAAATGCACCAAAAACAACCAATCAGAGCCAGGGGGAGGGGCTTAGTGCTGTCAGTCATCCTCATGTACTCGCTGCTAAATATGCCAATGGCAGAGAAACAACAGGAAACCTTTTATCTGCTGTCGACAGGGGCTTTGCCAACTAGCTTAGCATTCATGACAGGCTATGCTAGCTGCAGCAGACTGGGATGAGCAGCATCACATACAGGATGATTGACAGCACTTAAACCCTTCTCCTCAGTTCTAGGGGGCCTTTTAAAAAAGCACAGTCAATCATAAGCTAATTGCTAATCGACCAAAATCCAACATTAGCTGCGTTTCACTACAAATGAGAACAAAACTTCACTAATGTTGAAGAAACTAAATAAAAAAATCACACAGGAATGTTTGTGCACTCAATAATTCGTTAAAAAATACAGTGGCAACAGATGTAAACCTATCTGTAGCCAGTGCTACTCATTTATCAGCCACTCAGACGACAAAATCTTTTGGTTCTGGTTTTCCAGAAAGCAGCTGTTGGGTTTTAAAACACCAGAAAGAGACGTAATTTATGAGCAGCAGCATAAATTTTCTCCTTCTCCTCACTTCCTCTCCGGCGGGTTCTGCGCCTCGACATCAGCAGTTTAATTTATAAATATGGAGAGACCTGGTTCTGCGCTGCATTAATAGCAGCCTTCTGGGTCAGCCCTCCCTTCCCGGAGCAGGAAGCGTGATTTGATTAACCCCAAACCAGAAGAGAGGAACATTGAAGTGGAGAACTTGGTGACTTTGAGGTTTGATCTTGACAGTTTGATGGACAGAAAAAGCTGTGGGAAAATCAGCTCCTCTTTTATTTCTAAATTAATTTTTAGGTCATGCAAAACGTCATCCTGGTCCTGAAATAGCCGCTTTTGTCCCTCGGCGTCTGTCCTCGATGTTTTCGTCTCGCTGTCGGTCTTTCCTCCTCGGTCTGCCGTCGCCCAGGTTCTTCCTGGTTTTTATTTCACATCAGAGTTCAGGCTCTAGTTTCAGTCATTCTGATCAAACTCAGGGCAATGCATGTAGTTCATGTGAAATACGACCCATCTGTGACCATTTAGCTTGATTAATAAAGTGTTTGATCACAATCCAGGTGGATTAAGATGCGAAAGCTCCTGTGAAGTATTTGGAGTTACTTCCTCGTCTGATCAAAGTTGAGTAGACCCATCTTCTTCTTATGTTAGACTGCATAATGTTTTTGCATTTTGCTGAAAAACAACATCCATAGTCGATTAATCGCCAAAATAATTGATTAATCTGTAGGATACTCGATTGATTGTCAGAATATTTGATTACTAAATTAATCGTTAGTTGCGGCATAAAACCATGTTTTGGAAAACTTGAAAATGTTGCATTATTAATGTAGTGTAACACATTACTATAACTGCTGGTATCAGTGATAAATACATATTTGTGTTGATTTATGAACAAAGAGATTCGTCTTTATTTGGAGTTTTTCCTGTTAATCTGTGACTTCCAGCTTCTCTGCCGACTTCCTGCTGCATTTCAGTGAATAATTCAGCATCTCTTGTGACCAAATGTCTCTTCCATGACATCAGACTCAGTTTTCTCTCATAAATCGTGACATTTCGGTCAGTTTGAGCTCATATACCTGCTGTTTTTTGGTCAGTTATCCCAGCGGTGGCTTGCTGTAAATCCCACTTTGTGCCTCCTGCAGCTCCTATGTCCTGCTTTAGACAAATACATGAAAAGTAATTCCTGTAAGAGGTTGCAGTCATGTGGTGGCACTGAACATAAAGTCGTGTTGTCAGTAACTCAACGGGAGCATTTAGGTAACAAAGTTAATTGTTTGTAATATTCAAAGTTAAAATCAGAGTCTGTGATTGGATGAATCAGAGCCGAGGGAGCTGCGACTCAAGCTGTGTTGGAAACCGTCGGTTGTGTCTGAAGTCATATTTTCTGGCCGTCGTTGAGTCATTTTTCTCAGAATGTTTCTCCAAAGTGAGACAGGAAGTGGCGCCTGCTGGGGCCGATGAGGCGGCTCCTGATGATGGCGAGGGACGACCCGCGGGGCGGTCCGCTGCCCGAGCGTCTGGGCGCCGCGTGGTCGATGCTGCCCGCCGCCCTGTGGCCCAGGATGCGGCTGTTGCCCTGGAGACGGTTTCCAGGAAGCCGGACGTGGCGCTGATTAGGATGCAGGTGGAAAATGGATCAGAGTAAAACGCAGGAGAGAAAACATGTTTCTGTTTTAGCGCTTTTCAGTCGACATATTTTAGCAAAAAATAAATAGAAAAACCATAAAAATCATCTTAAAAAAAGTAGAAATTATAAAACTAACCTGATTGGATTATTTTCAGTGAATAAAAGGCAGACAGGTTATAAAATCTAACCATCAGTGTTAATTTTTTTATTATTTTTTATAAAACTGAGTCAATATTTTCAAATAAAAACAGTTTAAATGATGATTGAGCTGTTTTGATAGTTAGACATGCTATTTTCCCAGCTGTACCTGAACGCAGCGTTCGTTGATCCGGTTCTACAGGCGGGCGGATCTGGACAGAGTTTAATCTGATCTCTGGAAACTTAAACTCTCCCAAACAGCTTTCTGATGTTGATGAAGCAAACCTGGTTTATCTGCTGGGTCGGGTCCGCAGGCCGTCTCCAAACTATTTGAACTCCATCATTTCTTCAGGAAGACGAATGATGGAGTCTTTCCATCATTCAGATCTGCTGTTCTGCAAAACTCAAAGGTGCGATGGTCTAGTCAAAGTTCAGGTTGAAATGTGATTGAAATGCTGTGGTTGCTGCTGAAGACATCATCTTTGTTTAAATGAAACCATTTAGGAGCTTCTAAACATCTGATCAGTTTTTTTATGTTAAGCCTTGGAACCCAAAGAGGGTGTACTTACTTTTCCTAACATCATTCCTTGTTGCTTTGGCTTCATCTTTGTCTAAATGTTCAGTTGTTTGGACACCAGAGGTTCGAATCAAACTTATAACACCAGATCAGCGACATCCTGACAGAAAACCTCTGGATCTGTAATGGGGTGTACTTACTTTTGTCATGACTGTATTTTGGGTTTGGTGGACTCTCCGCTGAAGAGAAAGTGAGACCTAAAAGCTGCTAACTTTTCCTGCGAGTGACCTGATGGTTAAATGAAAAGCTGCAACCCGCTGGTCAGGCTGGATCAGCAGAACGACTGCAGGCTGGAGAAAAGTTCTGCTTTCCATTAAAACCCATCAGCAAACATCCAGAATCAGTGAGACGCACAAACTGCAGAGCAGGTTGCTCTCATTTATATCTCCAGAGGAGACATGTTGGTCAGCAGGACTGACTACCAGCCCCAAAACCGGAGAAACGCAGAACAAGACCGTTGATGGAAGTGATACTGATGGAGTTGATTTGGAGTCGGAACCAACAGCACTGGGATGTGATGCGTTCACTGACACAGACATAATTGTAATTTAAGCTATTGTTTACCATATTTGGCTTCTTCTGGTGCAGAATTATGACATAAGTCTAATATTAAAAACAAAAATGTCAGCAAACTATCAGATACAATTTAGTTCCACGTTTGGAAGTGGGACCATCTGATTTTCTTTCTTGCTGGTGAAAAGGTTTGGATTGGGCCGATCAGCCTGCAGAGGAACGGTGAATATGGGTCGCACTAAAAATGAGTCCCATTCTGCTGCTTGTGAATGTATTACAAGCCAAGATTCAGACCAGAGAGTGTTGAGACCAAAACTGAGACCAATTCCAGCGCGTGATGCAAATATTGGGTAACGTTAGCTTGGTGCGCTAGCTAATGGTGGCAAACAGCTGACAAGAACCGGAGAATACTTCCCTTAAACATGGCACATACCTTACACGGGCATCTTAATATTTATTGCTAATATTGACTAAATCTGTTTGTGTGAGGGCGGAGTGAAGAATTTTGTTAGTGAGACAATTTGCTAACGTTAGCTAGCTAGCTTTGCTAACATTTACTGTGTATTATTCTGCAGTTTAATTACCGGGCCGTAACGACCCACTGGGTACAAAGTCAGTGGTTCTCATGCAGTTATTATAAACCTTCCCAGTGTGGAATAACTACCAGTTCTAGCAGAGATTCTCTCCAGCGTGAGATGCTCCACTCTGCCCGACATTTCGCCTCCTGGTGTCGGTCGGGTTTGATGTTTCCTCCAGGAGTTGCTGCTTTGCCCCAGTTCTGTCTGCAGCTTCGCCTGCTCCAGTGATCTGGTTGTCAGAGCGGCGGCCGTGTCGAAGCGTCGACTCCCGCTGCGCTCAGAGGAACACTCACCGTCTGAAATCAGAGAAGAAGACAGACGCAACCGTTTGAACATAAAAAATGACGAAAAATAAACCTGATAACCCAACCCACTCCGAAGTCAGGAGTCCTGAACATTTACAGGGAACTCAATTCTGGAGAGAAACACAAACATTTTCAAATAATAAACTAGGGCAGCTTCATTACGACACCCCTCAATAAAATCTGGTTCAATAAATGAGATGTCTTTTAATCAGTACCAGACTTTAATCTGAGGCTGGACAATAAATCAATTATCTATCTGGCACAATAAATCAAGCTCAATCATTTCCATTGATAATTTATTGTTTTTCTCTTTTTTATCTTCTTACCAAAAACTGGAGGATAAAAGTCTTTATTTGGTTTTTTGGTCTCAACTAGACCTTTTTTGATGGGATGGTGAATCAAAAAGATGGTTATAGTTTAGGTTGAAGCTAAACCAATGGTTAGAATGGTCTAGTCAAAGTCTGGACGTCAATACAACCTGCAGCGCCTGGATGCTCTCTGTCCATCCTGACTGAACTTCAGCTGCTGGAGTGAAGGAACGATGGAGGCAACGACCCAAAAGACCAGCCAGGAAATAACTTTGACTTTGTTTCTGTCACATAAAATAAACTCCTTTAAAATTCTTGATCTGCAAACATAAAATCAGCCACTTCAAGCTTTTAATGCGCTCTTCAATAGTTCACTTCAACCAATCAGGAAGCACGAATTGAATCATCTGAATTTTAATTAAAAGTGTCAGGCTGCCGTCATCAACAGCATCTGTTATTCCTCTAAACTCAGACGTTGAATAAAACTCATATTTGCCAACAATCTGTCTCTTGTTCTGGTAAATATAACAGGCGTTGTCTCTCATCTGCAGTGTTGCTCTCCAACATGTGATGGCATAATTATTATGAAACACAGGAAACGTTTGGTTTCTGCTGCTCAGGATGTTTAAATCTGATTTTCTCTGCTGTTCCTTTAAGGCTTGCATGATGCTTATCTGCTGTGAGACACTGAAGACTCTCCTCTCATTCTGCAATGTGTTGATGCAGAGAAACAGTCGCTGCTTTTATGTGTATTCATGTCTGACCGAAAGCTTCTGCGTCTCTAAGAACCACTTCAAACTGGATTAAAACCACTTTACACTTTGAAGATCCATGGAAGTATGAAACCTCTGACAATAATGCAGCATCTGCACCAAACTCCAGTATGTCTATAGATTACTGAACGTTGCAATGGATACCCATTAATATGTGGATTTCATTCATGCGTTCTTTGGCAGATGGTTCTGCGGTAGATTGGTTCAGAACAGTGAACAGTCGGTGTATCTGAGCAAACTAAGGTCAAATATGGCGTTCCTCAAGGAACCACATCCAGCTCTCTTTTATTTGGTAACTTTATTCACACAGCAGGTTCTGATGATCAACTCCCACTTTTATTTTTTGCTTGATTGTTCATGTGTGAACACAATCAGACCTTTAGATCCCAAAGCGACTCACATTCGCCGCAGATGCCATCTAGCAGAGCTGTGCTTGCAGCAGCAGAGGACCACTGCCGTCTATGGATGGATTTAAAGTTGCAGAGTGACGACACGTCACCAGATGGTCAGCAGACAAAGGAAGCTGGTCAACAGAAAGCTAACAGCAGCTTCTGACCCGGTTCTGTTTGGCTGTGGTGGGGTTGGGATGTGATGTGTTCACTGACTCAGACTGTTTTCATCACTTCATTATTATCATTATCAGCCATTGTTTCGATTTACTGTCTGGCCTCTTCTGCTGCAAAATTATGATGCATTTCTCACATCGACGTAAAACGTCTGAACGTTCAGACTGAAGACATGTTGAAAACAATTGGACACAATTTAATTCCACATATGGAAGAGGCACAGATTGATGTTTTTTCTGTTGAAAAGATGGGAATTGGGCCTTAGAGACTGCTGTGATGAAGTCGGATTTGCCTGATGAACTTTACGTTTTGGTCTCTCAGCAACCAGCACAGCCAGTTCAAAGCAAGGCAGCCATCTCCCAGCTAGCTGCTCTTTTCAGCCATGTTGTGAGTTTGTGCCCTGATATAAGTTGAAACCAATCTTCAGAAAACGCTGAAGTTGAAACGGACCAAAAACGCAAATTCTGGTCCAAACCTTGGTCTGGCTTTGGTTGAAGTGAACTCTGGTTCAGTTTGAATGTATATGTAAACGCTAAGCGGACCGGAGAATGGAAGAGCAGGAAGTAGACTAAAGTGCAGGGCATTCTGAGTAAATACAACCAAAGCTAACATGCTAGCCTAGCGCTAGCAGCAGAAAAACCGCTAAAATCTGACGCCTCCATCTTGTTTCCATCCGGTGAAGAAGGAAGTTGCTCTCAGCGTCTTCAGAACTTTTTGTGTCGTTTCCTTCAGTGGTTCTTAGTGCAGCGCCCCCAAAGGCCAGGAGGGGAACAGAGAAAGAAAACCACAGCAGCTCGAAATGTACAAAATGTTTTATCCCAGTCAAACCAAATTTATGTGACCATCAGGAGGAAAACAGCCTTAGGAATGAAACTGGACCTGATTGTGGATTGTTGGGGTAACAATGGGCTTACTTACAGTATTAATGGTATCTTAAATTCATGTCTTATTGGATAAAATAGATTAAAGACTTGGTATTATTCTGTATCTAATTAATTTAAATAGAGACTATGAATTCAGAACCTTTTAAAATGACATTTCTCAGAAGGAAATTCACAAAAAATTAGGATTTCTTCAGAAAAATATTACCTGACACCAACGGCTATAGTGTTTATTGTTGCAGCCGAGGCTGTTTTTGAGTAAACTCCCCAGCCTTTGCAGGCAGTAATGGATAAAATGAAGCCAGAATCCTCTCACATGTTTTCCTGTGACGCACTCACCTGGTGAAGCTGGATGCCAAACCCGTTGCATAACATCTATAATTATATAATCTGCAGAAATCTAATTCATCTTCCAAACGTTGGACTTTAATTCCAACTTCCAGAGAGGAGTCAGGTCCGATCGGGCCGTCCGCGGGAGAGGGAGACTAAAAACACTTTGATTTGACTCATCAGCCGCCTGCTGCCATGTTTGCCAAGTTGGCTTAAAATCCCAAACCAGCAGCGGATCAGTTACTTGCTCAAAAACACTCAGCTCAGCTTCTGGTCAGAATCTGACAGGAAAATAACGTTTCAATCAGTTTATGGAAGAATTTCAGAGATTAAATCTGTGATGTTTATTGGGAGAAGTTGATTGTTTGGAGTCTGAAGTTTGGATCGTCTTCAAACGACATCAAGAGCATTATGAGAGAATATCATGAATTCATAAAGAGTTTATGAAGAAAGCAGGCTTCGAACACGCCGTCGTACTGAAGCCGTTTTCTGTCCTAAAGAGTTTTTGATCAATCGATGTTTTGTGTTTTCAGGGACTCTGAATCTGCAGTTTCCTGATTAACAAACAGATTTTTGTGTTTTTTTTTCTCCCAGCATCAGAAAATCTCTGCTTCCCGTGAAGGTCTGCCGCTCGGCGCTGCAGCTGCACATGCGAGGGAAACCCAAGAACGTGACGGTGGAAACCAAGCCGGGTCAGAACGTGGCGGACTTCAAGAAGAGCAAAGACGGTTTCATCCTCCTGGTTCCTGAGAAATGAGATCTGAGATCCAAACCGGGACTTTTTAAAACCCGGTTTGTTTCAGGGTGCAAACATACAAAGGACTCAAGTCTGCTGCAAAACTGAGACTTTTCTGCTTTTTTATAGGAGTTTCTGTCAAATAATCAAGAATTAAAATAAAATGTATGCATCCAGGTGTGTTTGACCTGAAACCCAACCATGGAGAATAAATTATTCAACCTGATTTCTGATGCTCTGCGGAGGAAACTGGACATTTATTTCCTTCATTCTGTTTAATTTGCTCTCGTTTTGTTTGGGACGTTTGAGCCCCTGCTGGAGAAACTCTCCCCTTAATAAACTGAATTTACCGACTCATTAGAAGCCAAACCAGCTTCAGACGACCTGCTGGGATGATTATCCCAGAATGTTCTGGAGATAAAAACTCAGGACATCCAAATGCAGCTTGTGCTTCGGCTCCTTTTCCAGTCAGGAGAGATTCGTTTATCTGCTGAGCAGGAAGTTCAACACAAAAAGACATAAATTATTCACAGAAATAAACTTTCTGTGAATAATTTGGAAAAAAATTATCCTCGTATGAACAACCACAAAAAAATAAAAGACAAAAAATCAGAAAGACCTGTTGTTTGAATGTAGCAATAGTTAATAAATAAAAGTGGACCGGTGGTGGGTCCCTGAGGAACTCCACCTGAGCACATAGAACCAGTTTACCATAACCTGACAGGCCCACAGATTTAGCTAATTCAAATATTACAGCCAACATTCTGGCAGAGTGAATTTCTATTGACTTTAAAATTGCACTTTGACATTTTGAATATAAATTAGCATAACAAAAACACAACAATTTAAAAACAAACAATATGAGGTGAGTTGAGATTCCCCCGGAAGAGCTGGAACAAGTGGCTGGGAGAGGGAAGTCTGGGCCTCCCTTCTGAAGCTGCTGACTCCACGAACCGGATAAAGCAGAAGAAAATGGATGGATGGATGAACAGTCTGATGAATCACTGGCTTTGTTTCCGTCACGTCGCAGCGCAGATTACAGCCTATATGCTGCTTTTATTTCACTCTAATCCTTTAATCGGAGCCGTGAAGCTCTAATTTATCAGTCATGAAGTGTGAGAGCAGCTTCTCCATCTGAGACGTTTTAATTATTGCATTTATCGGATCAAAGGGAGATATTTTAACAAAAGCATAATCTTATTCAAAATGGTTATTTTTATCTTTTTCTCCTCTTGCATCTTTCTTACCACCTGCAGTCAGAAACCTTCTCCCCATCAGCTCTGCAGCAGTTCACTGATCCGCTGTCTGCAGGTTTCATCACAGGACCATTTAGATGGAAAAAGGGACAATTTCCATCTAAAAATATCAGAATTTTTCTAGAAAAAAAGAGGACATTTCTAAGTTTAAAAGTAGAAAATATTATAGATTAATCTCAGAAATTTACTTGGTAAAATTTTTCCAAAGTTTCTGAGTTTAAAATGTCAAAACATTTCCCAGAACATTTTCAAAAAATTTCTAGAAAAACAACAAAACTTTGGAGTTTAGAAAGTTAGAAAAATCCCAAATCAAAAAGATTTTTGAAATTTAAATTTCCAAGATGTTTTTAGAAATTTTGAGGTTAAGGTCAATTTATTTCCTCAAAAAATGTTTATCTATTTAAACTCAGAAATGTCCATGTTTTTCTAGGAAATTTTCTAAGATTAATCTCAAATTTCAGAAATGTTTAGGTGGAAATTTGCTCCTTTCTTCTGTCTGCTGTGGCCCCTGTTTGCTCAACTTTGCTTGTGCACAAACAGGATTCCTCTGAATCTAATCTAATTTATCAGGACTGGAGATTGTTGATGCAATCACTTAATGTTCTGAGCAATTCCATTACACAAAAACTGGCACCTGGTCTGTCTCACTTGAGAGATTAGCCGCCCTGCAGTGAGGATTTGGTAACGAGTTGGAGAGGATTTACCCGGGAATGTAATGTTTCCCAGGCTCTTGTGGTTTTTTTCCTCCCTAAATCCTCTCAGAGCGGAACAGGGCAGGTTTGGTGAGACCCGCAGGTTTCCAGCATCCTTCCGTCATCAGGCTGAGGGGAGGTCACATGCTGGAGATTACAGTAACATGAGGGAGAGATTGCTTTTTCCTCTGACTCGCTCCAGCAGCAGGAATGCTTATTAATCAGAAAAACCAAAGCCGCCATGTTGGACCGGCTGCATGGAAACACCCAGGGGTCATCAGGAATGAGACATCTTTAATCTGGAAAATAAACAGAACCTGCGAAACGAGACAAATACCAGGAGAATAAATCTGGAGTTCTGGGTTTCAGACTCATGCAGTTCAGATATATTATGATAGGTTTTGTAGTTGAGATATCTCCAGTTGCGTTTCCATAAACATCATTGAGCAATTTGAATTTTTGAAATTAAATTCACTTAAAGGAAACACGCCTTTAGTGTTTATAACATTTTGTCGCTGAGGTGAGTTTATTTGGCAAAACTGCAAAGGAAACACTTTTTTTTGCATCAGGAGTCACATCATAAACAACCAGCTGTTGTCGTTTTCCGCTAGCGCATCCAGCTAGCGGAAAACGACAGGAAGTAGTTGGAGGATGATGTTGCTGTATATTTTTAATGATTTATGGGGTTAACAAACTTACTCGTGTGTGGTTTTATTTTAATTGTGTATATTATTTAATTGAAGCAATGCAACTAGAAAATGTTTTTTGACCTCAGAGCTCCACTGATTTCCTCAATCTTGTCTCGGACTTTGAGGAGTCAGTAAAGAAAACAGCTTTGGAAATATCACTAAATTGCCAGAATATTCTCCAATTTCTTTTAATTTTGATGGGATGTAAAGTGAACTGCTTCCAAGAAAGTGAGCAGTGATTATTTGGGAGAACTAAAACATGTCAGTAGAGACGTGCAGACTTTGCTTTCAAAGATGGCGGTGGTTACGTCATCCTTCTGCGTCACTAAGGTAAGTGATATTAGCAAAGTTAGCGAGCTAACGTAGCAATCTGCCTCTGTAATTAAATTATATTCCTCGCCCTCACAAAAGGAAATGTAGCCAATATTAGCGACACACTTTAAGTTTGTAAGGAATGCAGAGCTGGATCTTCAAGGGCCTCAGTTTCCGTTTCCTGTTGGCTGTTTGTTAGCGCATCCAGCTAGCATCGGCTAATGTTAGCATGGGCGATGCTATGAACAACCGGAGTCGTTCACAAATCAAGAAATGTTAGTCTCAAACTAAATGTCTCATTAGTAAGCAAAGTATTAAAATTAAAGATAAATATTTAGTTAGAAACCTAAATATTAAGTTTGAAGCTAAATATTTGTCTCCAAATTAAATATTTACTTCAAACTGTGACATTTATAAATGAATGAATTAAATGAACTCCATTTTTTTCCTCTTATAACAGATCAAATAAACCAAGTTATTGCTGTTAATTTTTTACTGGCTAATTGCACAAACAGTTCTGGTCCAGTTCATCCTAAACATGAACTAGTTCAGCCAGGTTAAAAAGAACTGATTCATTTCCATGGGAACTGGATACTGCACTGCTCAGATTTCTATTTATGAAAATCAATTGATAACTATAAATTACATTCTTCTTTTTCCTGGTCTATCACATGCGTCATAGACCATCACACACTATACGAGCATGTGATGCTTGACATGAAATATGAAAAAGTGCAAAAAGGTGTGAATACTTTCATGCATCATTTTAAGCATTGAGTGATTATCTGATGCTTTCCTGATGTTTATACCCAACTTATACCCCAAAAATCTTGAAGGAAGTGAGCAAAAAAGACAAGCAGCTGCTTTTACATTTCAGCTCAACACTTTATTAAATAACCAACATAGTAAACAACAATGTCATGAACAAAGGAAACAAAAACATGAAAAAATTAAACAGTTTTCTTCAAGTTTTCCCCATCAGTAGTATTTTCACTTTTACAGAGACACACCTGGCTCCAGACGGAGGCTGGACGCTTCTCCATTAGTCACCCTGCACAGAGCAGGTCTTGTCACAGAGCTGTTGCATCAGAGACGGAGCTGCGCCGCGACCGTCGCTGCCCCACAACGGCCGGCTTTGTGTCACCGGCAGCTGCTCTTTGATGAGAGACGCTACTGATGGCCTTCGTCTCTCTGAGGAGGAGAGATTCCTGCAGCTATGCGGGAGGACGGACCTCCAATTTGGCAAAGAGACACGAGAAACTGAGCTGAGATGAATTCACAAGCCAAACTCAAGTAAACAAGATTCCTGTGTCTCTAATATTACTAAAAAACCAGAATGACAGTTTTTTTTTTCTCAGCAGTCACATAGTTTGGGATTTTAACACCGTCAGCATGATGTTTCCTTTGCAGCGGAAATAAAAATTGCTGTTAAAAGGCAAAATAAAGCAACTCAAACCTCTTTTCACCTTTAATGGGACATTAATCCTGCAAATTATGAGTAAAATAAATGATCTAGAATGTAAAAATTCTGCAACCGATTGGTTTTTAACACCCTAACAAATTTGTTTGTGAAGGACTAACGTCTCATTAAAGTACGACGTTGTATTAGGGTCATAGTAGATATATATATATATGCCCAGAAACTCAAATATTTTCTAGAAAAAAAACTGGAAATTTCAAAGTTTGAAAGGCTGAAAATTTGCTAAAGACTCAGAAATTTTCTAGAAACAAGGAAATTTCTGAATTTGTTAGAAATAAATGTGAACTTTTGAGAGTAGTCTCAGGAATCTTCTAGAAAACAAGAGTTTTTCAGAGTTCAAATTTAAAATTTGCAAGACAAATCTTGGAAATATTGTGATTGATCCCAGCAAATTTCTAAAATGTAAAGAAAATTTCCAAAAGATAAAAATTTTTAACTTCTCAAATTTTGGGGGATTTGACAGAAATTTTATCTTCCTTTTTTCTATCTACAGTGGCCCTAATAGGCCGTCGTATTAAAGGCAAGAACAGGTCTGGAAATGTGATCTATTTTTTTCATGTACAAATAAAATATCACATTAAAAAAAAAAACATTCAGCAAAAAGTAGAAAGTAAAAAAGCTCTAAATTAGCCAGCAGGCATGCACTCTACCACAGAGACACTATCGCTTTATTCTTATTCGTTCCTAACGCCTCTGCTCTTCATATTTACACCGTCACTCCAAGGTGCCGTTAAACTTCACACTGATCTGCAGCAGCAGCAGCAATAACACAACTCACAGAGCTGTGGAGACGCCGACATTAGAGGAATTATTACCACCAAACACTGAAAAAACACTAAATCTAACCACGTAGTCTTGTCTAGTTTCAAGTTCAAATATTGTTTTAGACTGAAAATGAGGCAAAACTAACTAACAAGTACATTTTCAGCAAAAATAGGAGCATATTTTAAGTCGATAATTCAATAATTATCGACTTAAACAATACCATTTCCACTGACAGGTTTTCATTTAAAACAGGAAAAATGTCTCTTTATAAGTGAAATAATCTGCACTTCCGTTGGTCTGAAAAGTGTGGCGGTGAGGGCCATTACAGATACAAAACTTAGCAAATAAAAACTGAGGATTAGGTTTCTGCTCATTAACTCAGAAATTTTTAGATTTATCTCAGAAATTTTCGAAGAAAAAGAAGAAAAGTAAAAAATGTGCTAGAAAAAAACTCTGAAATTGTGGGATTATTCTCTTTTTTTTATAGAAAAAATACTGTGGAAATTTCTGAGTTTCGAAAGTCAAAAATTTTGGAAAAAATTGTGAAAACTTTCTAAACTTGAAAAGTAAAAATATTCGACATTTTGGAGCTCAGAAAGTTTCCAAAAGTTTAACATTTTTTTATTTTGAAACTCTTGCGTTTTTTCTTGCAAATGTATGACTTTTCAAACTGTGAGAACTTAATGTTTTTTCTATAATTTTTTTGAACTTTTTGCTGGATGTTAACTCCTCTTTTCTTTTCCACTTGTAGAAAATGTTCTTGTAAATTAGTTTTGTGTTATTTCAAGTGCACTACAATATTTGCAGTAGAAACTAGATGAAAATACTTGGTAATATTATGTTTTTGCAGTGTAACGATCTCAGTCAGAGTCCAGAACTCATTGATTCCCATCAGGAAAGCTGATTTATTTCACATTGTCTCTTTGTTGTTTCCAAACCGGAGCGTGACTCCGGTCCGACTCCGGTCCAGCTCTGGGTGCTGAGACGCCCCGGCGGGTCAAAATGTCAAGTTTAACCCGGAAACACGAGGATCTAATCACCAGAGCGGCGGCGGCGGCCATTGTTTGCAGTCGAGAGTAGAGAGCTTTGATTGGATGAGGGGGAATTAGCGCTCCAGCTGACATGAGAGCTAAGTGGATCCAGAACCGCAGCGCCACACCTGAGCTGACTGTGAGGAAGAGGAGGAGAGATGGGCCTGCCCTTCCTCCTGGTCCTGACAATGGCTGCCGGGTGCAGAGTGTCAAATCTAATCAAATAACAGCACGTATGTGTGTGTGTGTGTGTGTGTGTGTGTGTGTGTGGAGACAAGACACTGATCTCCTTGTCAAAGCCGGAGATGAAGGGAAAAACAACACAGAGCAGAAAATGGCTGCAGCGGAAAAAACTCCTCAGACTGGGAGCCAGTTCAGGTCCCAGTTAGCAGCATAAACAACCAGTTTAGAACCAGTCAAACTGTTTTACTTCTTGATTTTTCTTGTCAGCTTGATGGTGGGATTATGATGGGATTACAGCAGAGCGGTTGGACTTCATTGTCTGTAGCTGCGTTTCCATCGACTTTATAATTACGGTTTGACAATTTAAAATAAATTTGCTTAATGGAAACAAGACAGTTTAGAAAAAAAATGTTTTTTTGATTAAGACGTTTTGCCACCAGAACGAGACATTTAATTTTGGTCGCATCAAAATTCTTTTTTTTTCTCAAAACTGCAAAGGAAACGATTTTTCACCCAAACCATAAAGAAGACCCGACAGGAAGTGGTTGGAGGATGAGGTGTGTCGTGACTTTCATGACTTATTCGCTTGATTTTTAATTTCTTGTTTAGTGGAAACGCCACACCACTGTTTTTTCTACATTTGCGAAACATCAACAGATTTACCACATTTATATTAGAAATTCAGCTACTATTCCGTTAATGTAATAAAAATGATTTATATATTATTTCGACTTTCTCGTGTTATTACGACCATTCTCAGAATTTCAACTTCACTTGTAGTTTTGCCTCTTTATTCTCATTATTTTTAATTTATTGTTGTATGATTGCCTTGCCTAAATACTCACACTTCACAGTTTGCAATTTTGATGCAGAAAAGTTCAAGGCCAATTTTAGAAAACTATTAGATCAGGGGTGTCCAAAGTGTGGCTCGGGGGCCATTTGTGCCCCAAGAAATGATTTTATTTGGCCGGTGACCACAAGTCAAAAATGTAAAACATTTAGCCAGTGAAATTAAAAACGTTGAAGACCCCCATACTTTTGAAATTGTGTATTTTTCGTTTACAGTTGGAAGCTCTTTTTTATGTTCTGGATCTCTAATTTTGTACAGATTTTAAAAACTGGCTTAATATTGAGCAGGTAAAACAAAAACTACATTTTGGTGTTTTTAATTTAATATATTTTGGTTCCACCTGTAGTTTAAATGATCCAGTTTGGACAGCCTGCAGCAGATGATGGCGCAACATCTGGACCGGAATAATGGCTTCGTTGTTACTTCTACGGTAGAAAATCTAATTTTCCCGACCAAATAAAACCAAACAGGAAAGTTCTGACGTAAAAATCCAGATTTATGAGCTTCATGTTCAGTTTTCACTCCTGTTTACAGTTTTTATGTATCTAAACCTGCAGGATGAAACTAAACTTTCCAGCACCAAAGAAAACCCAAAACGCTGCATGTTTGCTGGCGCGAGCCGAACAGAACCAGTTTGGTTTCCCAGGAGACGGGAGTTAAATGAGGGATGAGACAGAAATCTGCAGATTTTCCTCTGAAAGGTCAGGAGAGCGACGGGAAAATGGGCCGAACTCAAACCAGAACCGAGCTCATCTGTCATCCCTGCATAGATGTTCTGTGGAAGCTTTCAGCGTCTCTGGACCAGAACGACATGCAACCGGCTCGGCTCGGTTCGGTCGGGTCCAGATTACCCTCTGAGGCGCCGCAGGGATGGTGGGAGGGGCTGCAGTAATCTGGTAATCTTATTACCACGACTCCGTGTGTGTGTGTGTGTGTGTGTGTGTGTGTGGAGTAAACAGCTGATGACTGGCTGCCTTCCATTCCAACAATGCCGACACGGATCGGCAGCGCCGCTCTGACTCCGCCCACCGCAGAACCTCCAGCTGGTCCTATCCGTCCCTTTTCCCGAACCAGAACCTTTTCTGTAGATCAACCCGTTAAAGCAGGTTGGTCACCATTAGGTGTGTTTAAGGTTGACCTGTTATGCTTCCAGGAGCAGATCCTAACCTGCTTTATGCACAAATTATTCTTAGATAATGGGATTTTAGTTCTGGCTGATTGAGCTGTTTGAGTCTCTGTCACTTTAAATCCTAATAAGATGCTGCTGGCCACGCCCCTCCGGCTCTTCGCTTTGCACTTGCATGTAAATATGGGAACAAACAGATGTGCAGATACAACCCTACATGTTTGAAAAGCAGAAGTGGAGCCTCCTGCGCAACAAGAATGCAGCAAGTGGCTTCTGGATGGTACACTGCAAAAACACAAAATTTTACCAAGTATTTATTGCCTAGTTTCTAGTGTAAATATGTTAGTATGCTTAAAGTAAAACAAAGCTAACTTTCAAAGAAGATACAGAATCATGTTTTAAGTGAATAATTTCTTGATAGTGATGAAAGTTTTAATCCACTGGCAGATAATTTAAAACATTTTTCCAGTGGAACTAGTACTTTTTACTTAAAATGAAGGAATCATTTACTTAAAACAAATTAATACGTCTTGCTTAAAAGTTACTCGTAAGTTAATTTTGCCTTTTTTCAAGCAATATTTGTGAAATTGGACCAAAATTACCTGGTAAAATCTTGTGTTTTTTCCGTGTAAGATGAGAAGGAAACATTTATCTTTTCCAGCAGCCATTGTAGAGCACATAAAGCGGTAAATCAGCAGACCAAACACACTGGAGCTCAACCTGGGTTGCTAGGTAATGTGCTGGGCTTTGCAGGGGTTGCTAGGTAACAGGGCGGCGCCTGTTGATTTGTGACTTTACATTCTGGAGGTTTTTGAAAGGGCTCATTTTCCAGACATCAGAAAACTGTAACTTGATGTTTGCTGTTTTTAGAAGCAGTTGAGACACAATTGCAGGCTCTAAGATGTGGAAAATGTGAATTTTGCATAATAGTTCCGCTTGGCGATGCAGAGAAGCAGCCGGGACGTTGGGGGATGGAGCGTTTTAGATGAAGCCTCCTCTCACCGGTCCAGAACCCGGCTGTAATCCTGAGGCCCGCATCCGCCTTCGCTCTTCAGTTCAGCAAAGATCTGTGTGAAAAAGTGCGGGTCGGCGTTGATGCGCAGCATCTTGGAGCTGGTGGCGTCGATGATGGCGAGGCAGCGGTCCCAGAAGGCCTCCTTCCCCGCCTCCACCAGGAAGGGCTTGAGCGGGTACGAGATCTCATTGCCCATGTAGGAGTAGGACAGGTAGAGGCAGGTGAGCAGGATGGCTTGCAGCTCGTGCTCCGACGCCACCAGGTCGCCGTCCACCACGTCCCGGCACAGCATGTAGACGAACACCACGTTGGCGGGCGTGACGAAGGCCTGGTCCTGCCAGCCCTGCAGCAGCAGCGAGCGGTCGACGGCGCGCAGCCACAGCACCGGGTCGGCCGGGGACAGGTGCTTCAGTCGGTAGCAGCGGCAGCACAGGAACTCCCCCAGACAGCGCAGCAGCTCGCTGGTGGACGCCTGGACGATGACGCGCTTTGGGGAGGACGCCCCCTGGGGGACCTTCTTCACCGAGGACAGCTGCTGCGGCTTGCCGTAGCCATATCCGTGGCCCTGGCCCAGGCCCAGTCCGTAGCCCAGACCCAGTCCGGCCGGGCCCTCGTAGCTGGAGAGGTTGGCGCAGGACAGGGACTTCTTCACGTTCTCCCGGTTCAGGTGCAGCACCTGGTCCCGCTGGTAGATGTTGTTGTTGTTCAGGGGCTCGGCCAGAACCCCGGCGGCCCCGGACCCCTTCTTTGGGTTCCCCTTCTTCTTGGTGGAGGCCACCAGCCGCTTCCAGGTCAGCGCCGGCAGGAAGATGGACTGGCCTCTCCTTAGGCCGCGCTCCTTCTGGCTGTTCAGGGAGCGGCTGCTGAGGCTCGGGTAGTGGCTGAGCGAGCCCGGGTGGTTGTCGTAGTAACCAGGTTTGCGAGCGCCCGGCGACAGAGACAGCACGGTGCCCATGGTGGGTCAGAGCGCCGCAGGTTGGACCACCTAACTGCGGTTTGTCTCTCAGAGTCCAACGGACATCACAAAGAGAAGAAGACGAGAGCTGATGGAGGCAGAGAAGAAGAAATCACAATTTTTATTCTGGTTTAGGAAATGTACACACTAAATAGTTCCTTAGACTCAGTTTGATTTGGGAAAACTGCAACAATTGTTCCATTTTCAACTGTTGCGGTTCTCCTTGTCAAACCCTTTGAGAAACCTGTTCCCCTCCTGGCCTGTGGGGGCGCTGCACCAAGAACCACTAAACACACTGAGGGCAACTTCCTTCTTCACCAAATGGAAAAAAAATTATAGGCGTCAGACTTTAATGGTTGGAAGATTTCTGTTTTGTCTTTGATAAAAGACCATGAGTCATTTCTCCCGCTAAGCCAGTGAGTTTGATTTGATTGCATTTACCCAGAATTCCCTGCACTGTAGGCCACTTCCTGCTTTTGGAGCGGTCTCTGGTTGGCTTGGCGTTCATACTGCACTTAAACTGCATTCAGACCGCGGTTAGTAGGTGGTACAGAATTATATATTTTTTGGTTCGATTACGAATCCACTCCTCCCGAAACGGACTGGACTTTCTAGGAGAACGGACTGGAGTTGGATTAAAGAGAACTGGACAGGGCTGGTGGGAATACAGCCTTAATCTCAAAGCATCAAGAAACACAAATTAAGTGTGTTAAGTGTAAACTCAAAGCTGAAGGTGCTGGAAAACTTGATTCAATGGAGGAAAACTGAACAAACCAAAAGAATGTTTGGAAATTCTGGGTAATTACGACCAAAACAAACGTGTTAGCCTAGCGCTAGCTGGAGAAATGTCTCGTTGAAATCCTCCAACCGCTAAAACCTGACGCCTCCAATTTTGTTTATATTTGGTGAAGCAGGAAGTTGCACTCAGTCTCTCCTTTGGAGGTTTTTGTGTCGTTTCCTCCAGTGGTTCTTGGTGCAGCGCCCCCACAGGCCAGGAGGGGAACAGGTCGCTCAAAGCGTTTGGTTGGTTTGAAAACAAAATGGAACAAATGTTGCGGTTTTGGTCCCAAATCTAACCGAGTCTACTGAACAATCATGTGGGAAAATCCGCACAGATCAGATTCTTCTCCGACTGGAGCGGTTCTGTTTGGTCCAGAGAAACAGAAACTCTCAGCTCACCTGAGTCTGTGGAGGTTGAAGGTTCCGGTCCAGTTCCTGCCGCAGTCCGGAGCTGCAATAGAGAGAAACTGATTGCGCTCTGCAGACGGTGACAGGATGGCGCACAGTGTGCGCAATCACTGGAAAGCTGCGGCTTTTGCGCTGAGACTGTTCAGCGGCTGCGGCGCTGCTGTCATCCCCCGCCGCCCGTTACAGGCAGCCGGCAGCGGCTGGCGGCTTCAGCCGGCTCGGCTGCATGATCACAAACCGAACTGCAAACTTTCACCGAGTCCTTTCAAAGCATTCCATCTTCTCTGTGAGCCACAGAAAAGTCCCCCCAGAACTCCCTCCGGTTCCGGTCCGGCTCTGTCCAGCAGCAGCAGCAGCAGCGGTCCGCGCTGCAGGAGCTTCAGAGGCTGAATGAGCGGAGCTGAGAGCCGCTTCAGTCCGAGGGCTGAGCGCTCAGAGCGGGCGGCGAGCCGCGCGTCACCGCCTCCTCCAGCAGGAGGAGCTTCAACAACACACACACACACACACACCCACGCACACACCCCCCCACACACACACACACACGGAACCTCTCCCCCAAAACAAGGTTGGAATAGGGAATAAGATAATAATCGCAAGGTTGTTTCAGCATGTACTGTTTGAGGGACAGTGGAGAAAAAAATGGAAATATGCATTTTAGTTAATGCAAAAAATTATGTAGCACTTTTTAAATATATTATAATAAAAAAAGCTCCAAACATATGTTATAAAATTTAACAATATCTTTTTTACAATTTAACATTTAAATACAATATATATATATATATATATATATATATATATATATATATATATATATATATATATATATATATATATATATTTTTTTTTTTTCTTCAAGTGATTAGAAATTGATTTCTATCAAACTGAATAATAATTTCTCAGCTCTGTAGGAAACTCAGCTACTCTCTGTGGGAGAGAATTGGAGATGATTTGGAGAAATTTACAAGTTTTCTTTTAGAAAATATATGTTATTTTTCTAAAAATGTTTTCTTGTTTTTCTTGCAAATTTTCAAACTTAGAAATTTCCCTGTTTTGTCGAGAAAATTTCTCTTTTTTTGGCTGAAATGTGCTCTTTTTTCTGGGTGCAATGTCTTTAATACTCCGTTGTGTGTAAAGGAGCCAGCGGTCCAGCGGTTAATTTACCTTAACAGATGATTGGAGGAGGCTGGAGTACCCAGAGAACATGCAGACAGACTTAGACCCACAGAATTATTAAATATTAGATAAATGACCTCAGAAAGTGCCGACAGAGTTTAGATCTGACTAATAATCTAAATGTCTGAAATGTAAAACACGAATCAGACGGATGAAAGTATGATTAAATGATGACGAAGTTTCCTGCAGGTCAGGTGGACTAAGCCTCTCTCACCTGCTCTCAGGTCAGCTGCAGTTATGCAACCGAGTCCGTCCGTGTTGTGGGTCACGCAGCCACCCGCCTGTCGGGATAAGAGGATCAGACAAGGTAGGAGAGACAATACATTTATCAATCAACTGATCGGTTTCTCTTCAAACAGATGCTCATTATTGACTCCAGCACTTCCAGTTGTTCGTGTTCAGTAAATGAGCCGATGACCATAAATCACAGCAGCATGATGGGAGTCAGACACAGTGTGGGACACGGTGGTGGCGGGATCATGATTTAACATCATTCTGTGCACAGCAGCAGATCTACAACACAAACAAAGGGCTGCAGTGGTCGAGTCAAACTCAGCCTGAGGTGAGCAGAAAAGTTTTGATGCTCAAAGCAGCCTCAGATGTTTTCACATCAGTAAGTATCTAGAATGTTAGATAAACTTCCTTCCAGAAATTCCCAGAGAGATGAAACGTCCGGAAATGGGAATCTCCCGGGAGCCGTGATGTGCTGAGGAGATAGAGAACAATGCAGACACAGAGCAGCAGGCAGAAAATAATGTGAAAATTCAGTTAAATTCAAAATTATTGATCATTTTCAGATGCCTGTAAACAAAAGGTTTACGTGGACAGAGGATAATTCTGCCATGATGTAAGGAAATCCCTATCAGCTGCCAATTCTGGTTCAACCCGACCTCTAATCCTTGATCTGCTCCTCAGATAAACTTTATTCTTTTTCCACTTCTCTTCAGTCCAGGAATAGACAACATCCTTATAATTAGAGCACAGGGTTTCCATTTAAAGCTGTGAGGTGTAAGCCTGCTGGAGCAGAGCCAGAGGTTAGTAGTTAACTGGTTCGTAGTGGCTGGAATACAGAGCAGAAAACTACTGATGGGTTTTAAACTCACTGTGCAGCACAACAAGTGGCCGACCCGGCAGAAACTCACATTTATATGAGTTTATAGGAAGAGTGCAGCAGTGTGTTATGGCTCAGACACAATTAAAATGTCATTTTATTACAAGAATAAAGTCATAATATCAGGAGAGTAAACATATGACAGTCACAAATATTACCGCAATAAATTTGTAATAATACAAGTAAAACGTATAATATATACTCTAATATTACTAGAGTCAAACTATAAAAATATGAGAAAACATTATAATAGAACCAGAAATAACTCCTATTATAAAAGTCATAATAATATGAGAATAAAGTCATAATATTACCAGAATAAAGTACTAATAATAAAAGTGTAGGAGCAGATGATGTATGTGTGTGTGCGCGCACGTGTGTATGTGTATCCTTGGTTGTTTGTCCTGTGTGTCTGTTTGCTGGAGGGATTTTATCTTTTTTATCTTTTAACACTAAACTTTTCATGTTCTTATCAACGTCCCCCTTTTTGGAGACGAGTAAGAAGTGGTACCCAACCATATTTGGGAAGTCGTGTCAGGCGGAATCCCAATCAGAAACGATTGGGGGCGCTGTCAGTTCACAAACAGAACACAAATTGACAGAAAACTTGTGATGGGACCCAATGCCTGAAACGTCACCAGAATCTTTTAAATAACTTACAGTGTGCAGTTATTTAAAGCTAGATTTCTTTATGGGGACCGGCCCTTTTGGTCCCCACGCAGTGACTGAACAGATCAGTGTTCCTGTGACACTAAGATTATCAGAACGCACTCACACACACACACGCACCCCTGCACACACATACACACACACACAAGTGCCTCCGTCCTCATTTTCTCCAACAGCTGCAGGACTTTGAGAATCTCCTGCACAGCTGACCCGGATACACTGACAGCTATGAAAAGAGCTGTTGTTGACCATTGCTGACCCACTATCATCCCCTACACACACACACACACACACACACACACACATGCTTGCACGTGCTCATCATCACTCTAAAACATGAGCACCGACCTGTGGCGTTGTCTTAATCCTGGTTATGACATTTCACTTTCTAAATCCAGATTAAAGGTGGATGAATCTCATTTGTTAACCTGAAATGTTCCCCTTCAGCAGAACATCAGAGGGAGATTTTAAAAACAAACAACTTGTTTACTCATTTCTCTCTGGGTCAGACTCGGGACGTTTTCATTTTATCTGACCTACTTTTGTGATTTAGCTGTGATTTCCCCATTATCATCCAGAAATGATCAATGAAACAATGCTCTTTGATTTGTTTTTGGCAGATGAGGCTCAGCTTGATCTTTTCTTTCTAACTGATCAGCACCGAAGTGAAACTTTTAATTATTTTCTGTCTCTTCTCCAGTTTGTTTGGACACCAACAAAGTGGATAAACAAAGATGGCGGACACCCATCACACCTTTGTCAGTTGGCCACTGAATCAACGTGTGAAGGTTTCTGTTTAGCTAAACAGAAACAAAGCAGGTTATCTTTGGAGTCAGCACATAGCTTCAGCTATTACAGGTGGGAACTAGTGATCAGGTCCGAAATCTGGGTTTGAACCTGCAGAGCCACATAAAGACATTTACAAAGCCAGACCTCTATCATCTGAAGAACATTTCCAGGGTTAAAGGACGAACGCTGCATCAAGATGAGAGAAATCCACCCAAACTGCAGAAACACTGAGTTCCTCTAAAGTTCCTCTCGATTTACCTCGTTACATCTTCCTTTAATTAATAACAGTTAGATAATTAATTAAGTCCAATTTTTCATCACTTTCCTTTATTATGCCACAGCAGTGGGCTTTTTATGTTTTCATTGCAAAAAGCATTTTGAATTGTTGCTAAGATGTTCTCCAGGTTCCTGTCTGTCTGTAACTTTCTGTTCTTGCTTCAATTTAAGATTGTCTTAATTTTTGCATGTTTTCACAAACAGAACAGGAACAGGAACAGAACAGCTTCAGATGATTAAAAGTAATTGCACGGTATTTAAAAAGAAATGAAAAATTTATCTATTTTTGTGCAACTGACAGGCAGCTCTTATTTTTGGTTTGAACGTTGTATCACCCCATGACAGAGACACACCCTGGGGAAAGAGCCATACCAGAACCAGCTGTTTCATTTAATAACTGCTATATGAAATCATTTCTTACTCTGCTGGGAGTAAGGTGTTATGTAATCCAACAATAAATATTTTTTCCAGTTGAGTTGGTGAGGATGGAGTCACTATGAAAACATTAACGTCCCGTTCATTAGCTAAACATGCACATTGTTGGATTTTTGGGCAAAAGGAGAACTTGTTTGTAGACATAGAGAATCCAGTTAGGCACCAGGTTGGATTTTAAACCAGGACTTTGTTGCTGTGATGCAGCAACTTTGACCTTTACAGTGAAATCATGTCTGCGTCATCTCCTAATTTCATAGCATAACTTTCCATTAGACCCTGCAGGTTTATCAATCTTTATTCTGTGTTTCATAAAAGTGTGTTTACTGCAACAAATGAGTTAATTGGATAATAAATTACAACAAGCTCAATAATTCCATTTACATGATTTATTGTTTTTCTCTTTATAGTAACTTCTTCATTCTGCTGCTTTGAAGGATAACTTTGTTTACAGAGACTTCATAATTTATTTTATGTGTTGTTTTATTTATTTTGAATATTTAAAATGTTTGAGTGTTAAATATTTATTAGAAATTAAAGCTTATTGTTCTTTAAGAATGTATTCTTGTGTTACTGTGCCATCACCATTATCTTACCTGAAAATGGTCTGAAAACAACAATATTATCTTTTATTGCAATAATTTCTGGGACAATTTAGCGTCCAACTAAACGTGTTATCATGACAGGTCCAGACTGCTGCTGTAATTTGTGTTTTTGTCTTCAGGAGGGAGGAATAAAGGGAGAAGCCGTCAGGCAGACAAAGAGGAACGGGGCTTCAGAACGAGGACGCAGACGGTCAGTGAGGGTCCATAATCTGGGCTGCGTTTGCTGCCGGAACCAGACCGGCACACCTGATGACACATCTGTCGCTCGGACTCGCCCAGACACAGTAATCCCTCCCGGAGACCTGCAGACCACACAGAAGGTAGAAGGCAGCATGGGGATTACTCTGAGGTTCACAGCTCCTCTCTGAATCCTCCGGTTATTTAACGCGTCACAAACATGCACAAGAATCTAAACTTTCTCCTCAATTTGTTTTGGCTAATAAATATAATATTATCTGGATCACAGTCTGACTAAAGGAGACTCTGGATTATAGTATAAAGCAGGAGTGAGGTGATGCTGCCCTCTGCTGGACAGGTCGAGTTATTAGAGGGGAAATTCTTTCTGCATCAGTTTCCTGCTACTTCAACCATGTGAAGACAGAGATGTTCATAATTAAAGGAGAAATTAATACTTCAGAGGCTTTTCGATTATGTGCTCCAAACAGAAACATCCAAATAAATAAAACGTGTCAATCAAATAAAAGATATTAAATTATATATATGATTAAATTAAGTTTTTGAAAACTATCTCATGGTTTATGTGGTTAATCATAAGTTTATGTTTTTTTTATATTTTTATTTTGTCTTGTTTTAATAATACTTTAAAAACATTGAAGTTGAAATGATAACAGCTTTATTTGTGAATACTTTTGTACAGTGTAATTCTCTTTTAAATGGTTTTATTTACTTTTTACCATCTATACATATTATTTCATCTTCAAGATGAATTTATTATTTACTTGTTCTTTGTTTGCTCTGTTTGTAATGTATGTAAACATTTAATGTTTAAAACCTAATATAAATATTGATTGTTGTTTTATGCAGCCACTGCACATTATCAGTTCAGCTTTACTGCTATTTTAAGTTGTTTTTTTTGTTTCAAAACACATTAGAGAAAATTGAAAAGCAGCAGAAAATTCTGTTTTTATTTTTTGCAATTTTACAACTTTCTTTAAGTAAATGGTTCATAGTTAAGTAAGGGACTTAAAAGATAAAAAAAATATGGTTGAAACTAGATGATTTGTTAGCAGAAAAGTGGATCTGATTGGTGGTTTCACTGAAGGCAGAGCGTCTCTGTTTCTGCAGAGGTCACAGTTGAAGTTGGTCATGATCTGCACAGCGACGGATTCTGACCAGTAAATAAAGGTTATTTAGTTCAGAAACATCAAAACGACAAGCAGTTCATGATTTACAATTAAATTAAATCCAAGCAGAACATTTCATTAAGATCTGTTGACTTACATTTATGAATAAACTTAAATTATTTAAAGACGGATCATTAAATTAATGACACACTTAAGTAATTATTAAATAAGCTATTTATTGTCATTTGACACTCTACTCTCCGTAAGAGTCTGGACATTCTAGAGCAGCAGTTTGGTATAAAGCTTTGAAAATATAAAAAGCAAGTTTATCCCTCATATGGTTTTTACGGTTAAAAACTATCTATCTATCTATCTATCTATCTATCTATCTATCTATCTATCTATCTATCTATCTATCTATCTATCTATCTATCTATCTATCTATCTATACTGTTTCTCTAAACTTTAAAACAACAATTGTCTCAGAAATGAAAAATTTACATTTTGAAAACTTAAAAAAAATCTGCAGTCCTACATTGTATTAAGTAAATTAAAATGTTTTTGTCGTGTTTAGACTGGAAAATGTCAAAACTGGCAACAGCAAGTATGGCGCCATTTTTGTTAGTAATGAGCTTGACGCGCATGCGCCATGCTGGGTAGAAATAGACGCAGCTTCCACCACGCCAGCTTTTTAAAAACGCGGCTAGGAGCTGGCCGAACGAAGGCACGACGCGAGCAGGCTGATATTCATGAACTTTGGGACCTGGACCTTTTAAAATGATATTTTCTGATCTCCCAATACGCGGAGTCCGAGTGGACGCCCAGCTTTATGCCTGAAACTATTGTGGATTTGATCGAAATCGTGTCGTTGTTCATAGAGGCCTAGTTTAGCGCTTGTACTTGACCTGAGCAGGCCGCAGTGACGCCAGCAGGCAACATGGCTGCCATGTTTGAAATTGCTCCGTTGGTTATTTGGTAAGTTCTTTTTTTGTCTTTGTCTTTTTATTATCTTAGCATATGTTTTTAGAAGTTATTCTAAGTTGTGTCATTAATGACGTTAGTGGATCAATTTGTGTGTGTATGTGTGTGTGTGTCTTAACAGAACAGCACACAAGGAGAGACCGACCAGGGCCTCTCTGCGGCGGCTTGGTCGGTTGCTGGCGTCCCTGAAACATCTGAGATGTGGCATCTGGAGCGAGCAGATGATCCATTATGCATTTACTTCAATCAAGCTGAGGATTCCCTTCACTGAAGCTGAGGATCGCTTCCGTCAAGCTGAGGAATCGCTACAAGGTGCCTGGCGGATCCGCCCAACCCGTCAAAGGTTTGTTAAATCTGTAAAGAACTGTTCCAATGGCGGGTCCAGAAGACATCTCAGGGTAGGAGCTGTTGTGGGTTTTGCTATGCTGCTGATGCCTCTTGGTGCTGGTTTGGTTTGATTCTCTGCTGAGAGTCAATGAGCTGAGAAGGATTCTGCTGTTTTAAATCCTTCTGTCTTTGAGTTTTTAGTGTTTGAAGCAGTTGGTCTTGTGAACTGTTCAGGTTTAGGTGTAACTAGAATCTGATATCTACAATCTGAAGTTACTGGCTTAAAGTCAGTTGTGATGTGAAAGAAAGATGGCTGCCAAGGACTTGGCTCTAAATACAGTTTAGAGGCTGTAGGAAGCGATTCAGCTTAGGCTTTGTAAATATCATCATTATAAACCTTGATAACATACTTCCTTATTAGTACTAATATAATGCTATGTTGACTTTAGTATCATGAGGATCATATTTATCTTTCCATTGTGTGTCAAATATGGTTTGGGTGAAGACGAGGTCTTTATATTTCAACATAATTTTTTTAAATTTTTTTGTACCTGCTTAATATTTAGTTTGAAATTTAGGGTCTATACTTTAATAATTCAATAACTCAAACAAATTTAATTTACGTTCAATTTAAACGCGAAAACCAATTAATTTTTGCGCCGAAACAACGCGTGGCGACGTGCAATTTCGTGATGCAACTTCATTTCTTCTGGATGACAATGCAGAGATCTGCTGGAGCTGCAGGTCGGCGGTCACAGAGGTAATGTTCACACTGTAATCCACCATCTCTTATTTTTCAGCTGAACTCCATGCTTTCATTCTGGAGAGGATCGACTGGGACCTGTCTTTCAGTGTTTAAGTTTGTTTTTAACACATTTTTTCTTCTAGACTAAGCAACTGGCGGTCCTTTTGTTCCAAATAACTTTTTTTTTTTTTTTTTTTTCTTATAGATGAAGAGCTTCTACTACAACTAACTCTATTTTCTCCTATAGCAACACTCCCAGAGCAGCATTTTCTTTTTCTCTCTCTCTTTATTCTGCCCTTTCAAATCCCCCGGGGGTCGTGACAGATGGCCTTTTATAGAGCCAACTTCTGGTTCTGCTGGAGGATTCTTCCTGTTAAAGGGACGTTCATCCTCTACACTGTCACTACATGCATCCTAAATATGAGGCATTGATTTAACTTACTTAACTGTTAACCAATTAAAATAATTGGTGCAGTGTTGGCTTTTTTTTGGAAAGTCTTCTTGTTAAAGGGCAGCTTTTCCTCTCCACAGTCACAACTTGCATCTGCAGTAGGATGCCTTGATTGAGCTTACTTTTAATAAATTTAAATAACTGATACTGTCACCACATGTATCCTCAACATGATGCATTGCTTAAGCTTTCATAACATTAAACCAATGTTTGATAACAGTTTGGAAAGTCTTCCTGTTAAAGGGAAGTTTTTCCTTTCTGTTGTCACTACATGCATGTTCATTATGAGGCATTGCCTAAGCTTACCTGTATAACTTAACAAATTTAAATTGGTGCACTGTTGACTTCTCTTGGAAAGTCTTGCTGTTAAAGGGAAGTTTTGCCTCGACACTGTCTCCTGATGGGATCCTCAATACGAGTCATTGCTTTAGCTTAACTTTGACCAATTTAAATAATTGGTGCAGTGTTAATATTATCTTGGAAAGTCTTCCAGCTAAAGGGTAGTCTTTTTGGAAAGTTTTGTTACCAGATTGCTCCTCAGTAGGAGGGATTGCTTAAGCTTACTTTATTCACTTTTTTTTTATTTTTGGAAAGTCTTTCTGTTAAAGGAAAGTTTTTCCTATCTACTGTCACAGCATACATCTTCAGTATGAATCTCTGCTTCAGCTTACATATCTTTTAATCAATGTTTGATAACTGCAGTTTTTTTTGGTACATCTTCCTGTTGAAGGGAAGTTTTTTTCTCTCTCCACTGTCACCACATAAATTCTCAACCTTGAGCTCAAAACTATCATCCACCACAACAGACACTGAGGATTCAAGGCTTTGTCAACAACACACAGTATGTGGACTGGGAAGATACAGAACCCAATCAACAGTTTTTCTTGAAATGGAACAAAAACTCTGAAGACACCAGATTTCATTGGATTGTGAAAGATACAAGTGTGAATCCAACGGAAGGAAATGGGGTTTGCTACTTCCAGTAGCCACTCCTCAAGGTTATGAAGTCACCAGACGAGTTCAAGGAATTTGGTATCAAATGAGTACAATGAAGAGGTCAATCCATTCCATGCACAATGCTGAACGCATGAAAAACAAGTCTATTACCGCAATAGACTATTTGAAAGGTACTTCTGATATTTGTTACAAAAAGATAAAGGTGTGAAAGCAAGCCCAAACGAAGGGTAAAGAGCTTGGGTTACCCTCCGGTTGGTTTGTGTGAAAACAAACCCAGCTGACGAGTAAGGGGTTGGCTGCCCTTCGGTCGGTTTGTGTGAAAACGAACCCTGCTGACGGGTGAAGGGGGTCGGCTGCCCTTCGGTCGGGTTTGTGTAAAAACGAACCCTGCCGACGGGTGAGGGGTTGCTGCCCTTCGGTCGGGTTTGTGTAAAAACGAACCCTGCCGACGGGTGAGGGGTTTAGCTGCCCTTCGGTCGGGTTTGTGTAAAAACGAACCCTGCCGACGGGTGAGGGGTTTAGCTGCCCTTCGGTCGGGTTTGTGTAAAAACGAACCCTGCCGACGGGTGAGGGGGTTGGCTGCCCTTCGGTCGGATTTGTGTGAAAACGAACCCTGCCGACGGGTGAGGGGGTTGGCTGCCCTTCGGTCGGGTTTGTGTGAAAACGAACCCTGCCGACGGGTGAGGGGTTTAGCAGCCCTTCGGTCGGGTTTGTGTAAAAACGAACCCTGCCGACGGGTGAAGGGGTTGGCTGCCCTTCGGTTGGGTTTGTGTAAAAACGAACCCTGCCGACGGGTGAGGGGTTGGCTGCCCTTCGGTCGGGTTTGTGTGAAAACGAACCCTGCCGACGGGTGAGGGGGTTGGCTGCCCTTCGGTCGGGTTTGTGTGAAAACGAACCCTGCCGACGGGTAAGGGGGTTGGCTGCCCTTCGGTCGGGTTTGTGTGAAAACGAACCCTGCCGACGGGTGAGGGGTTGGCTGCCCTTCGGTCGGGTTTGTGTAAAAACATAACCCTGCCGACGGGTGAGGGGTTGGCTACCCTTCGGTCGGGTTTGTGTGAAAACGAACCCTGCCGAACGGGTAAGGAGGTTGGCTGCCCTTCGGTCGGGTTTGTGTGAAAACTAACCCTGCCGACGGGTGAGGGGGTTGGCTGACTTTGGTTCGGGTATGTGTGAAAACGAACCCAGCCGCCGGGTGAGGGGTTGGCTGCCCTTTGTTCGGGTTTGTGTGAAAACGAACCCTGCCGACGGGTGAGGGGTTGGCTGCCCTTTGTTCGGGTTTGTGTGAAAACGAACCCTGCCGACGGGTAAGGGGTTGGCTGCCCTTCGGTCGGGTTTGTGTGAAAACGAACCCTGCCGACGGGTGACGGGGTTGGCTGCCCTTCGGTCGGGTATGTGTGAAATTATCGAACCTGCCGACGGGTGAGGGGGTTGGCCTTCGGTCGGGTTTGTGTGAAAACGAACCCTGCGAGGGTGGGGGTTGCTGCCCTTCGGTCGGGTTTGTTGAAAACGAACCCTGCCGACGGGTGAGGGGGTTGGCTGCCCTTCGGTCGGGTTTGTGTGAAAACGAACCCTGCCGACGGTGAGGGGGTTGGATGCCCTTCGTCGGGTTTTGTGTAAAAACGACCCTGCCGACGGGTGAGGGGTTGGATGCCCTTCGGTCGGGTTTGTTGAAAACGAACCCTGCCGACGGTAGGGGTTGGCTGCCCTTCGGTTGGGTTTGTGTAAAAACTAACCCTGCCGACGGGTGAGGGGTTGGCTACCCTTCGGTCGGGTTTGTGTGAAAAACAAACCCTTCCGACGGGTGAGGGGGTTGGCTGCCCTTCGGTCGGGTTTGTGTGAAAACGAACCCTGCCGACGGGTGAGGGGGTTGGCTGCCCTTCGGTCGGGTTTGTGTGAAAACGAACCATGCCGACGGGTGAGGGGTTGGCTGCCCTTCGGTCGGGTTTGTGTAAAAACAAACCCTGCCGACGGGTGAGGGGTTGGCTACCCTTCGGTCGGGTTTGTGTGAAAACGAACCCTGCTGAAGGGGGAAGAGGTTGGCTGCCCTTCGGTCGGATTTGTGTGAAAACGAACCCTTCCGACGGGTGAGGGGGTTGGCTGCCCTTCGGTTGGGTTTGTGTAAAAACGAACCCTGCCGACGGGTAAGGGGGTTGGCTGCCCTTCGGTCGGGTTTGTGTGAAAACGAACCCTGCCGACGGGTGAGGGGTTTAGCTGCCCTTCGGTCGGGTTTGTGTGAAAATGAACCATGCCGACGGGTGAGAGGTTGGCTGCCCTTCGGTCGGGTTTGTATGAAAACGAACCCTGCCGACGGGTAAAGGTGTAAAAACTAACCAAACTTGTATCCGTCAAATATGTGCATAGAATCCATTATGAAGCTTACTAAGAAGGTAACTATAAAAATGAAATTACAGTGACGACAAAGACCAATGACTTATGGGAGGAAAAGTTCTCAAGTGACCCAACTGCTCCCGAAAGTGAATGATGGAAAAGGCCTTCATTGCCCCCACCGCTGATTGATGACCTCGGTGACCCTGCCAACAGGCTCAGACATCTTCCTCAAGAAATGCTGCAGGTATTTTGCTGTTAAAAGGTTTTTTGAGTTTTTGAAAAATTATTTCAGAGAACGGTTTTGGCTGCCCTTCTGTCCACCTGCACCCATCTTGTCTTTCAGTCCTGTTGTCCTTCAGGGATCCTCCTGGATCTTCTGGTTTTTGATGAGGGATGATGAAGGGATTTTGCCCTTCATTGCCCCCCATTGACCGACGGAAAAGGCCCACATCTCCTCCCCAGCTCCTATTGATGGATAACCTTAATTACCCTACCATCGGTCTCAGCAGTCTTCCTCAAGAAATGCTGCAGGTATTTTGCTGTATGATATTTACAAGTGTGAGATTTTGAAAAGTGACTATTCATTGAGTTGTTAAAAGATTAAACCAGCACCGTCCTGTTGTCCTTCAGGAACCCTCCTGGATCATTGCCCCAACGACAACAAAAAAGAACCTCATCACCACTCCACTGATGGGTGACCTTAGTGACCCCACCATTGGGTTCAACAGTCTTCCTCAAGAAATGCTGCAGGTATTTTGCTGTTGTTTAAGTGATAGTTGTGTGTTTTGAAAAGTTTAATTCTGAGCTGTTACAGGGTTTAACTTTCTGTCTTGTTGTCCTTCAGGAATCTTCCTGGATCATCTTGTATTTGTCTTGGATTTCGCCCCCCAGCAACCGACAGAGGAAAATGGCTGAACTTAAAACATTTATCAAAACGACTGGTTTATCTTTTTTTTTTTTCTTCTTCAGTCGGGTAGTTCTCCCCCACCTAGCCATTTTTTAAATGAACAATTTTGTTTAAAGACTTCATAATTAATTTTTTGTTTATTTATTTTATGTATTTAAATTATCTTCCACTTTCAGTGTTAAATGTTAGAATTTATTGTTTATTGATTTTTGAGAATGTGTCCTTGCGTCATTTTAGCGTTACCATGGTTATGACATTGATTATGAAAAGACTTGGACTGGTTTATTGTGATCTGTCAATAATTTTGCTGCCGTTTGTCATTTTCTGTTATTTATTTCAACTGTTTTTGTTTTCTCAGTTATTTTTCTTTCCATAGACTCTACACCTGGTCTGGCGTTCTGATTGGCTGTGGTTCTTTCCTGGACATTGGCTGACATGACGCTGCCATCACCCAACCGTTCTCTCTCTCCTTTTCACTTCTGTGGACATGGAAAGTTCTCCTGATCGTTGTTGTGTCTCTGCTCTCTCTTCTCTCAGCTCCAGTCGGTCGTGGCAGATGGCTGCTGGTTCTGAGCCCGGTTCTGGTTCTGCTGGAAGTTTCTTCCTGGTAGAGAGGAGTTCTTCCTCTCCACTTTCGCTACATACATGCTTAGTATGAGGGACTTCTGTAAAGTCAACGACTCAACACAAGCAATTTGTTTTTGCCCCCTGGTGGTCAGATGGAGTGAATGCTGTAAGTGACGACTCCATACAATCTGCTGGGTTTTATTTGGTACAAACTTTTTAAACTTTAATAATCAACTGACCTTAATGTACTAGCAATTGGAGCACATGTGAATGAACAGAAATTATTTCAAAGTGCATTGAGATGACATTTGTTGTGAATTGGCAAGATATAAAATTGAACTTTCCAACTAATAAATGGACCCACCAATAAACTATAAAAAAAACAATACAAAAAATCCAACAACCAATAAAGAAAGTTCAAAACCCCAAAACTGGATACCAAAAACATTCAAAACCCCAAAACTGGATACCAAAAACATTCAAAACCCCAAAACTGGATACCAAAAACGTTCAAAACCCCAAAACTGGATACCAAAAACATTCAAAACCCCAAAACTGGATACCAAAAACGTTCAAAACCCCAAAACTGGATACCAAAAACATTCAAAACCCAAAACTGGATACCAAAACGTTCAAACCCCCAAAACTGGATACCAAAAACGTTCAAAAACCCCAAAACTGGATACCAAAAACATTCAAAACCCCAAAACTGGATACCAAAAACTTCAAAACCCCAAAACTGGATACCAAAAACATTCAAAACCCCAAAACTGGATACCAAAAACGTTCAAAACCCCAAAACTGGATACCAAAAACGTTCAAAACCCCAAAACTGGATACCAAAAACGTTCAAAACCCCAAAACTGGATACCAAAAACGTTCAAAACCCCAAAACTGGATACCAAAAACGTTCAAAACCCCAAAACTGGATACCAAAAACGTTCAAAACCCCAAAACTGGATACCAAAAACGTTCAAAACCCCAAAACTGGATACCAAAAACATTCAAAACCCCAAAACTGGATACCAAAAACGTTCAAAGCTTCTAATTCTAATGTTAATTCACAACAATGTTGTCGAGGCATTTTACAAAGTCATTTCAATTTAGATTACTATTGATCCAAGTTATCAATTCATTATGTTCAGTTGATTATAAAGTAGTTTAAAATGTTTGTACCAAATAAACCGCTGCAGATTGTATGGAGTTATTAGTTACAGCATTCACTCCTCCTGACCAGCAGGGGGCAACAGCAAAACGCTTGTGTTGAGTTTTTGACTAAACGGCAGTTCCTCATACTAAACATGCACGTTGTGACAGTGGAGAGGAAGAACTCCCCTCTACCAGAAGAAACTTCCAGCAGAACCAGAATCGGGCTCAGAACCAGCAGCCATCAGCCATGACTGACTGGAGCTGAGAGAAATCAGAGCAGAGACACAACAACAGGTCAATGATCAGAAGAACTTTTCATGTTCCTGGAAGTGAAAAGTGGAGGGAGAACGGTTGGGTGATGGCAGCGTCATGTCAGCCAATCAGAACGCCAGACCAGGTGTAGCTCTTATGGGAAAAAATGACTTCTTTTAATTTTAAGACATTGTTATAAAGTTGCATCTTTATTCTGTTAAGATGACTGCATTCTTGTAATTAAAAATTCTTGTAGCCTGGCCAAAATGCTCCCTTATACAACTCATAGAAGACATGACTCAAATAAAAGTATTTTCTGTAATTATGTTTTATAGAAATTGAGGATGGGAGGAATCGATTAAAATGAAAACCTGGTATGAAAAACATCTTATCATATCATCCAGCTTTATGCAGTATATTGAATTACATGACGAACTCCATGTTACTTTATTCATATTTCTTTGCTGGTTTTAAGTGTTGCATTTTAATATCCCACTTGAATCTACATGTAAGTACTTGATATAATGTATCAAGTATTTGCATAAATGTATAATGTCTCCTGAAAAAGGAAAAAAAGTTTGAAAAGAGATTACATTTTATTGTAAGTACAAACAGGATAACAAAGTGAACATTTAAAGCTTTCTGCAGTTTGGCCTTCTGTTGTGCACCATCCTCCCAGTAGAGGGCAGCAGAGGCTCAGGGTGGCGCTGTGTTGTTCCTGGCAGCCTGTTTGGACCTCTCTATTCTTGGTCTGGTGCTGAATCAGAGACTGCTGGTTCAGGCTTGATCCAGCCTGTTTCCCAGCTCATTAAAGCTGCAGCAGCTGCAGCGCTGCATCCGCTGGGTCGACTCAGTCCCACTCTGCAGCCCTGCAGCTACTGGGCACGCTCAGTTAGTCTGAGCATGCTACTAAAGGTGGGTCTCTATTGAGAAACACTTGTCATTCAGCCCAAAGATCAGGCCATTACATCTGAAAAACAGGAAAACCTTTTTTTATTATTAGTTATTTTTAATAAAATACTCTTGTGCATAAAGAAAGTATCCTGGCTCCCTGCAGCCTGATGCACCTGATCAACCAGGTAACCTGGAGAAGCAACAAGTAATGTTCCTCCTGTCATCATCAATCAAACGTTTATTAGTCTGCACGGCATCTCAGGTAATTATCATGTCGGCTGATTGGTGACATGTTTAATGCTTCGAGTTCAGAAAATATGAAAGTGGAACATGATTGTTTGTTTACTTTCTGTCATTCACCATGCTTTGCAATTTCTCCAAAAATATTTAGGTTTCTTTTAGTGTTTTGTTTCATTACAGCATCAGATTCAATATATTTTATAATATTTTGTGGAAGACCTTCATAATGTAGTACAGAATCATAAATGGATTTTTAAAGTAAGTGAAAAAAAAACTCATTAGCATTGCAGCGCCGTTCCCTAAATGTAGCTAATTTTCATCTGATACGTGTTAAAAAATACATCGAGTGCAACCAGCTGCCTTCAGCTAAACAGTTCAGAGCTAAATATTTAGTTTGAAGGTAAAGATTACGTTACAAAAGGCGCCATACTAAATAATTTTAACTCAGTTAAATCACATTCGGTGAGTTTAGTTGCAATATCTGAATCTATTTAAAAATATTTGCTGTGAATTGGTTTGAATTTAATCAAATTTAATAATCAGCTTTGTACAACGGTATGTTAGGGATCACTCTAGATTTAAAAACGGAGTACATTTCTGTCCAAAAACATACATTTTGAGATTTATCTCAAACATTCTGGAACAAAATATGGAAACATTCCAAGTTTTTCCTAGAAAACCTCTAAGATTCATCTAGTAATTTCAGATTTTTTTTGCAAACATTTCCTCCTCCTGTCTCCAATGGCCCTAATGCTCCGTATTCACAGAATTAGATAATCTCTATGCGACGGTGCGTTTGGGCTCATTGTAGATAGAAAAAACACAAAGAAGTAAATATCTGCCAAAAAAACAAGAAATTTTGAGATTAAATTCAGAAATTTTATAGGAAGAAAAGAATTTTGGTAAAAAAGAAAAAAAATCAAACAAACTCAAATTTCTGAAATTAATCTCAGAAGTTTTTAAGAAAAAACTTGGAAAGTTTTCTAAAGTCAAAAATGTCAAACTTTTGGATATTAAGGTTGTTTTTTCTAGAAAGAAATTAATGTCAAAATTTGAGTATTTATGGCAAAAACTGCTCTTCCTTTTTTGTCCTTTTTAATCACAGTATGATGTTGAATTTAAACCGATTTTAAGACGTGCAGCAGATTCAGGTTTAAGTTTCTGTGAAACTCACCTGGATGGTGAACCGGCTGCATTCAGCTCTACTCATGTGTTTCCTACGTGTTTGTGTCTGTCTTCGACCTTCAGACCTACTGGGGGCTGAAGGTCAAACTTGTTAACCCCGGCGTTGAATCATCGGGTTGCAGAGGCGCTCCCTGATCCTGCGGCTTTCATCAGCTCAGCCGTTTCTCCCTCATTAGCGTCGCAGAGCGTTTCCCTCCATGGCGTCTTCCTGTGAAGAGACCCAGCAGAGACGGGGGACGGACGTCCACATGGACCCGTCCTCCAGGTGTTCGAGGCGCTAATGGGCCTGAAAGCGAAGCCTCCGACCTCCAGGCTGCAGGGACTTCCTGTTTGTGGTACCAACCTGCGACCCCCGCTGACCTCTGACCTGGGCGCTCTCCACGTGTCTGGGAGACGCCTCATCACGGCAGAAACGTCCAGAGCTCTGCAGCGCGTGTTCACCGTGTCGGGCTGCAGGGAGGGGTCAGAGGTCAAAGGCTCAGATTTGTTAAAAGTTCACTGGTTAAAGAACAGATTACATCAGGGAGCAATGATCCGACCCGACAGAACCGAAGCGATTTATCTTTTTAAAGGTTGAGCATTACAGATTTAGGATATTATTATATTAACTCCATCAACAAGTTTGGATTAATTAATTAAACATTTTCTCTGTTACGCAGAATTTACATTTTTCTCGTTTTTGTTTTTTCCTCTGTTGCTAAAAACGTTGCAGGTATTTCTGATTTTATTTCTGTTGTATATTTAAAATGTCTCCCAGTTCATTAGAATTTAAAGTTTATTGATATTTGAGAGTGTGTTCTTGCACCATTATTACTGTTATGTTACTTAGAAATGGAGTCAATAGTACGATATCATTTATCACAATAACTTCTGGAAGACAGGCCAACATGTAGCAATAAATATTAATTGTTGGGAATAGAGGTGAACCGATTTGTCGGTGCCAGTTTCCTTAATTCTGTGATTGGCTGATGCTGACATGTGAAGGTCTGAGCATCAGCCTCTGTCCTCTTCTGCTCTGCAGTGAGAGGTTCTGCCGGCCCACCAGGCCAGACCTGCATGTCTGTTAGCAGCTCAGACATTTCAGACAAAACAATGCATTTCGGTCAAAATTAGAATCAGCAGGTCAGGCTTTTTAAAGATCGGTAATCGGCCAGAAAACTGCAGAGGGTGCAGCCGAGTTGGCAATAATAATATTAATATTGGCTATCGATATCGGCCCAGATTTTCAGATCGGTGCGTTTCTAGGGAAACTGAAAGAACAGCTGTTAGTTTTTATGTTGATGGATTGGAGGAATCCTTCTGCACTTTTTGAAAAAATTGATAATAAAAAGATTCTTTGAAGGTTTTTTTTAAACATCATTTAGTTTAAAATATTACATTCGAATAATTTTATTCATCCTGACGTTCATCAGATCTGAAATCTGGTTCCGTTTCCCAGGCGACCCGTCCGGACCGGCGCAGAAGAATCTGGAGGTGAGTGACTGGCTCCTTGCAGCTCCAGGTCCAAACAGCGCCTTCAAAGCCCGTTGGTTCCGACTCGCGGTCCGGCTCGGTCCGGCTCAGTCCGGCTCGGTCCGTTAGAAACAGAAAACATGCAGCAGACGCCGCGCATTCCTGAGCCCATTCCACAAAGCACAAGAACTTCCTTGAATTCTTCGAACCCCGGCGACGGAGCCAGGGCACATCCTGTTGTCCTCGCGCCGCTTCCTGCAACACGCGGCTCCATCTGCCACGCTGGTTGCCACGGCGACGGGGAAACAGTGCGGCAGGACCGGCAGAGCGGCCCACTTGGCTCGGATCTGGATGTTCCTGGCTCCGTTTGCAGGCCGCTGCTAATCAGAGGGAGTTTCAAGTGTTTGGGTTCAGAACCTGTTTACCGGACAGAACCGGGACAGAAAATTATGCATAACTTTATAGATTTGTTTACAAATAAAAATCTGAAAAGTGTGGCTTGCATTTGCACTCAAACATCTTTACTCTGAAACCATCAAATCAAAGGCTAATGAACCTAAATTCAGTTGATATTTTTCTGATTGTTAATCTGTTGACTTTTCACGACTCGCTTCTAAAATCAGGTCCAGTGGTGAATTCTCCCCGACCCGCATAGTTTAGTTTAGGAAACTAAACTATATCCATTCTTTATTGATAATCCATATTAATGGATGGGTCGGCCATCTTGACGGTACAGTGAATCAAAGCTAATGTCGTTAGCGAGGATGACCTTTGCTTTGTGTTTTTATGTGACTTGCGTTGCATATTTTGCAGGAAAACCTAATTTAGATGTTGTAGTTTTTATTTTGAGCTCCTGCACCAGTAAACGTCTCTGATGCGGATCCACCAGTAAAGTTTGAGGTTTTGTACTGGAACAACTCAGACCTCCCAGGAAATGTTTGTTGTGATGCTCGTCAGCTAAAGAGCGCTAAAACCCTGAGGAACTCCCTGGAGATTTCCCCTCCAGCAGAGATAGAAAGCCTGTAATCGCTGCTCCCTGTTTGTTGTACAACAACATTCCTGCAGCGGCTCAGCGTTCATCCGTCGGCTTCGGACAAACTTTCACTTTGGGGAAACAGGGAAGGAAAGCGGCGGCTCGCCTGGGAGGAAGGCGTTCGCTGCTGCTTCCTGTTTCGCTGCGTTTCTCCAGGAAATCAGGAAGCGCAACGACTTGTAAAGATGCTGATCAGCTTAACGAGTCGTTTCCTCCTGAAACACTCGGTTCCTGCCCCGTTATGGGAGTCGAAGCTGCAGCAGGGGAGGCAGACGGCGACTCGTTTGGGGCTTCAGACTCGAGTCGGACTCACAGTTTAAGAAAAGTTTAAAACTTGTGAACAATCTTTAATTTTTAATGTTTGTGTTTCCAGTCTCTCCTCTGCCTGCTGTTCATTCCACCGTAGAGAGATTATCACGCTGCCTCAGCACCTGCTGTAAGAATAATTTAGCCCCTTTGAACTGTGCTAGTAAAGTTATTACCAGCAGTCAGTGCAGATCACCTGTTCGCCAGGCGTAAAGCTGCATGTGGGAGTTTTTATCCTCGCTCTGCCGCCGTTCAGCCTGCTGCTCTTCTGGTTTCTGATGGTTTAGTTTACAGCTGCAGGATCATTTATCTGCTGATGTGACCAGAGCAGATAGAAATGATCTACATATGTCCTTTGCACACTAACTATTGTTCATGTTATTTGACTTCAGATGTGACTTGGATTTGAAGAAATGCTTGTAGAGTTGAGCAGAAAGCAGTAAAGTGAAGTTCAGACCCAAACCGTTATTTCTCAGGTTTGTTTGTTTCGTGACTCTTCCCACTTGGAGATGGAGCCCAGATCTTCTCACGCTGCGCAGATTTCACGCCGTTTGGCTGAAGCGTATCAGATGGCATGGCGGATGCCTCGGCCTGTCAGGTGTGGTAATCCTCGGTTTTCTGGAGATCAGGTTGTTATCTGACAGAACCCCTACACGACCGATCTCCAAACACACAAACAACGCTGCTCCAGGAATGCTCAGGTGTCCTCCCTTACGCTCTCCTGGCCCAAACTCGACCCGTTTGAGCCACTTTGGAACAATTTAGGGAGAGACAATCACAGGAAGTCGTGTCTTATCTCAGAGGGAACAGTGGATCGACTCGGTCTTCTCAAACCAAACAACTTGTTCAAACCTGAGCAGAAAACAGACAGTTTGGTTTCTTTCGAATCGCATCTCTGAAGCGTTTTGTTCAGATCATTGCAGCATAAAACTGACTGATGCTGCGTTTTGTCTTTTTGGTGTAACAATCTAATCTGTTTGATTTATATCTTCATGGTTCTGATTGAGCAGCTTTTTGTCGCTCAAAGTGTCACAGATTAAAAAAAAACACAGCATCTTCTGAAATTATTGCATTTGATTGGAATTTTATGTGGATTTTAGCATTTTTTATGCTTGAAGATCAGATTTTCTCCACATTGCTACATATTTTAGATTAGCAGACTTTAACAGCGCTGCTCATTTCTCATTTCTTTGTTGCTTTTGATATTTATAATTTTTGATATTTATCATTTGTTCAAAGCAGTTTAATGTTGCTTTAGTCGTGAATAACTGCGTGTAAAATTACATGTTTTTATCTGCCTACAACAGTAAAATTTCAAACCAACTCTATGTTTATAACTCTTCCTCCTACCACATCTGCTGAACTAATTTTATAGGTTTGTTTTGGTCTGGACCCATGACTTTGGGTCAGAAGAATATAATAGGACAAAATACAGTCAAGCAGATTTTATTTAACCATTTTTTTTTTATTGGATTTTTTAAATGTATTTACATGTATAAAATGTTTAGATTTTGGTATTTTGGCACTGTTAGTGTTCCATATAAGCTATGAGGCTTTTGGATGATTGGATGTTTTTCTGTTTCTGAAAGTTTTCTGTTTTCTTTAAATAATTTTGAGCTTTCATTTGTGAATGTTTTGATTTGAGTTGAACATTTTTGTGAATCAGATCTTTTTTTTCACAGTAGTTTTGTCAGCAAACGTTCAGAAAGTCTTGGAAATATTTGAATATATTTTGAATATTTTGAAACGGAAAATGGATTTTTGGCGCCTGAATCTTTTGGTCTATAAGAACCATAAGTAATGAAGCTCTGGCCCAGTTTGAAGTTGCCATGGTAACCATTTTCTGATCCTTCAGGCGCCGCCTGTTTTCTGCTGAATTTCACTTTCATTTCAGGTCGACTCCATCAACTAGCTTCAGATGCTAATATCAGAAGCTAGCTGCAGAGATGTAATGACTTACTACATTTCTCCTTTGGCTTCTCCATCTGACTCTTCTCCATATATACAGTTAACCTTGTTGTTTTCTGCAGCCTGAGGTTTTATTTTACTGATTTTACTCGACTGATTTACGGCTGAGTCTCCTGTGAGATGTTGAGCAGAAAAGGCCGTGGCTCCCGGCCCTCCGTGACTCAGGAGCAGCAGGAACAGGGAGTGTTTTGTTGTGAAAACCATTTGGCCCATGGCAACATTATTTTCTGTTCTTCGTGCAGCGCCAGTCTGAATCAGAAATATGGTAGCTCTCAGATCAAAGTGCCACAGAACCTGTCCGCCCGCCGTAACAACCTGCTGAACTTCCTCATCCTTTCTGGGGAGGTTCCAGCTCAGCTTGACTCACAAGCAAACAATTACACAGACGTTTGTTTTTAAATATCACAGAGGAACCAAATTCCACAAATAATACTTGGTTTTAACCAAATTATTGGAGGTGAAGCTGTTGTTCCTCTCAGCTGGATCTGAACTCAGCTGCTCCTCATGCGGAGCGGAAAGAAAGCAGCTGAAGCCTGCAGGCGTCCAGTCAAAGCCCGCCTGAGGCTTCAGCTGCTTCGCTCTGCAGTCAACAGATGTGTCATTAGAAAGTCATGAAAGACGTTTTGAAGGTCACACACTGCTTGGTGTTTCCAGGAAGTCTGTGTTCAGGCTGCTCTGTTGAGCTCAGGTCTGCTTTTACCAGCAGCTGGACTCAATTTAAATATTTAATGAGGTTAATAAAACTCTCTCCGTCCAGGTAGAGCAGACATGATTGTGCAATAATGATCAGCACTTAAATTTGACCTGCAGCGTGTTGAAATCAGGGCTATTGTAGTTTTGGGTTTTTCATTTTAGTTTAGTTTTATTTTGTTGTGACTTTTTGTCTAATTCAGTTGGTTTTATTAGGTTTTAGAGCGTGTTTGTTTTTATTAGATAAATATTGTTCAATTTTTGTTTTTATTAGTAGTTTGGTTTTATTAATCTTTGGTTAATTTTTAGGTGCAGAATTGAAAGGATTCATGGATTGGGTAATGAGTCGTCAGCAGAAGATACCATTTTTAATAAGAAGTTTTCAGTTATTGTTGATCAACCAGTTGACAGCCGATGTAAACCACTTGTGTGGAGAAAAAACTAATTTCACATCAGTTTGAAAAGCTACAAAAACAGATTTATGAAACAATATTTATATAATTTCTGTATTTGTTTTAGTTCGTTTTATAAATGCACAATTTAGTTGCAGTTGTAGTTTTACCCCATTGACTCATTTTTACTCATTTCAGGTAATAAACATGTTTTCTGTATTTCAGTTTTTGTTGACTATAATAATTGTAGTTGAAGAAAAAGTCAGTGAGCGTCAAACCGAGTCAGACAGAAACAAACTGCAGTTCTCCTGTATGCTGATGATGGCGGTTTATACATGTGATGTAGATTCACATGTGAGGAGTTTGAACTCTTTCTGCTTCGATCCAATCCGTTGTTCCAGAAGTTTTCTGCTTCTTTATAAGCAGCTTAGCAGAATTAAGCAGGAATTGGTGAAGAAGCTTCGTCTTTGGTGAGAACATCAAACAGCCGTTTTTTACCGTGAAACGATTCTCATGCCAGGTTTGCACAATCCAACCATCACTGAGCTTCGTTTAGTCTCAACTTGTTTCCCTGCTGCTATCAGAGGAGCAATTATCCCTCATTTAACACGTATGTTGCAAACCCACTTAGCAGCAGCATCTATCTGTGATTTATAGTCAGACCTGCAGTTCCATGTCTCCTCTGCTTCATCTCTTATCCACACAAATCTCCGATTTAGCTGAGATTCTATTTTAATGAATGTTTACCGTCAGATTCCTGTAATTTCCAGATAAACTGCTGTATCCTCCTTTTCTCTGCCGCTGGTTTGTTCCGCCTCCATCATGAGGAGTTTTGTGTTCAGGAGGCTGTATCTCTGTTTGAACTGATTAATCTAAGTTTGGGATGATTGTGAAGCCTTGAGGCGTAGCTTGGATCAAAACCACACGTTTGTTTCTCCCAGTTTACCCTCCAGAGGAACCAGTCCATTTCACTGTGGTGTCTACATTCCTGCTTTTGTTGTTCACAAAACAAGACATAAAGTGTAGAGCAAATCTTTATCGTAATTACATAACTGGAAACATGGGAGGAAGGAAGGTCTGCCGATCGGGCCTCTGCTTGCTGATGATAAAAACTGATTCGCCTGTTTGTTTCTGAAATATGGGTTAGGATTTTCCAAATATTTTCCTTCAGCGCATCCAGCAGCCAAGACATCCACTGAAGGCTGTCCTAGATCTGGGATGGACAACATAAGGTCCGAGGGCTGGAGGAGGTCCCTGGATTGGTTCCATTTGGTTCCCAATGCCCTCAAATAAATGGAAAACAGATTTTAATCAACAAGTCCAGATAAAAATCAAAATAAAGCACTTTGAGGGTGATGACCTCTTCATCATACTGCCTGCTGGTGGTTAGGGAGGGAACATTTGAAGCGGTAAAAATAAAGACTACAGCATGTTTGATGAGACCTGAACTCTCAAACCGAGTTCTTCCCGGGCCGTTTGGATCCGTTCAGAGGAGGTTCAGTACCTGGATGGATATGAAGGTGGTAGTCAATCATCAACCAAACTGCTGATGATAGACAGTTATCAGCATCTTAGTTTGGTGGGTCTGGGGTTCACCAAAGAACTTCTTCAGAAAGTCACTGAAATCCTGTTTTTATGCGTGAGAATAAAATTGTTCAATCAAGCCACCCAAAACTGAAACTGGATGCCTTTCTTTTAATACAGCAAAGTGCAAAATCATTTACAAGTTTTGGATTTGCAATAAAGAACATCTCCTTCCTACCATAAAAAATGCACTACTTTATTTGCTTTATTGTATTTTAATTTTTGTATTTTTGTATTTTAATTGTGACTTGTTGATTTTGGGCAGCCCTGCTGTAGATCTGACTGGCACAGACGACCCTTAATCCTGGAAATATTGTGCAGGTGACAGAAGGCGACTTTGTAACTGTCTTTGTGTCTCTGAAGGCTGAAAGCCAGATTTCAACCTGACCTCTGACCTCTGGCTGTAACAACTGACGCTGTGCGTTGACTCAGTAGATACGGCTCTTCCCTGTTGGGTCTGTGAAGCATTAGCATTCCATCGGCGCCTTCTTCTTTTCCGTGACCTCACGGCCATCTGGGGACAAAAATAGGACAAATTCCTGCTGATTGTTGACAAATATTCCTCATCAAGGTGTCAGCGTCAGGTTTGACGTTGGCCGGGCCGCTGGTGTCGGTCGGGACGCGTCACATTCCAGGCTCTGCATTGTCCTGAGCGCAGAATGTTTCCAGCCTTAATCACGGCCATTGAGCGCGCGAAGGCCTAGGGCCCTCATTCAGTGGGGCTCTTATCTGCAGCGCCGCAGGGGCCGCTGAGCGGTTCCTGTTATTGCAGCTCCGCGCTGCCGCTCCTTCCCGCCGCCTCGGCATTCAGATGGCACAGAATAAGGATTGTTTGTTATTACAATGCCAGTCCGCAGTGACTTTAGCGTGCGTTGTTTTGACTCTGAGAACAATCAAACTTTCCAGTAAAAGAGCCGGTGATGCTAACGCATCCCCTGCTGTTTATTTACGGCAGCATCAGATCCTCAGTCTGCACTGGGACAGGAAGCACCTCCACCATCACTCCGCACCAAAACATGTTGACCTGCTGCTCCATTATGTAAAAGCCTGTTTGAAGTATTCATGCAGATAACCTTTATTTTAGTCATTTATTCATTATTCTGACAATTAATCTGATTAAAAATGTTAATATTCTGCAGATTTTTAATTCAAATTTCTTTTATGCAATATTAGAAATGCATTAAACATGCAAATAAAATTGTTATCCTTTTTTAATCAGAAAACATTTTGTTACCCAGAATGCAGCATTCCTTTAGTGAACCAGATTATTCATCTGCTGGACTGAACATGAAACAGAGCAAAGCTGATCTGGTGATTATTTATCAGATTAACTCAACAGTAATTGGATGCAAAAGGTGCTTCATGGTGTGTTTTCTCTTATGGAGATTTAATATTTTTTGATGCAGTGTGTATTTATTGGTTTATTTATTGCTCATCTTTTTAGTCATGCCAACACTTCTGTGTTTGATCAACAAGTTTTGTGCTTTTTAAGCAGGAGAGTTTAGAGTTAAATATTAACTGTTGTTGTTTTTATTGTGACTTGCTGTAAAATTAATTCCCCATTGGGACATGGATAAAGGAGTTTTTTACAGGCTGTGAACCAGGTGAAGATCAAACTGCTCTTGAGTTCTGGGTAAAACAGATTTATAGAAAAAGAAATATTAAATGCAAAACTTACATATATATTAAAAATAAAGATCTTTATTAAACTGAAAACAAATCAAACCAAACTATGTACCAGAGCACTGAGCATGCTATGCTCGCAATGGAACATGGCGGTGGTAGCGTCATGCTGTGGGTCTGTTTCAGTGCCAGTGCTACTGGTGCATTGCACAAAGTACGAAAGAGGAAGACCAGCTGTAAATTCCTCACCTCAAATCAACAGTTAAAAGATCGAAACAAACCCAAACAAACGTAGCATAACATCAGGCTTCCTGGATTTTCCAAAACTGATTGGAAATCCATGGCTGTTAAATTAGTTTTCCTGTTAAATTTATTTGTAATGTTTCCCTGAACATGTTTGGATCGGTCTACGGTCTGTACAAAACATGTTGATTACATTTTTGCACAAATTCAGATAATGAGATTTCAGTCAGCTCAGTTCTGCCTTTTCTGAAATGATTTAGGATCTCTGTCACTTTAAATCCAAATAAGCTGCTGTTGGCCACGCCTCCCCAGGGAAGAATTAAAATAGTGGCAAACAGATACACAATTATGCAACCATACATCTTTGAGAAGCGTTAGTAGAGCCTCCTGTACAACCAGCCAGAATGCAGCAATGGTTTCTGGACAACAACAAAACACTTTTCCAGCAGCCATTGTGCAGCAGCAAAACCAGCTGACCAAATGTGCTGGAGCTCATCTTCATTTGCTAGGTAACAGGACTGGGCTTCACTGGGGTTGCCAGGTAACAGCGGAGTGCCAGTTGAATGCAACCTTAACAACTTTGAGGTTTTTGAAATGCTAGTTTTCCAGACACCAGGAAACATTAAGTTACTGCTAAATAACTGGCTGGGTGGTTTTTATTTTATTTTATTTTATTGTACTTGGTCTGATTTTAGAAGCAGTTGAAACCCAAATGGAAGCACAAAAATGTGCAGAATTTTGCATAATAGTTTTCCTTTAAAGTTGAAGAACTGAGCAGATGTATTTAAGTGAAACATTTGGCGAAAAACTCGATGGGGACCGAGAAGAAGAATCGTTCCCTTCAACAGGAGATTAAAGCCTTTAAAGAGGTCTCTGTAGCTGCAGCCAGTCAGCCATTACTGATCCGGTTCTAGTCTGGATCTGATCACGCTGGGATGGGCCGCAGGTAGCTGTCAACCTTTTGTCAGGAAAGATAAGAAACAAAAGCTGTGAAGGAAAATGGTCTGAGATGAAAAACTACTTCTCCGCTGGTGACTCTGAAAGCTTTCCAGCCTTCCTCCCTGGACTTTCCATCCCGGAGAAACGCAGCGCTGAGTGGGGTGTGTGTGTGTGTGTGTGTGTGTGTGTGTGTGTGTGTGTGTGTGTGTGTGTGTGTGTGTGAGTGAGGTGGATGGTGGAAACGGTGGGAGTCTCTCCTTTCAAAGGGTGGCCCAAGAACAAAACAGGAAACCATCCCTTGTTTTGGCTCGTGGTCGTTACAAGTGTCAGGAATTCAGAGGAGGCGAATTCACATGCTGAGGTTGTCGGCGCGCAGGTCAGAGCATGCACGCACAAACACAAACACGTCCGCGCATCCATTCACCCGCAGCGGCGGGAATGTCTGGCATGCTCCGATAAGCAGAGACACGACGACTGTGAACCCGCCGTGGATGTTATGAAGAACGGTCCGTTAACAGACTAAATACTCAGAGATGCTGCCCTGACCTTGGTCCAATCAGGACTCGTGTTGTATGTGGGTCACAGTTCTGCTGATTCTTTTGGCTAAAAAGCGCAGAAAGCATCTCGACCTCCTTCATAAACAGGAGTTTATCTGACAAGTCTTAAATTCTCCTTGTTTGGATTAAATACAGTCAGGAGAACCGGTTCTGGTGTTGATCTCGGCCCAGTTAGTGGCATCGCCCTGCTGCACTAATAAACTCTGCAAAACACAAAATCTAACAAAGTTATTTTGGTGAAAATGTCTTAGTACATTTGAAATAAGACAAAACTAACTTACAATTAAGTTTCCAAACAGATGTTGGAGCTTAATTCAGTAAATTATTGCTTGAAAATGATGAAAAAGTTCTAGATCTAATTTTTTCATGTTAGAAGTGAAATAATTTGGCAACATTCCATAATTATTTACCTAAAACTTCTATAACACACTGAAACGTTACCTGTATGTCACTTTTCCTGATAGTTAATGGTCTGCAGTTGCTAGGTAACAGGCGGGGGTTGCTAGGTAACAATGCAGTTGCTAGGTAACAATGCAGTTGCTAGGTAACAATGCAGTTGCTAGGTAACAATGCAGTGCCAGTCAAATGTGACTTCACAATTGGCAGGTTTTTGAAATGACTCATTTTCCAAACATAAAAAAACATTAACTTACATTAACTACTTTTTTAAGTGCTTGTTTTTTTAAGCAAAGATGGAAATTTAAAATGATGCAAAATGTGAATTTTGCATGATAGGTTCCCCTTAAAGTAGAATCTGGGTTGAATAGACGCATTAGAGAACAACTTAATGTGAAACTTAAACCTAATTCAGGTGTAGCAGAAGGAAAACACCTGCTCAGGTTTCATGTTTTTGCAGTTTTCTCTGCTGCCAAACCCGTCCAGAACCGCTGCGGCAGCCGAACCCGTCCAGAACCGCTGCGGCAGCACGAACCCGTCCAGAACCGCTGCGGCAGCAGAACCCGTCCAGAACCGCTGCGGCAGCCGAACCCGTCCAGAACCGCTGCGGCAGCAGAACCCGTCCAGAACCGCTGCGGCAGCAGAACCCGTCCAGAACCACTGCGGCAGCAGAACCTTCAGGCTGTTTGGATCCTGGATCTTAACGCTGTAAATTCTGTTTCTGGCTTCATTTGGTTCTGCTCTATTGCTGATCAGAACCGCTGACCCAGATCTGTACTGGTGGTTATTGCTGGTGAAAAGCTATTGTCTATTTTAATGCCATTATTGCCAAGCACTTTGAGTTGTTGCTGAAAACATGTTAAGTAAAATAAAACATGTTTGTTACAAATGTTACATTTTTGTAAAGTTTGTGTTGGATGGAGGTGAAGAGAGTCTGAACTCTGGGACAAAAGGAAAACCGGTTCCTTTGTTTCTGCTCACATTTCTCTCATTACGCTCGTGCGCTCTGTTGACACCAACACGTTGTCACTCAGGTTCAATAGCATTGACCTCTGACCCCTGGAGAAGTGCTTCCAGGTGGAACCTCTCCGGTCTGGGCCCGGCTCAGAGCTCAGACCTCCTGCAGCTTCGCTCAGACATCCCGACCCAAAACAAACCACGACATGTGGCAGGGTCTCCGGAGCGGGCCGGAACCACCTGGAGCGGGCCGGTTCCGGCGGATTCTGGTGGGTCATGTTCTGGTCCGACGCGTTGACAGGTCGGAAACGCTCATCTGGGTCCGGATAAACATGGTTTTGGTTGAAAAACTGAAACTGGGTCAAATTGAAATATTCACATAGCAACTAAAAAACGTTTAAATCCAGATGAGATGCCTGCATGTAAAAACTAAATCTAACCAAGTATTTCAGTTTGGCTCCTAGAGAAAATATCTTAGTAAAGTTGAAATGCAACAAAACTCAGTAACAGTTTAGCAAGTTATAAGGACTTTTAATAATTCCTTCATATTAATAGAAAGTTGGATTTTTATTGGGAGATTATTCTTCTGATAAACAGACATTTTCCCATCATAAGCGGAAACTAGAACGTTTCGTTAAATTGTTGAGGTGAAACAAGCTCAAATTTCTTCCTGAAAACTTACTTCTAAGTTAGTTTTGTCTTAGTTGAATGGTTCTCAGATATTTGCACTGAAAACTGGACCTAAAAGATCTGGATTGATCCTGCAGTTCTGATTGGTTCTCGGCTGAGATCTTCTCTCCTCACGATGCGGCGGGTCGAATCTCCGCGCTGCAGATGTCGGAGCATCGTTAGGAAAATCTGCTCCATGTGTCGGAGGAATGCAAGCAGAACAAAGACTCAGGATTGTTGCATTAGTCAAAGAAATTGTTGAGTTTTTCCCCCCAGCAGAACCTGAGGAATGCTGGTGTGTGAAGCGAGAGGTCACACTCCACTAACGGAGGGAATGTTTCCCCATAATCCTTCTCCAGGTGCCTGGGAGTGTGTGAGCTGTACATGTAATGACTTCAGAGGATTATTATTATTATTATTATTTCATGAGGATGAGTCAGGCAGCCCTGGGATGAATTATGAAACACTAAGATGATGATAAATGGGACAATTTGAACCAGGCGTGTCCAAAACCTGCTGATTTGGTCCAGCAGAACAGGAGGGTGATTTTATTTTATTTTTAATTAGTTTTCTTTAATCTAAATGAACACAAAGTATTTGTCTTTTAAAATTTGCAAACTGGACTTTCCTTTCTTTAACTATGCAAACCTGCAAATTTCAGTCCTACAGAAATAAGTTTGTTGAAAATATTGCAAGTTTATTTTACTGTTGAGCCGAATATCAGAACAATATGATCACATTTTGGGTTTAGACTAAATGGGTGTGAAATATCCTGAGAGTCCAGCAGGAGGCTCTGATTTCACCTGAAAGCAGAAAACATGATGATGGCTGAGGAAGAGGATGCTGCTCCTGCTGTGGTGCCGACAGACAGAACCCAGCTGGACCCGCTCCGACCAGCCGCATCATGTCCACTGCTCCACTCGCTGCTGTCCTAGTTCAAGCCCAACTTTTATTTACTATTTGAAGTCCATCGTTCAGCATTATTCACAAACCTCTGGAGTGAGTATCACATGGCATTCAGCCTAAGGTCAGAGGTCACAAAAATTATATAAACCCCAAGACTCAGACTCTACAGGCGTCGGTCGGCAGGTTAAAGCCAGCGGAGGACACCGCTAACAGATGCTAGCTGTGCTAACACTAATCATAAATGCGTTCACTAACTCTAAACTTCTAAAGGATAGTTAGCAGAAGCTAATGCTAAATATCAGCCTGTTTCAATGAGTCATGCTGTAGTGCAGCATGTCGCCCTCTAGAGGATCACACTATCATTACACACATTGGAAATGATTCTTTCATGGTTTCAATTTTATAGCTGTTGGGTATTACTAACTGTGTCTCTGACTTAACGCTAGGCCTGATATTCGGCCTAATAGCCAAATGACGCTAAATGTTAAACCAGTTTAGTGGAAAGTAATGCTAAAGTGATAAACCAACATGATATTTAACTGAAACTAATGCTAACTTCAGCTATGTAAATTAGCACTTTAGAAGTTATTGAGCGTTTTCAAAGATAGCAAAACATGCTAAGTCTTTATCCAGCTCCTCTGTTAGCGCATTAGCTAACAGGAACCCACCACTTCTCCATAAACTGAGGTCTTCTACAGGGAAGTATGAGTCCATCTATTTGGACTCATTCTTGAAACTGGGTCATCATCAGAACATAGAACCTGAGCAGAGCAACAGAAATGCTGAAAAGAAATTAATTAAAGTGGCCTAGTCAAAGTCCAGATGCCAGTTTGATTAAAATGCAGAACATATCTGCAAACTTCAATGAACTGAAGCAACTTTGTGAAAAGATCCTGATGTGATTCCTTTGAAGTTATCAGTTATCTCTGCGCCCTGTGAACTTCGCTAAAGCCTGTGACCTCTGACCTCGTGCTGACCCCCCTGAATCCACCATGAGAAGAAGCCGTCGCTCGACGCCTGCGGCCTTTGGAAGTGACACGTCTTCTCCGCGGTTCGGCAGCAGCACAAGTTTATGGCGCTCCTGTTGTTCCGCTGCGTCTTTCATGGTTTAATCAGCCTGCCGGGGGTCTGACCTCTGACCCCTGGGTTCACCTCTGACCAGGATCCTGTTGCCAGGCGGTCTCTAAGTGACAGGTCAGGAATTAGAAGGTGCTAGTTTTACAAACTGGAGGTAAGAGCAAAGCTTTGCCAAGATATTTCATGCTCAGTGAAGCTTCCCATTACATCAGGGAGGGGGGACTGGGAGGACTGGGAGGACTGGGGGGCTGCCAGTGAAACCAGCATCAGAGGAGGAATGTGGATAACTCTGTTTGTAAATGAAGAATGATGCAGAACCAGAGCAAACACTCGTGTTTGGATATTTCTTTGCTCGGAGATCATCAGGGTGTGAAAACTTTCTGCGCCAACATTTTATTCAAACTGAAAACTTCTGCTGCTGTTTCTCCTAAAGATCTTTAATTAAACATGATGACGTCATAGATGAAGGTGAACCAGATCAACATTTCAGCTAATTCTGATGCTACATTACAAAAACCATTTTCTTTCTTGAAGCCGTTTCAAGAACTGGTTCTGATCGGTTTGTCCCGGTTGGGGTAAGAAACTCCAACCAGGTGGGTTTTTAGTCTTGATTTAAAGGAGCTCTGTGTTTCAGCTGTTTTGCAGTTTTCTGGAGGTTCGTTCCAGATTTTTGGAAGGTTTGGATCAGCATTCAGCTGGTTCTGGGGATGCAGATCTTTAATGTTTGTGGTGCTCAGTAATTTCTAAACTAGCAGCAGTAGTTTAAAGTCTGTTCTCTCAGTGAAGGACTGTAGAACTGGGCGATGTGCTCGGCCTTCCTGGTTTTAGTCAGAACCCCAGCAGCAGCGTGAACAGTGTGAAGACACTGTTGCAGCAATCAATGCGACTAAAGATGTTTGAGTTGCAGACACTTTGTAACTCTTTCTGTGGCTCTGGAGGTCCAGACCCAGATTCCAGCTGGTCTCTGGTTTCCAGCTATAATAACTGAAGTTGCTCTCGATCGTTCTTCTTTGTGTGAGTGACTGAAATCAACTGCATGTTATAAATATTGATTCGTTTTGATTTTATTCTGTAATCAGATGAAGCTGTGAAAATGAGGCAGAGTTTCTCCGTGTTCCCCGTCCTGCAGCCGGAGCAGCATGTCAGATTCGCCGCGGTGGAAATGCTGCGTGTTCCTTCTCAGCTGCTCGACGGTTTCTAACAAACAAAGTGATGTTGGAGGCGCAGCCCTTCACACCTTCTGCAGGTGAACTGCTGGGAACAAACCCTGCATTAGCTGCCATTCAGCAAACCAAATGAGCCAGAATGAGTAAAGCTCAGGGAATTAAATGCGTGCAGCGTTCTGGATTAGCTGCGACTTTAAGGTATTTTCTGTGTCAGTAAAAGTCGGATCATTGGGAGCTCAGATCGGCACGAATGGAATGATTCCTGCAGCGCTGATGTTTACTCTAAAGTGTTTTTCCAGGGTGTGTTTGGATTGAGACTCGCTTCAGGGTAACAGTTTCATCCGATACTATCGGCATCGTCCGGCGTTACCGCGGCTTTATCTGCACATCAAGTGAGACTTTACCCACAATTCATTGCAAGGTGTTGATAGCATCACCAAGGTGTTGAAAGGCAACCAGCATGGAGGGTCAGTGGAAAAGAAACAAACAGCTCAGAATCACCAAGCTGAAAACACTCAGCGGCCATTTTTATTCTAATCATAAAATCAGATTTTAAATCTTTATGATTTACACATGCAATGGTTCCATAAAACAAAGAACAATTTGTTGAATTTCCTCAGATGTTTTTGTCATAAAAGAAAGATGTATGGGTTTTATATTTTGTTGTGTAAAAAAAGGAACAGAAGTGAGAACTGTGAACTCTTCCCATCTTTAGCCGAGTTTAATCACTGGGTGCCAGAGTCTGTTGACCAGACAGTTGCCGGATGTTTGTGGCGCAACGTCAGTGATACTAAAACCCAAGTAATAAACGTGGCTAAGAAAAGAAAAAATACTTTGTGTTTTACTGAACATTGAAGATCTTAAAAACAAACAGAAAACGTTCCTCTGCATCAAATCCATCAGCTGGAGGTTTGACTCTTAAACTGCAGCAGATCTGAAATCTTCCAAAGAAAATGAATCGTAGCTCCATCTATGCTAGCTGACATGCTATTGGCTGGCGTTCGGAGAGCAGCCAATCCAGGAGCGTCACTCGCTTTCCTTGGTGCTGATTGGCTGATCCCTGATGATGATAATGTTAGCATGTGTGTTAGCGCTGAGACGGTTTCCACTGGGCGTATCATTGCATATTCAGGTATATCTTGGTAAGTGAAGCATTTATTTCTTGGTGGCTCTTATAACCTCTTGAGTTTTTGTCGAAATGTTTTTACTCCAAACTGCAGATTCTTTTGAAAACGATGTTCTCTGACGGGGATTCAGAGGAAGAAGTTTAGTTCTGAGGTCAGTTTGGAGAAAACCAGTTTGTCTTGTTTCATTACTGATCTCAGATCATCGTATTGATAATATTTTGTGCACCATGACCAGGCGATAACTGAATCAGCTTTGTAAAAGGACCAACGTGCTGAAAACGGTTAGAAGTTGAACATTAGTCATATCTGAGTGCATTTTTTTCCTCCTGAAGTTTGAAAAATTGGAAACGTTTGTGAATTGGACACATTTGGTTTTCAAAGCTTTAAAGATCCTTTTCTCAACCTTCCAGCTGTTCTTGCCGCATATGTGGCGATGTGAAGGTTTTGGGACGTCCTGGTTGCTGGGGACGCTGCCTCCATGTGGGACGTCCTGCAGGCTCTCTGCTCTCTAACCTTCCCTTTATTCCTGTCCTCCTTTCAGTCTTTTGTCTCCGGCTCTCGTCTTCCTCCGGCCTTTCAGGACCCGCCGCTCTTTTCAGGTTCAGCGACCAACAAACATGCGGCACAATAGTTTAAGGCAGAGAAATGCACTGGAGCCACTTCCTGTGCAGAGACATTCCCACCATTACTGAAAATGTTGGACAGAAGTTTAGTTTCATGTTTATTTCTGTCAGACAGGCGCAGTCTCTCCCTGCTGGAGGTTTGTTCAGGTTTTCTCCCTGCAGCCGCTGTCGTCCAAACGCAAATAAAAACACACAGAGACAGAGTTTAATGGAGTGTGGTGAATGATTTCTGCAACTTTCTGCCCAATTTAATACATAGTTACATCATGTCAAAGCCTCTAAAGACAGACGTGTTTTATTTTGAGTGTTGATTGATTGGTTGTGCCTGCTGAGGAATGACTCACTGATGAACCAGATTCTGCAGAATCCAGAGAAAGTTTTACCTCTTTGTTTCGGTTTTATGGAGCAGAAACGTTAAGATCCGTCCATTTGTTCACCAGCTGCCCAATAAAACCAACACTGATCCCAAGCTGAGCTAAACACGGGGAAACTTCACGTGAGGAGACCTGGAGCTGCAGCAGATTTATGTTAAATTAAAGAAAAAAACACTTTGGATTTAAATCTTCATGAAGCACAAACTGGCTGGGCGATAAATTGATTTGATCAACTCATCGCATTTTTGGTTTTTGAAGATTAAACCGCATTAAAAGTAACTTAAATTGATTTGAATACAGAAAAATTATTGAATTTGGGCTTGTATACTTTATCTGCATAATTTCATTGTCTTCCTTTCATGTTAAATAACTTGTAAAAGTTTTCTGACTGAATATGACAAAGTTTGATCTGAAATACCAAAAATCATCTAAACTTTAATAAGAGAAATGCAATTAAAAAACCATCCTGGTAATTTGATAGATCTGTCTGTCATTTAAATGTGCAGCGGTACCAAACATTTGTTTTATTATCGCTTTCAGATGACATCACAGCTTGGAGGCGGAGCTATACAGGCCAGTCAGACCAATTTAAACCTGCTACTGGTTTAGTTTAGGAAATAAAAACTGAACTCGATGTGAAACCCATGAGGTCAAACATGAGCGTTTTTCTTAGCTTTTCCAGTTTTCCTTTAAAGTTGTTTTCAGTTTTTTTTTTTTTTTTTTTAAGAAAAACTAAATCTCAATTTTCTGATCTGGAGTCAGAGTTAAACACTGAGGAATCTCGTCTCGTTTATTACCAGTTAGACGGGCTGGATGACTTCAGGTACCTCTGAGGGTGAGGCAGAGGAATCTGGCTCTAAGTATTTTTCAATCTGTAATTAGGTGTTCCAGAGCATAATGGAGAGTTAATGCTGCTTTACTGTTTCTGGTCACAGCTTTGAGGAAAATAAAATGTAAATGTTCATTGGAAATGTAATGCAGAGAAACTTCTGTGTTTCCAAAAAATCAGTGAGTTTCCTGTAAAATAGAACCATGTTTTTGGTCCGTTTGGAGCTCCGTAGGTCTGTAAGAACACAGGGTTAAGGTTGAACTTTGCTTTATTTTCATACAGTCTCTGTTTAATTTATTTAGATTTTCTCAGAGTTCAGTGTTGCAGGTTGATGTAAATGTTTCTAGATTTGGACCTGGAAACAATATTCTGGAAATTTCAGCAGTTTCTGTTTTAACACATTAAACTTAACTTAACATTAAACTTATAAATCTACAGTGGTGTGAAAAAATGTTTGCCCATTTTCTGTTTTCCTTTTTTGCATGTTTGTCACTTCAGTGTTTCAGAAGATTTAACTCATTTGGATATTAATCAAAACACAAATAAACACTAAATGCAGTTTTTAAATGAAGGTGGAAAACCATCCAAACTACGAGACTCTATTTGAACAAAGACAACAAAAATATTGTTTTGTAAAAGATTTCGTACACAGGATCAATTTCAGAAACTTTTTCATCCTCATGAACTCTCGCTGATCCGCCTCTGGTTGCTGTTTTAGACATGCCAAGCCCATAGGGGGCAGTGTAGCGCAAAACTAAATGCACTCACGACTTCCTGTCGTAATTGCTTCACAGCGACTTCCTGTTGGGAATTAAAAATGGCGCCAGGTTGTTGATTTTCAGGACAGATGTAAAGGTTGAGCCACTTTTAAAAATATAAAGTTGATAAAACAAATTTTGTTGTGGATTGAGAATCATATTAATGCAAATATGTGGAACAATTGACGCATTATTTGTTGCAGACTGTTATGTTCAGGACTGTGATATTATTACAGCTAAATTTATTGCAGCTGTATAATACTGAGGTTCAATTTTAGTTTGAACCTCTTTTTAAATTCTTTGTAAGTTTAGTTCCACAAGTTTTATCTGAATTTGAGATAAATTCAGATTTTAAAAGAACACATGGTCGATTATTTACAGTTTACATGTAACTGTGATGTTTTAAAACTTGCAGTTCCAAGTTTCAGATTCTGACTTGAGAATAAAAACTGGAGATTTACAAAAAACTATAACTTGTTCCTGCCTCAGCTATTTATTGTTGAATAAAATTCCCCGACTGCACTAATAGTCCTGACAAGGTGATGCTGAGGTGGAACACCTGAATTCAGAGAAATAAACACGTTCGGATCGTCTCTGTGATGCTGCTGCAGCACCGTTGTTTTCTGTTTGTGCTCTGATATCCTTCTGGAAATACATGCTCTGTGTGTTCACAACATCAGTGGAAACAACCTGATTACCGGGGAACAAGCTGGTCAGTGTTTACACTTGACAAGAAGTGAGTTTATTTTGGATCGTTATCCAGCAGAACCATGTTTTGGTGCAGAAAGTGTCGCCGATAAGGAACCATGTGCTTCTTTCATCCTGAACTTTAACAGCCACCAAACGAGATTTGTGTACTTCTCTCTTTACTTCCAGGTCCAAACAGAAACCGTTTGACTGATAAGCTGCTCTTAATTAATTAGATCTTCGGTCATGTCAGATAATCCAGAGGTCAGGGGTCGCCATGTGCAGATTGAGCAGCTGCTCCACCTGGATGAGCCTCAGAATATTTCACTAACATATTCATCATAATTTAAAGTTCACATGGGGAGTTAAAGCTCTTCTGCAGGAACATTTGATAAAAATTTAGCTGTTTGGACACAAAGACCAGAAACAGTCAGGGTTGGTTGATCCAACTCTGAAGCATGGTGGTGGCAGCATCATGCTACGATTTACAGCCGGTGGTACTGGGGAACCAAGTGAATGGAATAAAACAGACGCCTCTAAACTCTTTAACTTCCCCTGAAATGAGCAGATAGATGATTGAATCTTGGACCCAGTTGGGTCCAACAGAACCATGAACCCAAACACAGATCCAGACCGGTTCTGGAGCGGATAAAGGCGGCTAACAACAAGCATCTGGAATCGTCTCACTAAACCTGGTCAACATTTACGAACCAGGTCCTAAAATAAGAGGAAACAAAATCTAAAAACAGCATTACTTCTGCCAACAGAGGTCAAAGGTCAGCTAAAACGATGGCAGAAGCGCCTAAGAGGGAGCGGTCCAGGTTGCAGTCTGGCGGTGTAACGTTTAAAAGAATGATTGGAGTTTCTCTCATTAAATTTCCTTGAGGAAAATGATGGTTAAATTATGTCTCATTATTCAGCAGCAAGATTCTAATAAATGCTGAATAAGCACGATTTAAAACTTGCAGGATGGTCGTTTTCCTGCACAGTGGATTCAGTCAAAGTCCATATTTTAATAGCAATCTGTGTGAAGGATACTGGGCTTGATGGTCCTTCATGTCCTAAACGCCGGACACAAATGTTGTGTTTATTTTTTTCAGACAGTGATGGAGGAACCGGCGTGGAGCAGCAACACACGGAAGATTCTGTGTTTGAGCGTCTCTGTGTTACGTCATAACCCGTCGCCCCCTGCTGTCTTTCTGACTGACGCATCATATTAATCTGAAGTTCATCTCTGACTGCGATAACGCGTCTCTGTGTTTGGGTTGCTCCCCCCTCGCTCTCTGTTGACAGTTGGAGTTTTGTTTGGGATCGGCTTCGTCATCTCAGCTGCAGCTGCTCACAATCTGGTTTGGTTTCACACAGATAGTGGCGAAGCGGCGAGGAGGCAGCGCATTCTGCAGGGGGCAGAGCGGCGAGCGGCTGCGTGCGGCTGCGTGCGGCTGCGTGCGGCTGCAGCGCTGCGGCGGCGCTGCGGCAGTAGAAGCCGTAAACAGAAAGGCAGCAGCCTCCTAATTACAGGCCTCCGATTTCACCACGAGATGGACGTCAGCATAAACACAGACAAACACTGGACTGGAAGTCGTACTTTTCAGGCTCCCTGCTGGATTTTGCCGCCAACGCTCCGCTGAGCAGAACTCGGTCCGGTCCAAACAGAACTAAACTGGATAAAAGTGATGAATGTTTCTCTGCCAGTTGTGACAGGGAAGCTGCAGAAACACAAAATGATTTGATTCTACACAAACCTACGATTTCAAACTCAAAAATACTTTATTGAAATACTTTTCTCATTTAAATTGAGGCGTTTACTTTGACTAGGAATCAGCATCTTGATTCTTTCTTTTTCAGTCTTTTTTGTTGTGAATTGCTGCCCTGTTTGGAGTCGTTATCCAAGCTTCATTCAACTGCTTGGCCCATTTACTAACTGCTCTGTGGCAGCAAAACAGGCCCAGATCATCATCCCCCTCCACCGTGCTTCAGAATGCAGCTGGTGGCCAGAATCTTTAGCATGTTCAGCCTCATGCTAGCGCTACCACAACATGATCGGGAAGAAATGAAGCTTACCTCTCACTCGTTGGTGTCATCAAAAAAGATGAAGTCAGCTGAAACAGAAATTGATCTGTAAATGAATGTGAAGTTTCCTTCAGGCTGCCAGAGAGCGAGAGAGAGCCATGCTTTAAGCAGATAAATACTGAAAAGTTGCTCTTTTCTGAGCTGGATTTTAAAATATTAGGTTACTTTTACTCTTCTCAGTTAAACTGACAAAACATTTATTCTGATTCAGCGCTGCTCATAATATGAATATTTAATCGCTGCTTTCTGCAGGAATCCTGGGGGAAACGATTGCTGTTGTAAAAATACTGTTTTTGTTTCTTCTAAATGCTAAAATCATCATTGATCAAACGTTTAAATAACCTGATTGGTTCGTGAATAGTGAATAAACTTTCCCTCAAGCTGCCAAGAGGTTCCTGATTATCCAGGTCGAAGTTTAGAGAAAGAGAATTTTGACTAATGTGACAATCTTCTCTTTAAAGAGATCATATTGTTCTAACATATGAAATTGTGTTTAAAAACTTTGGTTTGAAACCAGGCTAAACAAGCGGTGATAGCTCAGTGTTTATCTCCCAGATAAAACTGAAATAAGGATGAGATGAGAGGCGGAAACAAGCAGAACTTCTGTTTCTGTTTTGGTTTGTTACAGCGAGGAGAAGAAGACGCCACGGCCTGCAGCCATTCCCCTGGAGTCTGTCCGGATCAGAACCGGGCCTGTCACAGAACCTCTCTGCAGCGGTGCTGAGAGTACGGTGCTGGTCTGGGTTCGGCAGATCCTTTTAGATCCTTTTAGATCCTTTTAGATGGTTGATCGGTTAGCAGCTCAGGTCATCAGAGATTCCTGACTCGACCAGATTTTTTTTTCCACATCTTGTTGAGTTTTGCTGCTCATCCGAGCTGCAGGTAATTCCTGCTCCACATGAGGCGTTTAAATAGCGCAGATCACCAGCTGCGTCTCCATTCACCAGATGACTGGATGATTTGACTTTTCAAAATAAATTAGCTTAATGGCAACCTTGACATTTTGAATAAACGTTTGTTGCCACGACGAAGTGTTTGTTTTTTTGGTTGTATCAAAATTGGGTTTTTTATTTGTAAAATTAGACTTTTTGTATCATTCAAGACACATGATCAACAACCGGATGTTACTACTGGCAGAAACGACAAAGGTGACAACAGGAAGTGGTTGGAGGATGATGTGAGCTGATCTTATTTGCGTTTCTTACAGAAAATGACTTGTGAAAACAAACCGGTGAAGCTGCTGCTGCATTTAAACCTTTGATGGTTTAATTGCAAATGAAAACAGGCTGAAATGAATCTGTGGTGAAACGTCTTTTATCAAGTCATGGCGTCTCCTTCACGTCTGTCGACATTCGCGGTTCCCTGTGGAGGGAAACGGGCTGAGCGATGAGCGGGACGTGGAGAGTTTCGTCTCCTGATGGGAACAAACAGCCAGGAAAACAAACGCCGACACTTCAGGGTGAGGAAGAGGAGGAGGACGTCTCTGTTTGGTACCGACCGGTTCACTGGAACACTGAAACTGCAGAAATCCATTTAATCCGCCGTTCAACAAATCCTCGTGGAACAAAAAGCGACCTGGTTTTGCTTGACTGGCAGAACACGCCTCAAACAGAATCAGTGGAAAGTAGGAGTCACTCCGGCTTGTCCTCAGGAGGCCGATCCGATCCGATCCGGCGCTGAACAGCTTTCACCTCAAACAGAACCTCTGGAAAACAGCCAGGAGCCTCAGTGGTGCTGAGACTGCAGGTCACCGGCGTGGTCACACACTGCTGCGGGACGGCATCAGCACTGCAAAAACTCTAAATCTTAGCAAGTATTTTTGGTCTCGTTTCCAGAGCGAATATGTTATTACGCTTGAAATAAAACTTACAGAAGCAGGAGGTTGTTTTGGCAGATTATTTTCTAATTCTTGCTGAAAGTTACTTGTAAGTTTATTTTGTCTTATTTGCAGCATCCTGGGATATTTGCAGTAGAAACTAGACATTAATATTTAAGATTTTGTTTTTGCTGTGTGTGGTTGTGTTATGTTTTCAGTCTTATTGTATTGATTTATTGTGAAGATGCATTAAAATCAAATAAAATCTCTACTTTTGCTACTTTTTTCAAGATTTATTTACAGCAGTATTTACCTTTTTTACTTTGGTATCTTAAATAAATACTAACGTTGTGGAAATATACAGTAAATACGGCTGTATTTCATATATTTAGGAATTATTGAGTTAAACCCAATTTTTTTTTTTTTTTGCTGAAGTTACTGTTAGTTTTGTCTCAGTTGAGGTTTAATAACCTGGACATGAATTCCTGGTCATATTTAGTGGTTCTGAAGCGGTTCTGAAGCGGTTCTGAAATGGTTCTGAAGCGGTTCTGCAGGGTTTGAAGCGGTTCTGAAATGGTTCTGAAGCGGTTCTGCAGGGTTTGAAGCGGTTCTGAAATGGTTCTGAAGCGGTTCTGCAGGGTTTGGATCTGTCTGTGTATCTGCAGGCGTTTTGCTCTCATCGTCTCTGCATGGAGTTAATTTTTCTTTCTGAAGCTGCGGAGGTCATTTCTCACATTCTGAACATTCCTCACCGTCACACTGCAGCATTTTCTGAATATCTCTGGGATTTTCCCGAGAGGCTTTTAGGTTCTGGTGGTGACAGATCGCCAGTCGGACCTCTGGCGGGCCGGACTCCTTAGCCGTGATTAATCCCCCCGCCAGGCTGGCTGTCGTCAGATGCTTGGGCACACCTGGGAGTGCTGGCTGGGAACAGGGCGTGCGGAGGGAGAGCCGGGCCGGTTGGACGTCAGAGCCGGGCCGCCGGTCCCGCCCAGACCGAGCCGGGCCGCCGGTCCCGCCCAGACCGAGCCGGGCCGCCGGTCCCGCCCAGACCGAGCCGGGCCGCCGGTCCCGCCCAGACGTTCCTCTCACAGCCTCCTATTGTTCCCGAGCCGAGGAGATTCCTCACCGGGTTACGAGCCATTATGTTGGCGCTGGTTCTGCCTCGTCTGGGACGATCTGCAGCTCAGAGGGAAGCAGACTGGATCAGAACCAGTTCATCAATACATCAACCAATCAGATGATCAATAAAACAAATTCAATCAGTTTGATCTACATGATTTATCGTTTCTGACTGGATGGAAACTCTTCACTTTCTTTCTTTTTATGTTCATTTTATTTGTTGTTTTTGTTCTTTTTTTATTTATTTTAGATATTTAAAATGTTTTCCAGTGTTCAATAGAATTTAAAGTTTATGGAAACTTATTGGATTATTATGACATGATCCTCAAGTTCCTGGAAAATGGTCTCAAAGCTTTTATCCCAATAACTTCTGGAAGAATTGATCATCCAGAAACGTTTGTTATGGTGTGAAGCTGAACTGAAGCTGCAGCTGCTGACAAACAGCCAGAAATCAGTTTATTCATTATTGGCTCAGAAAAGTCAGAATTACATCATCAGTTGTAATGAACAGACAGACGCAATTTTAATTCTGTTTGTTTATATAGAACCAATAAACCACAAACATAATCTTGACTGCATAATAATAAATTTATGATATAATATCATTTGGTGACATGAGTAAAAATTAAATGGAAATATTGTCAGACATTTAGAAGAGACTTGATGGGATTTATTGAACTCTGTCTTCTTTTCAAAATGGTTATGGAAGTTTTGTTTTTATGTTTTAGTATTGTTATGATATATTTTGTTCTTAATTACTTAATTTTTCTCTGACATTTTACTTGTTTAAAATAGATTTAATTTAGTTTCATGTACAAATTTCCGTTTAATTAAATTCTGATTTATCCTAGTTACCAATCAGAGCATTAAGTTCATCTCATTATTTAAATTAGATTAAAAAATGTCTTTCTAATTTAACCCATCAAAGCATGGAGTCGTTGACTTGCAGCATTCAGTCCTCCTGGACACGCCCTCTCACTGAGCATGCATGTGGCAACAGTGGAGAGGAAAAACTCCCTGTTAACAGAAAGATCCTGGAAACAGAGCAGACCCAAAAACCAAACAGAAGTTAGACTTTCTGTAGTTCCATGCAAAACCCAGCAGTCTCTCTGTCTGCGCCGATGAACAATTACTCACCTCAAGTATTTTTTTCTGTCCAAATGTGGCTCATTTAATTGTAAATAAAGAGATTTTCTGATAGAATCAAGTTTATTTTTAAAGATGCATTAAAGACAAATACAAAATGTTTTGAGCAAAGATGTTTTTCTTATTCAGTTTAGAAACACAAACTGACACACTGCTGCACTTTCTGGGTAATTCAGCCGATGTGTTTAGAACATTGAATCAGTTTTTCCTGACGCAGCGGGACACTGTGAACGCCAAACTAACCAGAGATCATCAGATGATTTCTACAAAATCTCCTTATTGTTCTCACATTCAGATCTTCATGTTTTCAGTAAAGGTGATCTGAAGGACATCGTCAAGAATAACTGCAGTTTTAACCTTTAACCTCTGAGTTTTTGTGTTTCTCTGAACTTCCTGCTCTTGGGACTAAATGTTTGACTTTGTTTAGAAATGACCTTTTTAATGATCAATGATCCAGTTAATAACTGGATCATTGCTAATGTCCCTCCACCCTGGTTTTGGCTGCTCTTGGTCAGCAGTGGCCGTTCCTTTATTTGTAGTTTCTGTGGTGGTAAACTGAGGATGCTCCAATTTTCTGAGGTTTGGTTTGGTAGAGTTGTTGTTAATCTGAGGTAGTTTTTACACCTGAGTTATGATGCATAGAAAATCTCTGCGCTGCAAAAGCTCACGCAGTGCAAACTTTCATTTGCTTTCAAATGAAGCTTAAACTCTTAAACTGTGGTGGAAAAGTAAATATTGAAGTGTTTGAGTAACTTTGCTGTGTTGTGTTGCTGCATGCGTCGACGCATTTCTGTCTGTGAAGGCAGCGTCTCCTGCCTTCAAGCTGCTCCGCAAACAAACAGCGGCTCTGCCGGGGAAACATGACCTCAGTATTATGTTTAGGCTCTGCAGGCTGCAGCGTTTGTCACGATAACGCCCGCGGCGCACAATCCTCCGCAGATTTGTTTGCTAAATGGGCCGGACAGATTAGAAGCTCTCAGCGGTGGATAGTTTTCCGCTGCCAGTCGCAGCAGATCCCCGATGAGTGACGGCTGCAAGACGCAGGCGTGTCGGCGTTTGAACCGAGCCCAAAAACAGTTTGTATGACAGTCATTAACCGGGAGGGACAGATTCTCGCTGCTCCTTAAAACATCACATCTCAGAGCCAAAACGACCCGGCGCGTTAATCTGCGCCGCGTCCGGACTTGTCAGGAGCTGCTGCACCGCCGGACGGATAAAATGACTGACTCAAAATGGGACCTGTGATGAAAAATTCACATTTTGCACCTTTTTGTATCTCCATGAGTCTCGTCTGCTTCTAAAAGCATTTTAAAAAGAAGTTCATTCATTAATTTTCTAAATTAAAGATTTTGGTGACAGGAAAATGTTTGAAAATCTTTCCAGATGTAACGTCACAAATCAGCAGGCACTGCTCGTTACCTAGCAACCCCAGCCAAGATCCAGCATGTTTGGTCAGCTGATTTTACCTCTGTATCCAAATCCAAAAGTACTTTATTGCAGCGAAATATTGTTGTAGCCCATTTAATTAACAGGAATGCTCTCCTGTAGCAGTCTGTGTTTTTGAAGAAGCCTCCGACTGAAGATGCTCTGTTCCTGAATCGTAACTTCTAGTCCTGGGAATTCTGAATCCAAGAATGATTTTAAGAATGAAGTGAACATGATTTGTTTGGGCCGTAGATCTGAAGGAGCATCATTCGTCACCTTTGCTCTGATTTGAAGCCGAGTCGGTTTGTGGTGAAGCAGTGAGGCTGTCAGCTGCTGACCTGGATCTGAGAAAATAACTGCTGAGTTTTTCTGAGGATCATTACAGGGTGGAAACAAACACGGAGCTGGATGTGTGTTTAAATCCGGCCCGCTGACAGAATCCGCTCCGGGATCAGACAATCTGTTTACTCCGATTTGGTTCTGAGATTAAAGAGCGGCGGCCGACTCGTCGCTCAACACCCTGCTCTTCTTCTCCACAAACCTCAACTCTCACTTTTGGTTTTGCTGCTTCATCTCTGATCTGGAGGTGAAATAAATCCTGAAATAAACACGTCTGGACTCGCAGAGTTAGTTGCAGCTTTATGAACATTAACAGATTATTAGTTGCATAACAAGAAGCGTCATCAACAGCAGTGAACCAGAATAAATTCCTCTTTTTTATAGCCAACATTCCTCAAAGTCACAGCTTTCCTTCTTATAATATTCAGGATACATTCTGGATACATCCCCAGATTGCACAGTTTACGTTACAGTAATTTACGGTTTACTTTTTTAAAACTGCAAATTACTTTTCCCTGTTTTCTGGCCGCATACTTTAATGTTAAGGTTGCATTTCTGAAACTTACATGTTGCTTAAATGAGTTAATTTTGGAAATTCTAGGTTGCTTTTCTGGAACGTAAACAGGACATTCCTGAAACTTCCAGGTTGATCTTCAAAAATTATATGTTGTATATTTCAAAGGAGACAATGCATATCACATCATATGTCAGAGTTTTCATCTGCAGTCCTTCAGCATACGATCCATATACTGACACATCAACAAGCTTCTTCCATCAAAAACATAAAAAGCAAATGAAAAAAAAAATCAGGTTACAGATTTAAAGAGAATAAAAGTCATTGGTACGCTGTTACTTTGTTACATTTCAAGCTACTTTCCAGAATTTCCAGGTTTAATTTCCTGAAACTTTTATAAAATATTCAGCGTACCTTCACATAACGTTCAGCTCACTTTACGAGTTTTAGGGAATCATAAGTTACTTTTCTCTGCTCCACAGACCTGATTCCTTGATGATGCAGGTCTGAAACCTTCAGGTTACGTTTCCAGAATATCCGGTTTATATCCGGGACGCGGGAGGTTTATTATTTAAACGTACTTTTGAAACCTTCAAGTTACTATTTGGGAACAAACCAATGGATTCGTAGAATCTACTGGTTACTTTTGATGAAGAAAAAGTTTGTTTTTTTCCAGAACGAACCGTCTTTGTTCCTGAACGTTCAGGTTTCTAGAACGGCTCCAGGTGTAACACTGGGACGGAACCGGAGGTACAGAACCGGAGGTACAGAACCGGAGGTACAGAACCGGCTTCTTGGTTCTGTACAGGTTAAATAATGTTTGTTTCCGTCAGTCTGGGCTCAGCGTGGTGAAGTTTGCTCTGTATTTTCTGTCTTTTATTTTGGATTTTTAAGGGTTTGGATATTTTTAGCTGTTTTTGAAGTTTTTGTTTCAAGCTTATCTTGAGTTTTATTTATGGATTTTTTTTATTGTTGTTGAAGAAATGTTTGTGTTTTCATGAAAACTTTGAGCTTTTCAGAACTTGAGTCTTTCTGGATGTTTTTTGGTTTCTGATGATAATTTAGTGAAGTTCTGCTCAGATTTCCCCGTTTGGATCCACAGCCAGATGGAAAAACATGCGACAGTAACCATGGAGACAGTCTGTTGGTGATAAATAAATTTATTGGCCAAAATTCGGCACCATTTCACAGAAATGAACCCGACAAACATGAGACGGACCAATATGGCCTCCGCAGGAATTAATAAATAAATCAGAGGAAAACATAAATTACAGGAGTGAAGAGAAAAAAGTCCAGCGGTTCTGGTTTCAGTCGAGTCCGAGGAAACCCGGAGCACCTTCACCGACATCATCATCACCTCAGCTCCTCTTCTTCGTGTTTGTTTTAAAATTTTCTTTCAGTCCCACTTTGACTCCAAGTCGTTTTCCAGATAAAAACGTCCTCAAAACGGAAAACATGGAGCGGATCAAGAAAACATGGAGCGGATCAAGAAAACATGGAGCGGATCAGGAAAATGTGGAACAGTTTCCAGCATATTTTAGATTTCAACAGTTTAGTTACTTTACATTTTTTATACTTTAAATACATTTCAGACAAAATGAAAAACTTACTGACCAGATAAACAGTTTTTGTTTTAAAATACAAACTATTTAAACTTCCAACATAATTCATACTGTAAAAAATAAGTAGATGAAAAGAAGCTTTCAGGACGTCGGTTTCTCCTTCATGGGGAGCAGCTCTCGCTTCTTGGCTTCCTCAAACATTTGCTGAAATTATTCAAAATATTATTTTGTCTCTTGAATCATAAAAACCGACGATTTGCGTCTTTGACCAGTTAATATTGAGGTTTCTCCATGTTTCCCGTGAGACTGCGGCTGGAATCCCTGGAGGTGTGAGTCTCTGTTGGCGCTGTGGGAATCGGGTCCAGGTGGTGTCCGGCTCCAGGGCCCCGGGCCTCTGGCGCCGCTCAGCTCCGGTTACGGCCCTGCTGCCGTGTGTTTCAGTCCGTTTAGGATGCGGCGCTGCGGCCCTGCCGCGCTCTGGCCCGGTGACGCCGCCGCGCCGGCCATTTCTCCAGCAGCAGGCGGATCCGCCGGACCACTCCGAACACGATGGGCTGGACCCGGCCGGCGGCGCTGACGCCCTCAGGCCTGCAGAGGAACAACAGTCATCAGAAATGAGGACCAGAAACTTTACTGAAGAATATATTTATAGAAACAGAGCGCACAAAGTCTAAGCTCCGCCCACAAAACCAAACAGGAAGGAGTTCAGGAAGACTGGATCTAATGAACGTATGACTGTAAAAATCTAACTGGATCAATTCAGCTTCCATGATTTTTCTTTTTTCCTGTCAGATGGTTGAATTTCAGGATGATGACCATTTTTCAAGATGGCTGCCACTTTTGAGCCTTTTAAACCAATTCTTGCCATAAAATGTTTCCCATTTTCATGTCTTGGATGAAGTTTGTGTCACATCAAGGTTTTGGTCCAATTCATGCAACTTTAGACTGATTCACTGTACAAGAACCAGAAATGAGGATTTTGCTGTTGGTGAGTCTCAAACAACCAACTGAAAGGAGATGAAGACGGATAAAGTTCTGGTTGGATCCAGATTCCCTGAACGAACAGGAACTGACGGAACATGAAGGTTCCCCAGGGAACATCCGGGAAGAACCCGGAAGTTCTGCGGGAACATCAGCTGTTCCCGAATGTTCCCGATCCACCTGAGTTCTGTTTGACTCACCTGTCGGGTTCGCCCGTGTCTTCTGTCCGCGCGTGACCTGGGGAGCGCATGCGCGCGCCCGTCGGCATCTCTGATCTGCACGAGATTACATTCCAGTCAGCGTCACGCAAACATACCAGTTCCCACGGTCACGCAGGTTCCTGAGTGATGATTTTTTTTTTACATACCTCACGCAGAATTTCCCGCAGCTGCTGTCATTTCCATGAAGACACCGACATCTGGGCGCGCGCGCGGTTGCCGTGGAGACCGACAGGTCGCGCTTGGCCCGGGGCGCGTTCCCGAGTCCGTAGGAGACCACGCGCCTGGAAGGAGAGAAGATTAAATAAACATAACGGAATAAATAATGAAATATTAATAATAAATCTGCTTCTTATTACTGCGCCACAAACATTCCTGCGCATGCGTAAAACCCCAAACCAGTCTTGGTAAATTTGTCGTTTTGGACATTTTATTGCCATCATTGACATTTAAAATAAATTTCTATAATCTGTTCACGTTTATATAAAAATATAATAATAATAATTTTCTACCAAAATCATTTATTTTTGTTTTGTTTTCAATTTGAGCCTAAAAATCCATCAAATTTGACCGAATCAGAACCAAATGAAATGGACGTTATAAAATCGTAACAAGTTAAAATCCAGTGACTAAAAATACTTCAGATTTAAATAATTTAATCATCATTTTTCATATTTCATAAGATGAAAAATAAGATGAAAGCAAGAAGTTTTCTTTCAGGTATGAAATGGGAAAAAACGAAATAAGAGGAAAATTACAGTGAAATAGTTTGTTTACTTCCTGCGGTTCGGTCACATAGAGTTTGACTAAATAACAATAATTACGGTTTTTAAAAGTATCAAGTATTTAATTCAGCTTTTAAAACAGAAATTAAAATATTTTTCCTGCGTGCATCACTTGATCCACTTTGTTAATTATTGTTTCACTGAGCAGCTCAGATGTTCGGCTCAAAAACAAAAACTTAGTCTGGAGCTTTCAGCTCAAAGTGCCGCAGCAGAGTTTGGCGCAAACAGCGTCAGGTTGGTTCGGTCCGAACCTCCAGCTGCACTCACTCAGGTGTGTTGACCCAGATGATGTCCAGGTGGCAGAAGTAGACGCACTCCTTGTCCAGGAACGTTGCGCAGGAGCAGCGCTTGTTGCGCACATGGCGCTGCGCACTGGCAGGTGCGGCGGAGCGCGTCTCTGCGGCTGGCGCACACAGAGCTGGAAGGAAAGCAGAGAAACGGCGTGAGGTTCTGTTTGGTTGCTTTCTGCGTGTCGGAACCGTGTCAGCCGTCCGGACCCGCTCGGTTTACTGAGCATGCTCAGTGGGAGCCAGTTACCTGTGCAGAGCGTCACGCACAGCGCGGAGATCCAGAGTTTAAAATCCATCTTTTGTGAAATGAGGAATAATCCGCAGAGGAACCTGAGCTGAGCGCGAATCCTGGTTCTGTGGCTCCACATGTGCAGCGCTGCGGCTTTATAAGCAGCCTCTTCCTCCTCTTCCTCCTCTTCCTCCTCCTCCCTCTGAAGTTTGTTTGTCCCTGTGGGGTTTCCACTGCGCTGCAGCTTCCACCCAGCAGGCGGCGCACTGCCACAGACCCGAAACCAGAGACTTTATGAACCTGCAGGCTTCATTCTGGGCCACTTAGCCAAAAAACTGGATTTATGTTCAGGAGATGGAATAAAAAAACTAAAACTAAACCGATTTCACTCTTAAACATCATTTAGAAAAGATTGGGGGAAAAGTATAAAAAAAAGAGTAAAAACTAGAAATAAACGACTCTGTTCTTAACTATGTAAACCATAACTCCCAGTGTTCTTGCCATTCCCAGTAAACAGGTTCACAGTCTGGAACATTCCTCTGGTGCAAAAATGAATCCTAAAAATAAAATATGTATAAAATGCAGAGTTTCTGTCCTCTGCAGCTGCAATTCTGCAGCTTTTACATGCATCTGGATCACACTGCAAAAACACAAAGTCTGCCACCGTTTCATCAATATGAAGGAATTATTCACTTCTAACAATTATATCTTGCTGAAAAGTTAATTATAAACGAGTTTTATCTTATTGTAGGTGCAATAAGATATTTGGATTGGAAACTAGACTAAAATATTTGATAATATTTTGTGTTTTTGCAGTGCAGATTATTGGTTTGGTTCAGTTAAAGCAGGAATTCATGTAACAACTGCAGGACAAACAGCAGCAGGCTGACGAGTTTCATCCTTACTGGGGTAAAACCACTGAAACCAGTTTGGTTTCATCCATTTATCTGTGATCGTTTGATCCAAACTTCAACGTCACACTGGAGGAAACGACCAGCAGAACACCAGACATGGATCCTCTTTACAGCTACAACTTTTCCAGCGCTGCTGGTTTCTATCTGTTTAAAAGATTGAGTTTTATTGTGTCTGTCCAGCAGGGGGCGCTCTCAGCCAAAGAGTCGGTCCTTCCTCAATCTTCAAAAGACTTAGAAAGAAAATCCAACAAATCCGTGGCTGACAGAGATGTTTCTCTATTTCCTGGAAGTTTAATATTTAACTTTTAAATTTTTTTATAAATATTTCATTAAAAAAATAATTTGGGAGGAAAAAAAAAAACATTCAAAAGGTTTTAAATTAGATTTGAGAGTTTCAATTTGTCACAGGAGACTCTGTGGGTTGAAGTTGCTGCTGGATTTGATGCTAATTTCTGTTTATAAAGATGTTTTTAAGGAGAGCGCCCCCTGCCTGTGGTGGGAGGAACTCATTCATCTGAGAAAATAACTCCTCATCCTCACTGTGTGGATGAAGAGTTAACTGCTGAGCTCATCAGCAGTTAAACTGATATTTACAAAACGATGAATAAAGACAAACACAGCCATGAAAACGTTTTATTTAAAATTATTTTTTAGCTTTTAAACTGCCCTGAAGAGTTTAATGTGTGATTAAAGTGAGAAATTGATGCTAATTTCTGGATCTGCTGCAGTTTTCTTCAGATTGTCGCCCGCAGTGACACAAGTCCTCCTGCGGGGGTCGCTGTTGGGTTTGGATCTGGATGGATGAGTCACTGCAGAACGAGGCAATCAGCTGTAAACAACCTGAGCTGTTCTACCTGAAGCAATGCAGAGGTCAAAGGTCAGCTGCAGAAACTAGCCACCACACATCAGGAAAATCTGAATTTCACAGATTTTCCTGAAATGTTCAGATTGTTAGAAATTCAGATTTCTAAAACTGTCAAGTGAGCTTGAATTGTTTTTACGGCAGTGTGATTCGTCACATAGTGAATCTGGTGACGCCATCTTGAAAGGAGTTTTTATTTATCAATATGTGATTGATAATGTCTTTAATTGCCGTTCAGAAGAGTCAGAATGTGATTGTGTCGAGTCAAAACTCATCTTTAGTTGCCTGCAATGCCACACAGGTGGTCAAGTGATTTTATGATAACATGGCCTGCCATAGATGTACCTACCGGACCCGTCCACTCAAACAGGAGCTGCTGTTGCATTTTATTTATTCCCACTTTTTTTGGAGGAAATTACTTTAGGAGTATTTTTACTGTTTTGCATTTTAATTTTCAAACTTTTTAGACCAAAAATTCACCAAATTGTGTGAAAGTTCAATAAGTTTTATATGGAAAGAAAGTTTTTTTTTTTTTTGTCAGATTTTATGTAATTCATATAATTATTTTCATTCTAAAATACCAAACATTTCATATATTTCCTTTATATTTTGATCCGTCTGCTGATGTAATTTTTAAATGTTAAACATTTGATCAGTTACTCACTACTTTTTACCAAATACTTTTGTCTTAATTGAGTTACTTTTTAGACACTTGAAGTTGAATAAAAACTATTTTCACTAATTGTTTCGATACTGATGGACCAGTTATCATTCAGAATAATTTTAACAAAATCTAGTGCTGGAAAAAGTATTTACACCCTGACAAGTTTCTCCTGGTTCACATTTAAACGTTTAGATGAAAATTTAAAGAAAAACAGAAATCTGTTTTTAAATGCCGATTTAACTCAGTAACTGATCCAAACACGATGAGTGTGATGTGAGAAAGTAATTACGCCCCTAGAGGTCAGCGGCTGGCATCCATGAAGTCGTTTCTGTTTCTGGATGAACTTTGACCTGCAGAACTAAATCAGACACTTTGGAGGGTGTTCCAGCAGGAACAACCTCTTATACTGCAGCACATCGATTAGATTGAAGTCCATACTTTGACTAGGCCACGCCAAAAATAACCTACTGAGGCAGCCTACTTCATGTCGTCAGACTGGTTCTGTTTGGAAAGCAGTTTTATTCCAAATCAAACACTGTTACTGATAAATTTTCAGTATTTTATTGAATACTGAATATTCAATAAAATACTGAAGTATTTATCAATATTTGTCAATATTGATAAATATTGATATTTTACAATTTTAACATTGTAAAATGTTAAAATATTAAATTCCATAATGGTGTTTTATTTTGTAAATCTTTCATAGACTTTTAGTTTTTGTCTCCATTTCACTAAAGCCAATGAAATAAGTTGCTTTGCTAAATAAAAGTAAGAAAAAAAACATTATGGGATTAATAACTTAAAAAATAAGTAACCATTTATTTAAATATGTTTTAAGGAATATTGATTTGATTTTGAAAGAAACAGCTTTCCATAGCTCAGGCCTCTGTGTGGCTGATGAAACGAAATAAAAAATGTGGTTCAACACATTTATAAGGGGTGTAAATACTTTTTTGTACATTATGTACTTGTATATTAAATTTAAATGGTTTGTTTTTAGCTAAATGTTCTAAAACTGGTTTTATTAACCTTTTAACAGTTAATACTTCAATATGATTGTTTTGTTCAGTTTCTTCTAAAAGATGCAGCAAGATGTCAAAAAGCTTCATAAACAAATATTTACTGATACTGTTAAGAATATTCATACAGCAATGTAAAGCTACCATAATGCACATACCTATATAGACTTATGGATCAAAATGTGCACTACATGGATTTTTAATAAATAGCTGAACACAACATCTGTACACAAACATTTTGCCCCATAATCCATAAAGATTCACTCAAACATTAAGAAGTCCGTCGACGTTTACGGTCAAATTTTCCAAAATAAATCTGAAATAAACACAAACAACCAGCGGAATATTTACATGGAACTCCAAAAAGGCACGATCGTCTTTACAGCATGTACAAAACAAACGGTTGGTCGTCGGACGATGATTGCACGTAACAACATCAGCATCTGTGCTTTGGAAGGCGAGCCGCGGCTCGAGTGTTTCGGTCCTTAAAAGTGACGAGTACAAAAACAAGAGAAGAAGAAAAGGAGGCGGCGGCCTCAGGTGGCGATGACGAGTCGGTCTTCGTCGTCGCTGGACGCCTCGTTGTATTCGTCCGTCAGCTTGGTTGGGCCGGCCGGCGGTTCCGGTCTGTCGGCGCCGGCTGCTGGGTTCTGCTGGGGGGGGATCCGTCCCTCCTCCTTCTCCACTGGCGGCTCCGGTGTCGCTGGCGGCTTGGCGTCGGCGCCGGGCGTCAGCGGGCTGAGGGCGGACAGCGACGGGATGATGGCCGGCAGCGCGATGTTGACGATCTGCAGACCCGGCACCGGGTTCTGGGCGGCGCCCTGCGCGGCCGGGCCGGGCGTCAGGACCTGCAGGCCCAGCGCGGCGTTGAGCGTCAGGCCCGGCGCGTTTGCCAGTCCCATCAGGTTGAGCGTCTCCAGGCCCGTCATCGGGCCCAGCGGGAAGCACGGCAACATGCCGCCCAGCGCCGCCGGCCCGCCCTCCGCTTGGCCCGGGGAGCTCGGCGCCGGCAGCGGGCTGGCGGCCCGGTGGATGACCCCCACCGCCGGGATGGTCAGCTGGACCTGCCCGGTCTGCAGCGGGACGAAGGCGGTCACGCCAGCCGGAACCAGCTGGATCCCCCCGACCGGCACCATGCTGTAGGGCGACCGGGCCGGTTGCTGCGAGTGCAGCGGTAGGTGGCTGAACAGGTGAGTCTCTGCGGCCTGCGGCGCCGCCTGCAGGGGGAGCTGCAGCTGAGGCGTGTAGGACGTTTGGGTGCTGCGGTCCACCGGAGTGCTGGACTCACTGTTCACCGCTGGAGGTCCAGTATCCTGTGGAGAATCAGAACCAAGGTCAGCTGTGGGGTCAGAGTTCCTTCAGATCAATGAAACACAAAAATGAATACCAACACTCCTCCAGGGGCGGCTACGTCCCTGTAGCAGGAGGCTACATGTATTCCCTGCACTTACCAGCATTAGCCTTGGCTAGGCTCATTAGCATTCCTAGCACAGATAGATGTATTAGCCCATGCAAGGCTAATGCTAACATATCTGTGCTAATGAACAGCAGAGAAAGAAGGAAAACCAGTGAGTGACCAGTGTAGGCATGCTAGTTGTTAGCCTATCCAGGGCTATCGCTACTATCGCTTGTTACCCAGGGAACATAAAATTTAAGACATATATCTCCACAGCGATGTACGAACTTCATCCAGCCATCTGGTAATAATTTCACTTTCCCCTAATAGACGAAGTAAAACTACACAGCTAGCTAGTGTGTGTTAGCAGTGACTTAGCAGTAGCCTCAACCACCTGGGGTCATAGAACATTTGAAGACTCAAACTTTTGGTTGACAGAGAAAGTCTGGTAGAAGAGAAAAATACACCAAATTTATGAGATTACAGAAAAACTTTAAAACATGTGATTTATTAGACGCCAACTTGCTTTTTAACATAAATTTAAGGCTTTTCAAAGATGTGCAAACATCCTGGTTACCGATATCAAATCAGCCGCTTGCTACAGGAAAGTTGCCATCACTGCCATAGTCTTACTTTTGGCACTAATGCGTCTCCATACAGATTGCTGAGGTGGAGGGTTTGATACCTGGTGCCGCCTGAGAGGAGGGAGCATGAGCGTCTCACCTGGACCGGTCTGGAGCCGCGGCTTGGCGCCGGTGGACTAACGGGTCCGTCAAAGTCCGGGTAGTCGATGGACATCTGCCTGCAGGGCGACACGGGGCTCATCATGTGCACCGAGTCCGAGTCGGAGAGGCAGCAGTCGGCGGTGACGGGCGGTGGGGAGGGGGCTGGGGGGGCGGGGCCAGTCACCGGGACGCCGTCTGAGGGTTCGAGGGGCTTTGAGGGGAGAGACACGGCGCTGATGGACATCTGGGCGAGCAGCGCGCTGGGCGGGACGTCGGCCTCCTTGGAGGAGGCATGCTGCGGGCTGGCAGCCACCGAGGGGTTGGTGGACAGGCCCGACTCCGCCTGGCTGTCCTCCTCTTCCTCATCGTCGTTCTCCTCATCGTCAGGCCCGTCTGAATCGTCGCCGTCCGAGTCCTGGCGGTCGGTGCTGCTCAAATGACTTCGGTCACCTGAAGCAGAAAAACCTCATGAGTCGACATCAACACTGAATGTTTCCTGTCAAATGATGCAAACAGAGTTTGATTATTCAATGGTAAAAAAGACATTATCCCGGTCGTGGACCGGAGGAACGGACCGGGCCACTGATGCAGCGCAGCACCTCAAGGTTTTATCACACCAGCCCTGTTCAGTCCACTTCAACCCAACGCCAATCCGTTTTCCAAGAAAGTCCGGTTTAGTTTGTGAGGTGTGAACGCTAACCGACCTCTGACCTCTGGTCCTCCAAACCTCGGTCAGGGTTCCGTTGAAGTGAACTCTGGTTTGATTTGGACACGAACGCCAAGTGGACTACAGCGCAGGGCATTCTGGGTAAATACAACCTAAAGCTAACATGTTAGCCTAGCGCTAGCAGCAGAAATGGCTCCTGGTCTTTAGCTTAAGAGAAATCCTCCAACACTAAAATCTGACGCCTCCATCTTGTTTCCATCTGGTGAAACAGGAAGTTGCTCTCAGCGTCTTCAGAGGTTTTTGTGTCGTTTTCTTCAGTGGTTGTTGGTGCAGCGCCCCCACAGGCCAGGAGGGGAACAGGTTGCTCAAAGGGTTTGGATCATTTAACACAAAATGTAACAAATGTTGCAATTTTGGTTCCAATCGAACTGAGTCTATCGGACTATCAAGCGGGAAAACTTCATAAACTATGGAAATTTGAGTGAAGGTTGAGACTTTGCACAAGCGATGCTGTTGGGGCTCCAGTTTCCCCTGGAAAGATAACCATAGCAACAAGTGACTCAGCATCTTCTCTGGCTTTATGACTGCTGCACCTGTGGTTTAACACCACCTCAGCCTAAATAAAACAGTAAATAAACTGTAAGGAAGGATATAGGGTTTGGATTGGGATTAGGATTGGAAGCCCCTCAGCTCCATTACAGGCAGGGGAGGAAAACCAAACTGGGACCAGAGAACGCTCTCAGGCAGCTCGCTCTCCTTTTCTAAATTTAGACGTAGCAATTTCCTCTTTCTGAGCACTGTGCTCGCCGCCCACATGGCCTCCTAGTTACCAGAGGAAGAAGCTGCTTTTAGAGTTCCTAATTAGACTGAGGCAAAACTATTGATCCGCATAGCAACACCGCCGCCTCTCAGTCCTGCTGAGCGTTCTGCTAGAGAAGCCAGTCATGGCGTCTGAACATTAAGTCATCCAGTGGAGCGTCGTACCAGAGTCCTCTGCGTCCGGGTCGTCCACCGATCCGGCTGGCACCCCCATCTCCATGCACTTCTTACTGTGGGCCTTGGACTTCATGTGCTTGGTCAGGTTCCCTGCAGACAGAGCCAGAGAGAGGTTACAGGTGGAAGAGCTGGAAAGGAGCTTACATAATGGGGCGCTCTGTTCGGGAAAGCTGAGGAACTGATGAAGACATTTTTAAAGGAACGTGGGCTGCTGACTCTGGCTTCTGTTCTGCAGCGCAGCGTGGGAAGTTTGATCAGGACCGGTGAATCATAGCTGGAGATGGTGGAACCACATCTTTCATTTTTACAGCCTGGAACTGTTGGGAAGAGCTCGAGTCGCTCCGATAAAGTAAATGTGACGGCCATGGATCAGTCCAGCTTTCTCATCGAATCCAATCTAATTCAGATCAGTGGCGGAGCCAAGGGGTGGCAGGGGTGGCATTTGCCATTCCCAACAGAGCCCTTGCCACCCCTACTGCCACCCCACTGGAAATGGTCATTTTAAAATATAATACTTATAAGATCGGCAAAGATTTGCCAGGAAAACTGTAATTTCCGACTGTCCCTGAAGGCAGCCCGATGCAGTAGCAGCCTACGTGCTGCTCACTGACGCTGTTCATTGGTTAAGCTGACATGTGGTTCCTGCTTGATCCAAAACACACCCGCGGCTTTAGAGAACACCGTTGAGGAGTTTTGCAGGTATTTACAACACTTTACCGCTCAGCGGTAACCGCTGTGTTACCTTCCTAATGAGAGGCGGCACTTGTCATACATTTCTAAAAAGAAAAAAAAAATGGTTGTGCACCGCTCCGTAGTGCCTCGTTTATTATATTAGCCATGCTGGTGCTGATAGATCGTGTTTTAGACAGATTCTTTTAACATGTTTTAGTGCACATGCTGCCCTGTAATGTTTTATTCATTTGGCCAGGATATATCTCCCAGCTCTTGCTTGAAATGTGTGTGGTAAGAATATGTGAAAAACCATTAAGTTTTATAATGACTGAAATGTAAGTAGGCTATGTCATATGAAAGCTTTGAATTATAACCTAACTAGTTATATTAATTAATTTATTTTTAATTTAGTATTATTTTAGCTAGCTACAGAAAACTAAAAACTATAGTTTAAATAATAGTTAAAGTAGTGTTGTCTCTGCCAAACAGTCAGTCTAAATTCTAAAGTCTAAATTCCAGGCTGTCTTATTTTGTGTAGAGCCCAAATGAAGAGAAAAGGGAACATCTCCCAGTTCTTCTTAAAGAGGCAAAAACCAGGACCAGGATCTTGTTTGGTCATGGCAAATCTTTGTTAAATAAACCATTTTAATTTGAGTGTGTGTGAGAAAATATGTTTCCTTTCGTTCATCATTTGTATATGGATCCCTCTGATAAAGCTTTGCTCACCCTTTGGCCACCGCTTGAAAAAAAGTCTAGCTCCGCCACTGATTCAGATCTGAGGAGTTTGCAGCAACAACAAACATAAAAGCAGCTTTATGTACATACATTTAGTGGATAAATTTAAGCTAATTTATCGTCTACAACTGTCTGCAAAAATGAATATTTTTAGTGAATAGCAACTTAAAGACCTAGTATTCTGTATGTTTCTGGTACATAATGCAATTTTATAGCACAATCAACTAACTATGTTATCTTCAGTTGCTTTAAAAACTATCAAATATGTGCTAAAAAAATTTTACTCCCTTATTTAACGCCTTGAAAATGGGCCTCTGTCTCTTTAAGAAGCTCCTGCTCTTTCAGAAGCTCCACCTCCAGGAAGTCATTCAAACATGGCTCCTCTATTAAGCCTTTAACAAAGTTTTTTATCAGCATTGCTCTGAGAAGCAGCTCCTATAATGAGCTCAATAGTTCCTCCCATTGCTAATTGCTGCTGGCTAGTCTGAAGGAGCTGAGTTGCAGGGGAGGGCTCCTCTGTGAGGAGGAGCTGCGCCTTGGAGGCGGGGCTAGGTCCACCTAGACATTTTGAGGGATTTCTCAAACATGCATAAAATAATGGAGGCAACAGTCCAGGAATAAAATGAGAACATTTCTGCCCCTTTAAGAAGATCAAAAGCTTAAATTAGTCAGAATTATTCACATTTATGACCTTCATATATTGAGTCACTCACTTTTATAAAGTTTATTCCAGCTCTGCTTCTTGCCTGTGTTTTATTTTGGTAACGCCCAAAGATCCTCACTTAGCCCACTTTAAAAACTTCCTGGATACGGCCCTGCTCAGGAGCCTGAGGTTTGCATTTCATATAAACAATATTCAGGCATTCGCACCTTTAGGTATTTTAAATGTGACGCACTAAATTAAAACTCACTCAAACGTATGATGAGCGCTAATAAATAACTTTAATAATTCAAACTGTTTGTTCTGCTTCTACCTCTGTGCCACAATCCGTACCGTGATGTGAAGTCACACACAGACCTGCTGAGGAAAGTTGTTACCATGGAGACGGTTTTAAATCCTAAATGATTCAGCTCCCAGTCTCTGCTCCAAGACCAACGCAACTACCGCAGACTTTGGTCACATCAGCACAATAATTCTTCTGTTTTTTTTCATTGCAAATGTAGCAGATTTGTTACATGCAGAGCGCTGAAGTTTTCAGGAGTTTATTAATGGCAATATATTTATAATCCATATAATATATTTGCAAGGTTAAACTAGAAACACATCGGCCAACATGTCTGATAATTTTAAGTTTTTTCAGACAAAATGAATTTATGTCTGTAATATGTATGAACTTTTGCAAACACTGCAACTCAACTTATTACCTTGCTTGAGTCCAGCACTCTGGACAACAAGCGTCTTTAACAATGGCCTTTTGAAGCTGTGACTGACTCTCTTCTCCAGAACATTTCTGATATAAAAATCCTGGGGTGCTGCAGAGCCCAGTCCTGTCACAGGTTCAAGTCCTGGCCTGATGACCTGCATGTCTCAATAAAGTAGAGCCAATAAAACCTTAAAAAATAAATATATAAAAATGGATTTATTGGTCTGACATGTAAACCTGTTTTCTGAGAATCTGCTTTGCTAACAAGTAAAAAAAGGTGAAACCCAGACAAACATTTATCGTCTCCTCAGTCTGAGGCGCTTACCTTTCGTCTTAAAGGAGAAGTTGCAGTGGACACAGTGGTACGGCCGCACATCCGAGTGGGTGCGGATGTGTTTGCGCAGCATGCTGGGCTTCTTGCAGCGAATGCCGCACTCCTCACAGATGTATTTTCCTCGCCCACGGCCGCGCACGTACACATACTCCTCGTTAGATTTGTATCTGTGGGTTTTCAGGGTCACAATGAAATCCATGAGGCGACAAGAAAACCTCTGCGAAGAAAATCACAGAGCAAGTCTTACCCGCCGTCAAAGATTTTGACGCGCCGTGGTTCTGCTGAAGGCGTCACTTCCTTGTCTGAATCGTTACTGGTTTGAGGTTCTGGTTGGAGTTTAGCTCTCGGTTCCGTTGACACAAACTTCTGGGCAGCCAGAACCTAAAGGAGAAAGTCATAAATTTATTCAATTGAATAAAATCAATTGAATGATTTTATTCAATTGATTTTGAATTGAATAAAATCTACAAAGCTTAGCATAGCTAAGCTATGCAAACCCTAAAGTACTAACCATAAACGCTAGCATCGCCAACACCAAAGAGTTACGTGGAGCTAATGGATAATGCGCTAATTTCAACCATTCATGTTTCATTGACACATCTACCCGTACGGTTTGCGCTTCAGGAAGTGATTCTGTGGAACAGACCTTTCACTCATAATTTGAGTTTTATAGTTGTTTTGTGTTGCTAACTCCGTTGCTGATTTAGCCTAGTTAGCATGGTCAGAAAGCATGCAGGACATCAGTAGATTTTAATGTGTTTACTGGTGCATGCTGGGTACAGAACAAACGTTTTCTGAAGCGCATCATCGTTGGAGAACATGAGGAACATTAACAGAAACGCTCTCAAAGCAGTTCATGTGTGTTAATTTTTACATTAATTTGTTCCTTTTTTACAAACAAAAGAACGTGATGAGAGGAAATGAAACTCCTGCGTAAACAAAATCAGAACATGAATATAAACGTCTAATTACTATCAGAAATAACAGTTAATAAATAGCCCAGATGGTGAGTTTTGGAATACTTTGCTGTTTTAACTTTCATTTGAATAAACAAACCATCAGGTGAAAAAGTTACAAAAGTGCTAAACAAAAGCTTAGCTACGTGATTAGTGTGCGATATTTTAAAAAGGGACTCACCCGGGGCATGATGTCCTTCAGTTTGCCGGAGTACGACAGGATGTCCGACTTCCCGCTCGTCTTTATAGCAGAGGTGTAGTGGATTTTCTTGGAGCTCTGCCTGGAGTCAAAAAGAGACATCACCATCTTGGTGGGTAGCCCCAGGGGGTTGGGATTGTTGGGGTTTACAGTCCAGGAAGCGTAAGCTGATGTCTTCAGGCCAGTCTGCTGGACATGCAGAGGTTTTCTCTTCATCAGGAAACACCATGTGAAGGTGGTAGTGGTCTTTAAGCTGGGAAAAGACAGGCGGTGGGTGTCCTTGGTGTTCACCATCGATACCGATGTGGTCAGTTTTCCCTGTCCGGAATGGAAACTAGCAGGTCGGATCAGGGATTTGGCCGTGGACCATCTATGCTCCTCAGTTTTCTCCTGGGGCTTTAGGGAGGTGTTGGGCACGGAGGTGTCCTGACTCCCTGTCGTAGTAGTGAGAACAGCCTCTTCCGGAATCACACTTCCCTTGTCTTTTTCCAGTCCAGAACCATCAGGTGACATGGGTTTCACGTCATCTGTGGCCTCCGAGTCCTTCTCAGAAGGTGTCTTAACGTCAGGCAGAGGAGGCGCTTCGGTCTCAATGGGGCTGTCCGCCGGTTCTGTTGTGCAAACCTGTCGGACGAGCATCAGTTTCCTCTGTCGTGTCACCTCAGACATCTTTGAATTGAGATAACTAAGTGATCTTCCATCTGTCAGACAAGCCACCCCATGCTCATCCTTGGCCCGTTTCTGGTGCTTCTCCATGTAAATGTCCAGACTGTTGGCAGGGGAAAGCATGCGCTTACTGGAAGCAGTGGGTTCTTGCTGGGGGCAAAGTGTTACTGAAGCCAGTTTCTGAGTGCAGAAAGAAGGAACCTGGTCTGGATGATTTGGAGGAATGTCTTTCTTTGCTGTCAACACAACCTGGGGGGTGGTCTCGACAATGCTGTGAGATGATGACGGGCTGCTTTTATTGGACAGGGAGGAAGGAGGGTGCATCTGCTCATGAGTGATTAGGATCTGCGGCAGTGGAACAGGTCCTGGTTGATTCTTCTGCTGCTCGGCTGCCAAGACAACTGTCTGGGTCTTGATATCAGAGGCTTGCTGACTGGCAACAAAAACATTCTGTATTACATCTGATGATTTTGGAATGGTCAGCATGGGATTGGCTATTGGAATAGTTAAAATTGGCAATGCGATCTGAGTCCCCTGCGCACAAGAGAAGGAGAATGTTTGGCTTGATCTCTGAGGGCACTGGAGTTGATATTTGGGAACGAAACATTTCTTCTCTTCAAAGACGGACGTCTTGTTTTGGACACTTTCCCGACCCACTGTGATCTGGCTGAGCGGCTGCTGGATCTTCTGGGTAATTTTCACCCTTGACGTTTGATGCCAAGGGTGTGGAAGACCATGGACCTGTGGCAGCTGAGTCGGACTTCCTAGATTAATACTTTGCACCATTTGCTCATTCTTTTGCAGGGGTGCCTCTGTAGGATGAAGGATGAATGGCTGAGCTGTGGGGCGTCTACTAGATATGTGAATCTGCTGGGATCTGTTCTGGGGAAAAGAGCTGACGTTTGTGATGGGAGCTTTGTCTGTAGGAATGACTATTTTCCGCACAGGCTGCTGGCTTTCTGGGCCAATCTTTAAAGACATCTGTCGAACCAGTGGCCCACGCCTCCTTTCGATAAGCGGTACCTGGGAGAGTTGTCCAGTCTTTGGTTGAGCAGCAGGTGACAAAGACATGCTGGGTGACACATTTCCACAATCAAAGGACTTGCTACGATAATCACTTGAAATCTCCACAGAGGGCTGTGTACAGGTGATTTGCTCAGATGCGGCACGTCTCATGATTCCAGGCACACCAAGGGTGTTGAAAGCTGCTGACAGACTTTGGGTATCCGGGACTTTTCCAGAACTCTCAGCTCTGGACGGACTTTCAGATTGAGAGAGCTCATCTCTGTCGAAAGAGGCAGAGATGCTGGAACAACGAGAGAGACTGCTATCCCTGCTGAGGCTGCGTGAGAGAGTAGACTCAAAGCTGGATTCCCCTGAGGAGTGATCCATCTGAGCCAATCGAATCCTTTTCTTTTTTGGAGGAAGTTTCTCTGCCGGTAACTTTGATAAGCTCTCGCTTCTCTGAGGCCAGTTGAATTGATCTGGAGGCTTGTCTGCTGGTTCGGCAGCCTGGGTCTCATGCTCCCTGTCTGAATCCTCTGTCACTAAAATCTCAGGGACCTGGATGTTGCTTTGGCGAACAAGACGAGACTGATGGACAGGCGTGGAGTTAACACTAAGCCTGCCATCATTGCTTTGCTCGTTTCTTTGGTTTCCATAATCAGTACTGGAGGATTTGGTCATTTTTTCATGGTAGGTCTCGGCAGAGCCAGCTGCTGCTCCTTCTATGTTGGCTTCACTCAGGGAATCCTTCTCCATGGTTATAACTGGAGAGACCCTATCCACAGAGTCCGTCTCGAATGAGCTGTGGCTGGTCAGAGAGTTGGTGTGTTTAATCACTGACGTCCCACTGCCCTGCCTGGGTAGCTCTCCCTTCACCGAGCTGCTGTTCTGGGTTTCTCTAATGGGCGATAGTCTGGAATCTGTATTCATCCCTCGTGCTACAAGTTGGATCTGAGGTAGCTTTGGCTGGTTGTTTTTGGGCTGGACCTCTACTATTAGAGCATGTCGAGAGAACGTCCTGTTAATACGATCTATTGGAGACTCAAAACTAACTGAGCATGGTGGGTTGGTGTCAGTTGGAGACTGATCATCCTCATCACCGACACTTTTCATTTTCCGCCTCTTCCTAATTGATGTCTGTTGATCCAGTATCCCTGAGCCGATTGTTGACCTCGGGATAATTGGGTGTTGTACGCCGACATGAAAAACATCTTGATCACTTTCTTTAACAACCACCGGCTTGTTCTTTGGGGCACGAAGCTCTGAGCAGTAGAATTTCTTATGAGTTTCGAAGTTCTCCAGCTTCCTGTACCGATTCCGACAGGTTTCACATTCATACATTGTGCCTTTGTTTTGTTGCGGCTTCTTGTTTCTGTCCTGACCGTGTTCAAATGACTTGCTCCTCTGCATCAAGTCAGCGGAGATGCTCGGGCCGTGATAGCCCTCATCCATGGAGCGAACAGAAGGGAGGCCATGACCCTCACTTGTGGAAAAATCTTCCACTGCTACCTGTCTGACCAAAGTGCGAGAGTGCATGGCAGGGTTTGGAGTTGGTGGCGCTGATGAGAATACCTCATCATTTAGGGAACCAATTTTATCATCAAAGGATTGACAGACCCTCAGAGGGTGGGGGATGGGAGCAACGTTGACAGGTAGGGCTGAATGTCCATGTGTGGTGGGCATGGAGTTACTTCGTGTTATTGGCAGACAGTCCATTGGAGGGTAGGGGGAAGGAACGGATAGCAGAAACACTGGCTTTGACTTGTCTGTGGGGGTGAATGGGGATTTAGGGATGTCTGAGCTGGAACTCGACCGCCTTCCCATTGGTTTTAAATCAAACTGAAACGAGTCTTTGAAGATGTATGACTTTGGGGAGTCAATGCTGCCTCTTCTGGACAGAGAGGTCCTCCGTGGCTTAACGCTATCCAGCTGTTTGTTATCCACCACTGCTTCATTGTCGGATATCAGCTTTGAAATGCGCTCTTCCAGGGAGCGGGCACTGGCTTCCAGTGGTGGCCGCATTTGTCTTTCTGGGGGTCGTGTTCTCTGCTCAGTAGCAACATGCATTACAGTTGCAGCCAAGGCAGAGATGCTGGGAAGCGTATTCTTGGCAATGTCAGGGTCTACTGGGGGGATTATCTTCACAAAGGGACTTGTGGGGCTCATGGCCTGGTCGGCGCTTTCAGAGCGAGAGAAGTAACCAGAATCTGTGCTTCCTAAACTGCGGGGACTGAGCAAACACTTGGGCTGCTGCTGCTGAGAGAAGTCTGTAGCTTGCTGCCGCTGAAGTTGAGCATGCCCACCCAACAGGGGAGACTTGCACTGCTGGTCTTCGTCCTCACTTACAGTGTCCAGTGAGGGATTTGTGCCTTCCACCTCCTTCAGGGAGGACAGAATGCCTGATCTCAGATTTGTAGCCTGAAATTCTCTTTGCCTTTGAGCAGCAGCTTGCTCAGGTGCAGCACCTGTAACTCTTGGACTATCTGCCCTCAGAGGAGACGCGTTAACCGGATACACAACAACTTTTGGAAGAGCTGCCGTCACTTTAGGTTCGTGGGCCCTCCGACTAGGGGAGGATCTTACTGGTGAGTTCAGCTCTACGGGTGTAATGCCTGCACCCTGCAAACTATTCTCAGAGGAAGCAGCTGTGCAGCTCTGCGCAGAATCTGGATCCAGGTCGGCAGTGCTACCTTCTTCATCACTATCAGCACTCTCCTCTGCCTCTGAGTGTGTACCAGCAGCTTTGTCCGATTCTTGAGACAACGATCCACCTCCGGATTCAGAGCGTGCCATGAGCCCCAGCTTTATAGCGTGAGCGTGGGATTTCTTGTGTTTGTATAAGTTGCTCTTGGTTTTGAAGGAAAAGCCGCAGGTGACGCAGGGATATGGGCGCTCTCCTGTGTGAGACCTGATGTGTTTGAGCAGAACGCTGGGTTTTGCACACGCTCGGCTGCAGTATTCACATACATACTTTCCGGGCTTTTTAAGTTTTTGGTCCTTGGCGACCTGCTCAGCACCGAAGTTCATGACAGTGGTCATTTGCATCTGGTTGCTGCTCGGCGTTACTGGAACCTGAATGGTGCTGGGAACACTGGCAGGAATAGACTGGCATGTTTGTGCTACTGGGGGTTGGCTTTGGGGCAAAGCATTGGAGCCCATTGGAGCTGGTGGTCCGGTGCTAAAGTTCATGTGCAAACTGGGTTTTTCTGAATTTGAAGCAACTGGCATAAACTGTGGTGCACCCTGCTGAGACGTCTGCAGATTTCCCTGCAGACCTGCTGCAATGCCGATGACGTTCCCCTGTTTGTCAATGTAATAGGTCTGCATGTGGGGAGGCTGCGTCTGGAGACCTATGTTGACTGCAGGGAGAGGAGTTACTCCCCCTCTGAGCTGAGAGTAGAGAGCAGCAGGTGGTTTATTGATGGCCATGGCCTGCGAGGGGCTTTTCCTCTCAGTCAGCGTGCTGAAGTCGGGCTCCATCGCTTTCAGCAGGACGTCCAGAGAGTCGCTGCTGCGGTACGACTCTCCCACGAAGCCGGGCTCTGGGCTCTTGCTGTCTTTGGCAAGAGGCTCTTCGGCAGTAACCTGCGGGCTCTCCTTGCTGTCCGAGGGCCCACGCGACGGAGGCCTAGAAGACGTCCCCTCTTGCTTCACCTTCTCAGCATCAGAAAAATAGGACCCCTCCTCGAGGGATGCTGCAGTTCGTACAACATTTTCTGGGTCTTCTTTTCTGTTTGGAGATGTTGGTGGGTTGCTGGAGGGGAAGGAGGAACGGCTCGTGTCTTTAGGAGACGAGTCGTGGGCTGCAGCTTCACATGATTTTGACTTCAGGGGTTTCTTCACAGGAGATTTGGGATTTTTCTTCAGCTGATTTTCTCCAACAACTTTTTTCCTCTTCAGGCCTTTTATGCCGTCTGCAGCCCTCTGACTGCTCTCAGACGCGCCTGTGGAGACAGAAACAAACACATCGTTGGTTCAGGTCAACTGTCCTTCAGTGTTCTACAGTCCTGACCAGAAAACAAAAATACGCTTCGTCAGCTGAAAATCTGAGTCACCTCCAGATCAGCATCATAACCGAAGTTCTTTCCTTCGACTCGACTAATTTGTTACAAAATCTGAAAAAGAGATTTTCATAAGAAGACTCTTTAAAGATTTATTAAAGTTTCTGTCGTGTCTAACACTCGTTCTGGTTCTGAGAAGCAGCTGATCAGAACCCTGCAGCCTCAGCGCCGGGCCGGGCCGGGCCGGGCTTTTTCAGGACACGGTTACGTAACGCTCGCTGTGCTCCGTCACAGTTTCCTGGCCTGTGATGGTGTTTCCCAGGATGAGCTCAGGGGGCCTTTAAGTTCTGTAGACATAATTAGATTAAGGAGTGCCTGATCTTCTCTAACTTAATCTGTTCTTCAGGCAAGCTGTGCAGGAACCCTCAGCAACAGAGAAACACCGTCTCTGAAACTGAGACACAAAACAGGAGCATCAGGCAGGAAACATCTCCTGGTCTTCATCTGCCTGCGCCGACCAACAGGACTGGTTTTAATGGTTTCATCACCAATCAAAGAGAAAATATGTGTCAGTGTTTTACTGCAGCCTTCAGGATAGATTAACATCCCTATGCCTGCTTTCTTTCATAAACCAAATCTAAACATGAAGGAAAACAGTTTGTTCAGGAAGTGAGGAAATAAAAACTAGATGGTCAAATAAAAAGCTTTTTTTTTTTAAACTCAAACATTACTGTGGAAGTTGAAAAAGCAGCTTTCAAAAGAGGAATAAATCTGTCCTAACCAACCTGACCTTGTGTGGAAAAGTATTCAGCCCCTAAACCTGGTAACTGGTCGTTTCTCTCTCTGCAGCAGCAGCAGTTTCTAAAAACTTTAACCTCACTGGGAGAATCATGAATAATAATGCAGGTTCCTGATTTGGGTCAACATTTTCTATTTATTTTGGTCTATAAAACAAAATCGTTCTCCAAAACATTTCAACATTTCTCTGATCCAAGAAAGTTTTAGTTTGAAAGTCTCTGGATGTTTGGTTGGTTCTTACCTTCCTGTGAACCTTTGGGATCCTTCAGCTCCTTTTGCGCCTCTTCGATTTTATCTGCAAGAGAAGCAGAGACACGTTATCAGCATGGAAAACACCCAGCTCTGGTTCTGGTTCTGGTTCTGCCTGGTTCCAGCATGCAGCAGGTCAGCAGCCTGGTTCTGACTGACCGTTAATGTTCACTAAGCGGTTCTGATCCAACCGGATACAGATGCCCAGCCCGGTTCAGAAGTTCTGCTCCAGGTCTTCCATTGCTGTAATCTGTGGTTCTGAACTGGTTCTGGTTCCGAACTGGTTCTGGGTCCAGTGGTACTAACCAGCACTGGTACCATAAAGCTCAAACTCTCAGCTGGACCAGATGTAGATCAGGTAGCAGAACCAGAACCAGCGCCTCCATTCCAACAGGAAATATGACCCATTATGACAGGAAGTTCAACACGCTGCGACAGGAAGTGGGACCCGTTACGGCAAGAACCATCCAGGCTTAGATCTTTACATCTTACACTCGTTTATCCTCCATCGGGTTCTATCTGTAGGTTCTGTAGAACCAGAACCGCTGAACTTCATTGTGTCTGTAAAACATTAAATCTGAACCCGGATATTTTCTGGAGGAGTGTTGGATATTTGAACCAACATGTTGTTAAACTGGACCGGTTCTGACAACCCGACTCATGAAGTACCGACAAACCCAACAAAGGTTCTAGGAACTTAAGCTGGTGCTGGTCTGGTTCAGAACTGGATCAGTTCTGCAGGAGAAACCAGAAACAATGTGTCTCCTTTTCATTTAAATCTGAAACTCTTCAGAAAAGAGGAACATTTTCTCCTCCAACCAGGAAACCCTGAAAACCTCCTGGAACAAAAACGCTCCTTCACACACAAACAGCGTCAGGAGGAAAGAAAGCAGGATGTTCCCAGATTCCCAGATCCATGCCAGGAAACTCTGGAGTGGAGGAGGTCAGTGGATTGTCATCCTGCGTGTGTGTGTGTGTGTGTGTGTGTGTGTGTGTTACTACAGGCAGAGCCTCCTCCGTCTCTCTCCAGCGATTACATAACGCCGTCCCCACCCTGCGCTGCAAAACAAAGGCTTCCTGCCAGCAGAAAACCAGCGACCAGCGTTTGTTTACAAAACGCAGAGACAACGGGAAGCTTCTGCTTCAGGGATCTGAAACACACAGCGGATCCCTGAAGCACACAGCGGATCCCTGAAGCACACAGCGGATCCCTGAAACACACAGCAGATCCCTGAAGCACACAGCGGATCCCTGAAACACACAGCGGATCCCTGAAGCACACAGCGGATCCCTGAAGCACACAGCGGATCCCTGAAGCACACAGCGGATCCCAGGACGGGCAGACCAGCTGTAAGCACGGTGGTGGAGGGATGATGGTGTGGGCTTGTCCTGCAGGGTTCCAGCTCGGACCAAACCGGGTCGCCAGCAGAACCAGGAACCCAAATAGCAGCGTGTTGTTAAAGCTGCCATTAAAAATGCAAGCATGTGGCCTAGTCAAAGTTCAGACGTTCAAAGAGCCAAGCCGAAGCCGTCCACCACGGATTCCTGATGGCCGGATCAAACTGCAGATCATAACAGATTAGAAACTGGAAGCTGATCTGATTTTTCTGCAGCTCCTCATGTTTGTTTACTTGGACTGGATTTTTCCCGCCAGGTTCAGGATGAGATCCGTTCAATAATTCAGAGACGAGGTGGGAACAAATGTAGAAGGAGAATAAAAGGTGGAGCGCTGGAGTTTGAGCCGACCTCGCTCTGCTGCGAGGACGTGAACAGAATGCAGAGCGCCGGCCCAAACCTGCAGCTCTCAATAATGCATAGAGGGAGCGAGAGGCGGGTCCGGGTCCGGGTCCGGACGGGTCCGGGTCCGGGCGTCGCCCGAGCAGCAGCAGCTGCTGCAGCAGCAGCAGCAGCAGCAGGCATCTGGTCGTGGCTCCTCTGCAGAGGTTGGCTGCTGAACGCGCTGCTGCCCCCGCAGGAAGCTGCAGGCCGCCGATTACGGGGCCGCGTGGGCTCCCAGTTAAAACCTGAAATAACGAGAAGCGGCGCGGCGAGGAGAGCGTGGGGGAAGAATATGAAAATCAACTCCTCCAGCTCCCTCTGACTGCAGCTGCCACAATTATGAAACATTTGTAGAGGAGATGCTGCCGTAGCATCACTGCAGCTAACAGGTCAGAGCGTTTCTACGGCTCTGCTCTGACAGAGAGCAGGAAGTTTTCAGGGTGGGTTTAGTTTTCAGTTTTCCACCAATGAAGTAATAAATAAAACTTCACATCTGCCAGCAGAAACATGATTTCCAGCAGTGATCAGTCTGAATCTGTGGAACCATTAAAACCTTCAACAGCAACCATTTATATGAATACCTGTGTAAATATTATTATTATTATTATTATGTTCTGGATGGTCACTGATCCATGTAAGGTCAGAACTATCCATACAGCCTCACTAATGACTGGCTAAACTGAGGTAAATGTTCTCATCCTTCCACTAATAGAGAATAACTTTTACCAACTTAACATTTAAATTCTCCTAAATAAATTACTCCAGATGAATCGAAAGCACTATTTAATTTATTTGGCTGTTTTATAAAGTTCCAGCTGAATAAAGTCATAAATATTTGGGTTTTGGTCACCAACTGAAGAGTTCTTCAGTGTTTATATTCATGCTCTTATTTTGAAGTCTGGTTTTGGTTTCCTCTCCTCAAATCTTCCTGCTTCTGTCAAACAGCTGAAAACTTCTGAACAGAAACTAGGTGGCGCTGTCTCCGTAAGGAGCCACCCGGACCAAGCATGAGGCGACAGTGGTGAGAAACAGGAAGGAACGTCCACCAGAACCCCTGCTGGGAGCACCGTGCGGTACCAGCAGAACCAGAACAGATTTGACTTTATATGTTTTTTTTACTGAACCAGTTAACGATTAATCGATTACTAAATTAGTTGTGTCAATAATTGATTTGTCCCGATTTGCCTGATCAATCGTGTTGCAGTCAGAACCAGAACCTGCAGGATGTTTCAGCCTCCAGTAAAGGTAGATTTTATCTGCCGTGTTTTTGTTTCTGCAGGGAGCTGTTGCTAGGCAACCAGTAGGAAGTATAAAGGTCCCGTTTCAGGAAATGGCCTCCCAGTTCACCCATTAAAACCATCAACTGTCAAATTTTACTTTCCCTTCAAGTGCAACATAAAAAAACCGTAGCAGTCGCTGAACCGGTCCGGACCGGACCAGACCCTGCAGCTTCCAGAACAAACAGCTTCAGCGGGTCGAAGAGCTGCAGCAGCTTTGGACCCAGCCCACTCCACTGGAACCAGAACCACTGGGACAGAACAAACTAGGAGCACTGGGAGCTGTGGGGCTCCGCCGATCCGCTGCGACAGCACCGCCTGCTTCCTGTCTTTGTTCAGAACCTTACCTCCACCGATCGGACCAGAACCGTCCCAGAAACTCCAACAGGAACCAACATGCAGAACCAGCCGGTGCAGAGCAGAATCTCTTCCTCTGGGTTCTGGGCTCTGGACTCGGTCCCGGGACCGACCCGCTCCGTGTTTCCTGCCTGTCAGCTGAGGCGGCGCCGCGCGGTTTCCTCTGAGTGACGAGGAGGGGAATTCCTGTAAGGTCTGCGGTGAGAGGGGGGCGGGCCCGGCAGAACCCGGCCCGCAGCGTCACTGAGAGCGACTGCGGCACCTCCAGGGGATCCTCCTCCTCCTCCCTCTGCTGCAGGAGGATCCACGGCCCGGCCCGGCCCGGCCTGCTGCTTTCACTTCCTGTTTCTCCACCAAGCTGCTTCTGCTCAGCTGCACAACTCAGAGTTTTCTTGATTATGCAACCGGCCCGATCTGGCCAGAACCGGACCAGAGCAGATGAATCATCTCTGGGTCATTGTCACGCTGCTGTAAAGTTACAAAACAAACTTTGCAACATCTGCACAGTTGGAGGATTAGAGCAGAGCTGCACCAACCGGGCCGTGACTGGTTCTGGGTCACAGCTAAACACCTAAAGTATCGGCCGGGTTCTGCTGAGCCGCTGGATCTGACAACCCATCAAAACTCACTGATGTTCACAACGCCGAGGCAGAAAGACGGCAGCAGTGATGTCATCAAACTGAACATAAAACCAAAATAACAATATTAACAAGGTGGGGACAGGAAACCCTGTTGCTGTGTAAATAGACTTCAAAATAAAAGCATGAATATAAACATCTAACTACTCAACAGATGCTGAACTTTATTCCACTGAAAGTTTATAAAATATCCAAATAAATTAGCACCTTAGAATTTATTCTGAAAAATATATTTAAGGAAAGCTAACTGGGATAAATGTTTTAAAAATTAGCAAAAATACTAAACAAGACATAAAGGCTGTTATTAGCAGATTAGCAAAAATATGCCGACTGCTGTTAGTTTCTAGGCATCTATTAGCAGGTTAAAGGTTAAAGGTCATGACAGAGCATTTGAAAACACCAACCCAGAGTTTGGATCAGAACATCCTGGATCCGGTTGGACCTGCAGCACAGTTTGTTTACATCCTGAATCCATTGACGGGATTTTGGGGTTGTTTAGCCGTTTAGTTCCAGAGAAGCTAAATATTTACGCCACACTGCAACTGCTGACTGTGTGCAACATCACGGCCGTTTTGGATCATCGTCCCGCTCTGTAATCAAGCAGCAGAGCCGGGTCAGCGGGAGAACCGGGCCACGACTCATCCAGCAGCTTAGCGCTGAGTCAGCGCGGCGGCTAATGACGGCTGAGCCGCGCCGAGGGAGTCCAGCCGCTCCGTCAGGGTCACACTCATTCAGCTCCCTGGACTCAGGGCAGTCCAGAACCAGGCCAGGACCAGACCAAAACCAGGACCAGGACCAGACCCAAACCAGAACCAAAACCAGGCCAAGACCAGACCAAGACCGGGATCAGAACAAAACTGGGACTAATATCCAGATTCACTTGTCAGCAACTGAAAGTGGACTACCAAAATAAAAGCTTGTTTTTTGTTTTTTTTTAACAAAAGTTTTAAAGGCCCTAAGATGTTAACCAATGGATCCTCAGCTAAACGATACATCGTTTAATTTGCTCTGAGCTAGCTAAATGCTTAGCTCAGACACATTTATTTAGCTAGATATTTAGTTTAGAAGTTAAATATTTAGCTATCCCAATGAGTGTGACTCAAACATCATGATCCACAGGTTAGTTTATGGGTCAGAATCGGACCAGTCCATACAAATCGGACTTCAGACGAGAATTAGCTTATGCTCTAATCTGATAAACCAATCAAATGGTGACATTTATTGGTTGTAAATAAAGTTTATTAGTACTAAAATCTGTTGGATCTGATTGGAATAAAACATAATGCTACTAAGTTAAATTACACACAAGAAAATAATATTTTCTGCTGAGTTTTCATTACCTTTGATCTTTTTTAATTCTGCACCTGAAAATGAACTAAAAGTATGAAAAGCTAAAAGTAAACAATGGTCAACTAATACGTAGAAAACGCTCCACCAAAACTAATTAAAACTAAATGAATTAGACAAAAATAAAACTGAACTCAGATGAAGAACTGAAACCCATGATGATCCCGGTTCTGAGTCGGTCCGAACCTCGGCCATGGTTTGGTCAAACAGAACCACGAACCTCAGCTGCCGCAGAAACAGAAACAAATCTCCTTACAAACCGATCAGAACTGGGCTCAGTTTGGGTCCAAAACACAAACAATCAAACGCCTGATGGAACAAAGTTCTGCTAGGTCCTGATTTCTGATCTAAATAACAGAAACGCTGAAAGCCCGACCCGACCCGCTCCGACAGAACCGCCTCTGACCTCGTGTCAGCTGTGCTGCAGGTGAATCACCTGCACAGCTGCAGATGTTAATTATCATCATCATAAGTCGTTCCAGTTTTCACCCAGAGGAAAAGCTTCAGGTCAGATGAGTCGCATGTGAATCGAACAGAAAACGAACTGTTCAGTTCAGCTTCTCCGAAAACATTCAGACGAGTCACAAATGAGTTTAATCCGTTAAAGTCAGATTATTTATGCTTCAATGTGTCCAGTTTTCTTCCAGACACTCGGCGGTCACAGAGATTAGGGAAGAGTCTTAATCGATTATTCTGACTGTTAGTCAATTGCTCTGCTGATTATTGATGATTAATCAACTTCACTATCAATCAGACAATTAATCAGTTTTTCTAACAATTAATCGAGTATTTGGATTGTAAATTGGCACATTCTAAAGATTTTACAAAGTATTAGAAATACTTAAAATGCAAATAAATCATTAAATTCCCCTTCATTAATTAAGAAAATAAACATTTTGCTGCCTAACAGTAAGAACGTTCCTCTAGGGAACCGATCAGCTGGTTCATTAATCTGAACCCGGAGAATCTAAATCTGATTCTAGACCAGTTCTGGCTGGAACAGATTTACAGAAGAAGAAAGTTTTTAGATGCCGATTGGCAGCAAGAGACACGGCTGTGATGCAGGAATCTGACAGGATTGGGTTTGAATCTGACCGGCAGCTGTGGCTGCGTTTGGTGCCGCGTCGCTGCGGCGAGCTTCCAGGAAACGAGACGCGTCTTAATCAGATCTGAGGATCGAGAGGAAGAGAACAGAAAGCCAGGAGCCGATTCTGCTGCTGCTGCAGGAACAAAGTTGCTCCTGAATCATCTGGATGGAGAATCCAGGTGATCCGTTTGTTTTCCGTCGCTGCAGCATGAAGCCTGATGATGCTTCAGCTTCTGATATTCAATCAGGTCAGAGAAGCTAACCTGTCATCTGGAGCTGAACGCCGCAGGACGTGACTTTTATAAAAAATATTTTCACACATTTGTTAAAATGATCATACGTTGGACAGTTTAATACAAAACAATCTGAAAAAAAAAATCCTCTGCCTTCTTCTTATGCTGATTAAAAACAACCAATCAGAGCCAGGAGGCGGGTCTTAGCGCTGTCAATCAGTCTTGTACTCACCCTCTCCTGCTTGCTCTTTGCTAAGCTGCACAACATAGCCTGCTACAAATGCTAATGCTGGCTAGCATAGCCACTGATGATGGCAGAAGAATGTTTTTCCAGTACACTGAGTAGCGCATACACGAGGTTGACTGACAGCGCTAAGCCCCCATCCTGGCTCTGATTGGTTGTTTTTGGGGCAGGCAGCAGTAGCAGCTCAGGGAGGAGAGACATTATTTTCACAGATTGTCTCATATCAAACTGCAGCTTTAAAAGGACAGAGGAACAAAACTCAGCTGCAACTAAATGTTTGAATGAAACTAAAATCTTTAAATAAATTTAAAGTTTTTCTTTCTCTTTCTGATTCTCTAAATTTGATGAATAATGTGGAGCCTTTTGTTTTGTCCAAACTGCCATAAATATAATATTATTTATGAAAACATGTTGAGCGTCACAGTGAAACGTTCTGGTTTGGAGCTGAGGAAGCGGAACGTCGTCCCGACACGCCGATGTTGACGTGAGTCACCGCGTTTCCTCCCCGACTCGTTCCGGCACTTTGCAAACTAAACCACTGCTAATGTTTGCTTTCTGTTCGCAACAGAAGCTCGTTTATTTTCATGCATTTCTGCCTTATGACGGCAATGAGTCAGAAAATCAGAGGCAACAAAGCAAATCAGTCGAGTTCAACTAGATTTATTTATTACCTTAATTTAAAATACTTAAATACTAAACAGTTTAATCTGTTCAGAAACAAATTACATGTAATAGTTTAGTGAAGCAAACAAACGAATCAGATTCTAGTAGAACATTTATCTGTAAATCAAAGTGTCGGCTTTGCTCTTTGAAAGAAAACAAAAAAATTCCTTAAAGTTTGAATTTTCATCTGTTTTCACTGGAATGAATCAAAGAATCTGACTTGTTGTAAGTTTAGTGAATTATGGTTCCAGTTTGATACAAACAGGAAAACATGTTAGTGAGATCAGGGAGGCACCGATAAGAACATTTGGGCCGATAGCGATATCCGATACTAGTGGTGCTGCTTTGGCTGCGAACCGATATTTATCAATATTAATCACTTAGTCTGATTAAAAAGCCAAATTTTACATTTAACCACTTCAACCTTTTTTTTTATATCATGTTAAAATATGTACAGAAAAAATATAAATAACTCAGTTTCTTTTTTAAGTAAGAAACATTTTATTGTACTTTTCTTTCTTTTCGTAGCTTTCAGAAAAACTTTGCTGCTTCAGTTTGTTGCTTGTTTTGTTACGTTTTGTCAGATCTGACAACAGCTTGTTTTGCTCGTTTCGGAATTACCAACCAGTAATAATAATAATAGTAACAGCTACTATTATTATTATTATTATCATCATTTGCTTCAGATCATTGAAATGCTGATTCTTGTTTTTACAGCTTGTTGGTTACATCCTACTCATAGATTACATGCTGCAACAGTTGCTGCAACAGTTGCTGCAACAGTTGCTGCAACAGTTGCTGCAACAGTTGCTGCAACAGTTGCGCAACAGTTGCCACGACGCGTCGTTGCGTCACGTTGATGCCGACTGTTTTGCGTAACTTTGTGTATTTCGTCCTGATCGGCTGCATCTCAATTTGTTCACTGTGATGAATAAAAGCTGCAGTGTGAAACTTTTAAAGAAATGTTTTGATGTTTTTGTTAAAATCGTCTCCACGTCTCAGTTTGAGACAGATAATCTGCACAGATTGAGCTGCTATGGAGAAATGCACACAACAGATGAAATAATCAAATATTAGCATCATAAAAACCCAAACAGGGAGGAAGAGAGCAGGATGAGCAGCGCCACATGGGGGTGATAGACAGCGCTAAGCCCCGCCTCCTGGCTCTGATTGGTTGTTTCTAGTTACCGCTGGGAGACGGATTGTTTCCACAGATTATCTGTGGGTTTGTTTGGGTTTCATCTGTAATCTGAGATTATTAATCCATCATCAGGTTTGGTAATTCAGAGGCTCCAGTTTGACTGAAATGGGATTTTTTTCTGTCTGTTTTGTGATTTTTGAAGCTGCCGCCCACCTTCACCTCCTTCACTGCTGCGCCGCTCTGCAGGAGAGGTTACATAACCGCGCCTCTTCCTCTTTACGTTTCCATCCTCCTCTTCCTCGCCTCAACCTTCGTCCCTCCTCTCCTGACCGTCAATAAAACATGAATAAAAATCTCGTTATTAAATCATCAAAGTGCTGCTGGAGAACAGAAGCTGGATTAAATGCACCGATCTGATTTTCTGACAATTTTCTATTTTTCTAAGAACTAAAACACAAAAGAAAGAAATGAACTAAACCCAAATGAAATATTAACGTTTCATTTTTATTCAATTATAAAACTTTATCAAACTACAAACTGTTGGCTGGATGGTCCGAGTTCTGATGCGTTTAATTAACAGAAACACCTTGATTGATCAATAATTGGCTGCCGATCACGATCTGATCACCAATCAGAGCCATTTATGATCCATGCAGTTTATAATCTGATCACGACCCGATCAACACGTAGAAGCAAGTTGATTATTCAATAAGTGGCTTCTGATCGAAGCCGATTTCTGATCACCATCTGATCACCGATCAGAGCCGATCACCGATCAGAGCCGATCAGGGAACAATCTGCCCGTTCCAGTCGGTGGATCGGTGCGTTTCTCTCGTCTTCCCTCTGAATTCATTGGATTTCTTTAATATCAGCCTGAGGATCTGAAACCCAGGAACGATCAGAACCTTCCAGGTCTTAAAGTCCGTTTCTCTGAACCGGAACAGAAACCTGAGGACTTTGGGCCGACAGGTGTCCGGGTCGCAGATCAGCCGGAACCGAGCAGAAACTTTTCCTCAGCGACGAACAGAGACACAAACACAAAGCCGAGCTGCTGTACCTGATGTGACGAAGAGGAGAAGAGGAAGGCTCCCCGCTGCGCCGCTCACCGGGAAACCCCCGACATTCCCGACACAAACATTCCCAAATTACAGCCGACCGAGACGAGCGTCCGTCCTCTGAGCTCTGCTCTCCCTCTCTGCCATCCCTCCTTGTCTCCTCCCTCTGCTCCCTTTCTGTAATCCTTTCTGTAAATCAGGGAAAGCCCTCCCAGTCCTCCCAACCCTCCCAGCTCCCAGTCCTCCCAACCCTCCCAGCTCCCAGTCAACCCTCCCAGCTCCCAGTCCTCCCAACCTCCTGCTATAACAGCCAAACAAAGCGGGATGAAGCGCTAAAAACGGCACAGCTCTTTAAATCCTCACACACTTTGAACATGAGATTAGCTGCAGGGCGAGCGGGATATAAATACCATCAACCTGATGGAGCATCGATCCGCCTGCAGCGACAGAAACACACCGGCTGATCCAGATCCTGATCCTGATCCAGATCCTGATCCTGATCCGGATCCAGATCCTGATCCTGATCCGGATCCTGATCCGGATCCAGATCCTGATCCTGATCCGGATCCAGATCCTGATCCTGATCCGGATCCAGATCCTGATCCTGATCCGGATCCAGATCCTGATCCTGATCCGGATCCAGATCCTGATCCTGATCCGGATCCAGATCCTGATCCAGATCCTGATCCTGATCCGGATCCAGATCCTGATCCTGATCCGGATCCGGATCCAGATCCAGATCCAGATCCTGATCCTGATCCAGGTCTGGAGGAACCAGAAAACTACAAACATTTAAATCACAAAAATAAATTTGCTGGATGGAAACACGCCGATGTTTTGACGAAAAAGTTTTTCAGCCAGATGAAACTCTGGTCATGTGATCAACAGGCGAGGCTTCTACTGGCGAAACTACAAAGAGGAAGAAGACCGGAAGTAGGCGGAGGAAGATGATTTGTTTTTCACCAGAATCCAAAGCTCTTCTGTAAAATGTTCCCCGAAACACGAAGGAGAGAATATTTCAACATTAAGACGTTTTTTGTTGCACTGCATCATAGAGGGAAAATAAACTGCTGCATAAACAGTCTTCAAAATAAAAGCACAGATATAAAGAGCTAACTGCTTGAAAGATGTTTAGCTGCCGGTAATCAAAACTTCAACACAGATGTCAAACTTTAGTCAACTGAAAGTTCACAAAACTGCCAAGTAAATTAGCGTCTTAGCATTCATCTGTAAGTATTAAACTTAAATGCACTAAATGTTTCCAAAGTTACCAAACGCCTACATGGAAAATTAGCTCATTAGCATAAACAGTAAAAACTTCCTGATGTGCAGCATCATTTAACTGCCCCAACGAACACCAATAATTACATCAATATTATTACCAACTAAAAATAATAAAATATAAAATCTGTAATGTTAGGAGTGAATCTTACTGGGAGTAAAAAAACATTCAAGTCATTTTAATGTATTTCTTCAATTTTTAAATCAAAATATGCAGAATTTAAAAACCCGTTTTAGTCTCGGTGTTCCTCAGGGATTCAACTTCCATCTTCTGCCATTTTTCACTATAAACCCAACAAGACCCAGCAGGTCCAGTGATGCTTTCCTAATTAACCTGAGTGAACACGGCTTCCTGACGCTCTGCCTGCACCTGATTTACAACCAGCAGTTATTACAGGCTTCTGCAGAACCAGCCGGTCCTTCCTCTGCACTGAAACATCTTCAGATTTCAGTTAACATTATGTGGGATTTGTAGAAAATCTTTGTGTTTAAACTCTACGACAGATAATCAGAGGTTTCCACAGCGGAAGAGAAAAACTGTTTGACTTTTTTATGTGGGTTATAATTTTGTTGCATTTTAATTTCGGCTGTTTGAGCAAATCGCTTCAGGCCTGCAGGGGAATCCGGATCTCTGACTCTGCAGTGAGGAATCTGTTTTACACCTGAAGCTCGCTGTGACTCACGCCGACGCCCTGCAGCCGCGCAGCTCCTCTCGTACAGTTACAGGCTGTTGCTTACAGGAGGAAGGTCTGCAGCGCTGCAGCCAATCACCGGCATCCTCCTCCTCACTGAGCAGCAAAGCGAGGAAGAACGTCAGCCGGAGCAGAATTCCTCTGAGATTTTCCCACCCGAGTGGCACTGTGAGCTCAGACCCCCCCTCCAGGATCCCTACCCATGGCAACAGCAGCTGAAGAAAAGACGTCCAGAGTTACGCAAGAGGAGGAAGCTCAGCCAGCAGGCAGCGCCCTCCTCTTCCTCCTCCTGCAGATATTTCCACATTAACCCTCTGGACATTTACCCCCGGGTCAGAGCAGGTTCTGCACAAAGGCCCGGATTCCCTTTAGGAAAAACAACACATTTCATTTCTAGCCTAAACTGTACAGCAAACTGTGAAACACATGAAACTACAAAACACACAAACGCAAAAAAACAAACAAACCCAACAGAAAAAGCTTCAACCACAAAAAACAAAAGTGGAAAGAAAATACCACAAATAGAAAAAACAAAGTCCTCCAGACCACCAGGGGGCGTCTGCTGTTATATACATAAATATGCTGCTTTAATGTCACTAAAATTATGAAGTCTGACGCATCTTTTCTTCCTCCAACCGTATTTTGGACGTTCCGTCGTTACCGACTGTCTGGTCCCAAACCATTTGGTGGTTGACTCCATCTAGTGGCCTGGAGTGGGACAGCAACGATTTATGATTGCTATTTTTCTTTTTTTCTCTTTTATTTCGTTCAGCTGCAGCATTTTTTTCTGCAGCTATCACATTTTGTTAGTAATCTATATTCAGCAATGTTTTTTCTTCTATGCGCATTTTGAAGCATCGAGTTAGAAAATGGAAACAACTTTCAAAGCTTCCCAAATTTGGCAAAAACATTTTATGCTCAGTAGAAGTGGCGTTTGGCTTCTCCAAAAAACAGTCGATGTGAAAGGAAAGATGAAAAACATTTCCCAAAATAAGATCTGACGTCCACTGGTGGGTCTGTTCCTTACCAGAGGCACAAAAAACAATCTTTTCATTTCGCCCAAGTGGCCTGGAGGGAGTCTGCAGCCTTCCGGGCTTTTTGTAGTTATTTATTTGCTTTTATTTCATGTGGTTGTAGGATTTTTTCAGAATGTTAGTTCCTGTGTTTAAACATTTTTTAATGCACATTTTAAAGAATTGCATTAGAAAAGGTTGATGAGATGCAAATCATTTCCCTGAGATGTATTGAAGGTCCGTGTTAGTTAGCAACCTCTACTTCCTGTTTACTACCGCCATGCGTAGCGTCAACATCTGACAAAATCAAACTTTGCTAAGTCAATTTGTTCCAAACCAGGAAATGGAAACGTGACGAAATTAACATTTTCCTTATTTGATTTTTAGTTTTTGTGACTCTTTATTCCAGGACAAATGTAACAATAAAGGTTATAATATTACATTAATATGTTCCTTCTTTAGCAAACATCAATAAAAAGAGGAATCTGCAGAATGTGCCAATAATTAATCAGAAGCTACTCCGATTAGTCGTCAGAATAAATGATTAATCAGATCTAATCCAAGCCTTTCCTGGCAGCAAACTCAGCCTTAGATCCAGGTTCTAGTCAGCCAGTGCAGCACGGTGAAATGGACCAGAACCATAAACATGCAACAGATATAAAAGTGGAAACTTGTAGAGTAAAATCAGCCAAGATAAAATTTGCAGGTTTAATCCTAATCCAACAAAAACACATTTGATACTCGAACGGCATCAGAATCAGAACCGATTAGGATGAACAAAGAAGCTGAGCTAACAGACGAATATTGTCAGGTTACATTCAGATGTTGCTGCTGTCAGATGGAAGCCTGGCGGTTTGTGAGTTTGTTGAACGGTGAAGTGATTCTCATTTTGGGAAACGACGATTTACAGGTTAAATAAAGAGAAAGTGAAAAACTGAGATCAGATCTGAACCCAAACATGTTCCAGAGTTTCTCCGCGGTCCGACCCGTTTCCTGCCCTCCGCGCTCGTAGGAGGCTCCAGCAGTCGGCCACCAGAACAGCACCTGCAGACCCGCATTCATCCCGCTCAGTTTCCCTGGCAACCCCTGCATCGGGCCGCGCAGCCCCCACACAGCCGGCCTTTCAGGGTTCAGCCTGCGCTGCCTCCATGAAGGATTCTTCAGTTTATTTAGAGGCTCCATCACGTCACCCCCCTCCCCGCAGACATCACGTTTCCTCTGGAGCGTTCATCTCTCTTCCTCGCCGTGTCATCGGTGCGTCTTCGCCGCCGCAGGCAGCATCAGGCCGAGCCGGCCTGCAGAGGGGAAAATGCGCTCCAGCTGCATGTGGCGGCGCACGCTTTCAGGAAACCCAGGGAGGTCACCGTTCGTTAGCTCCAATTTACCCTCAGCTCCTCAGAGCTTCAGCAATGCGTCGCCTCGAAACGTTTACGCTCAATAAGCAGACTGATGAGGCGGCAGGAGGATTTTATGAGTGGAAAACACAGAAACGGGCTCAGGCCCACAGCTGGACGGTGACCTATTGGACAGGTTAGGATCGATCTATGGTCTATGCAAAACATGTTCCCTTCATTTTTACACAAAACTATTCTTAAATTATTTGATTTTAGTCTATTGAGTTCATTTTTAGGGCCTCTGTCATTTTGAATCCTTATAAGCTGCTGCTGGCCACGCCCCCAACTCCATGTTCGCATGTTAAAATGCCTGCAAACAGATGCGTGAGTATTTAACCGTACATCTTTGAAAAGCATTGGCAGAGCCTCCTGCACAATCAGGAAGTCTTTTCTGGATGGCAAATCAACAACAAAATACCTGTGTTTTCCAGCAGCCATTGTACAGCGAAAAACCAGCTGACCAAATATGCTGCAACTCAGCTGGGGTTGCTAGGTAACGGACGGAACTCAGCTGGGGTTGCTAGGTAACAGACGGAACTCAGCTGGGGTTGCTAGGTAACGGACGGAACTCAGCTGGGGTTGCTAGGTAACGGACGGAACTCAGCTGGGGTTGCTAGGTAACGGACGGAACTCAGCTGGGGTTGCTAGGTAACGGACGGAACTCAGCTGGGGTTGCTAGGTAACAGACGGAACTCAGCTGGGGTTGCTAGGTAATGGCACAGTGCTCGTTGAATTGACTCAAAAAGGGAGGGAAGTTTTTGAAATGGCTCATTTTACAGACACTGGAAACCATTAAATTATTCCCCAAAACCAGCTGGGTTGTTTTTAGAAGCAGTCAGCTCACAAAGGGAAGAATAAAAATGTGAAAAAAGTGAATTTTCCGTCATAAAATGCCTTTAAATCATTTATGAAGAAGAAAACATCCGGCTCTCTCCGAACTCACGAAGTCGACCTTTAGAGGCGGCGTTCAGGCGGCGTGAGACAAACATCAGCCACGAGGCTCGATAAAAATGTGTGTGACATGAAAACAGTAGCAGCATCAAGAGAAGACGAGTTTATAGGTAAAGAAACAGACTTACAGCAATCCAGACAATTTAGAGAGAAATAAGATCAAAAACTTGGAAAAGTCCAAACCTCCAGCTTGGAGTGAAGGAATCTCTGCTGGTTTCCTGAACCCAGGTGACACCCGGGTTCGCTCCAAACCAGATGGAAACTGATTGATTCTTTTTCTGCAACATTTTACAATGTTTACTGAAAATTCATAGCAACTGGATTGAAACATAGTTTCTGTTTCACAAAGTTTAACAGGCCATTTACAGAAGAAGGCTGGTGCCACCAGCAATATTTCCGATTTTGGATACATTATTTATTTCTCAACCTTTTTAACACCATGACAAAAACCAACCGCTGCGCCTGCATCACAGTCCTGCATCAGTCAAACATCACAGTCCTGCATCAGTCAAACATCACAGTCCTGCATCGCCTCTTCCTCTTTGGTTCCACATACTTCAAAAATGTCTCCAATATTTTGGTTTTGTAAATGATTTATTGAGCTTTTCTCTACATCTGGTTAATTTAGACATATGTTGTGTTTTTTTGTGTTATTGTTGCTCAGAGGAAATAATTCAGTGAAAACGATTCAAAATAAACTGTTTGGTTACATAAAAATCAGAAAATTTCAGTTAAATTTTTTAGCTCTGATTTAATTGGAAACAAATGTTATTGAGTTCCTCTAATAGCATCACATGTTCTGAAGTTAATAACTCAGATTAATCTGTTATGGAAGTGAACGTTTCCCTGAAACAACCATCCACTAAACCATTTAACACCACAGAGTCAAACAACTGGAAGATCTCTGCAGTCATCAAACTTTCATTTTTCTGTCTGAGTAGAAAACAAGTTCCCAGAGAAACAACTGAATTATAATCTAAGGTCATAAAAACAAGGGCTAAACCGTCCAGGGCCGAAAGTGAACAGCTGTTTTCCACTGATGAATGTTTTGGTCATGAAATCTGGGCCCCTCCCCGCTCCGCTGCTGAGAAAATGAAAGCTTCCCGGAGGTTACCGCGAGTTAACGCGCCGGCCGCGGACGAGTCTCGGCCCGTCTGTTGTAGCGACGGTTGCTAAAGCCCGGCCCGATCCGGCCTGAGGGAGAGAAGTTCCCTTTGTGTGAAGCTGTAATTTAAGGGGCCGGCATGGAAACACTGGTTTGGCTGCCTGAGCGAGACACGACACGCAGGAATCCGGCGAGGGACTTAACCCTTTCTGAGCAGCGTGTTTATTAAGCTAACTGCTGGCACCAACACAAAGGTCAGAGGTCAGATTCTGGTCCATCAGCTCTACAAATCAATGTCAATATGACATTGTTCATTGATGCTTTTTCTTTTACTTCTGTCTTCAAATTTCTAGTTTTTCCTTTAAAAACACTAAAAAAAATGACTTGAGTAAAAAAACAAGTTTTCTTTATAAACTCATATTTTATAACTGCTGGTAAATAGATAGAAACCGTGGATACTTGAGATTCCCTCCAGCTTATAATGTCTATTCTAACATCACACACAAAAACATCTCAGTATTATGGACACAACTAGCAGTTATTTCAGTTATTGATTATTAATCAGAATAATCAATAATTCTGCCGATTAATCAGATCAAAAATGATCAGATTCTGCAGATTTTTTATTTAACAATTTTTATAAAATATTAAAAATATGTGAATAAACTTAATTCCTTTTTAAAAGAGAAAATAAACATTTAATGAATCATTTGCAGCAAAGATGAATCTACAGATGATCCAGAAGCTTAAACTGCGTCCGGCTCAATGAACACATTAATAATCGGACAGAAAATAACTGGACTTCAGTTTAGTGTAAAACAGATTTACCAACAAAAAGGTTTCTTTTTTTTCTTCATTTTAAATACTAAATGTATATTTTTTGTACAGTTTTGGCTTCAGCTGTGCTCTGAATGTGTCATTTCAGCAAATTGACTTCTTTGACTCTGTGTGCTCCAGTTAACGATTAAATAAATACCAAATTAGTTGATTATTTGAATGATTAATCTGATTCATCCAGTTAATCATTTCAGGCCTGGACGTAAAAAAACATGGAGAAACAGAAGAGAACTTCCTGGATGCACTGCACCTCGTTTCTGTTATAATTTCTGTAATTTTTAAAAAATAAAATAAAGGTTTTAGTTTTCCTGAACTTTGATATTTTACAAGTATTTATTGCTGATAACGTGTTCTGGTCTGTCGATATGTGAAACATGAAGAATATTTAGGTTTAGTTTAAGCCAAACTGTACGTATGTCTGACCGCATGCTGTGACATAAACTACTCGTTTATGAATAGTTTTACTGGTAACCATTAAAGCTCCCAGTTTAAACCAGGAGTTGATGGGAAGCACCGACTGACGGGTCCAGCTGTCAGATGATCCTCCAGCTGCGACAGGATATTAAACTCTGATCAATAATCACTAAATCTGCCTGCATTTGATTGAGGGCTGAAACGATTAATTGTGATTAATTGATTGTTGAAATAATTGTCAACTAATTTAGTAATTGATTAATTGTTATACTGACTACAAAACATTTTATGAAAGAACAAACTAAACACAGTAATTTAGTCAAAGCTGTAAAAAACGAAACATTTTACATTTAGGATTAAAAACTTTGAATCTGATCTCGAGCAGCTTTGGTTCAAATTCTGTAAAATAAATCTATAAAACTCCTTTTGCTATTAATCAGTTAAAAATTACATTGAATGTTAGTCAACAAATCACTAAAGGAATTGCATGGTTTCTAGATTTTAATGCAAAAAATATTTATTTTTAATTTTTTAAAAAAGGATTTGATTATTTATCTGTATTTATGCATTTTAGTTATTAAGCCAAAACTGTATAAAAAATATTTTTAATTTAAAATAAAAACATTTGTCTGTTTTCCAGAAGCAGTTTTAGCTTCACCTGCTTCAAAATCTATAAATAAATCTACTAAGCTCATTTTATTACCTAATTATCAAGACATTTATTCAAAAATTAATTAATGACTCTACAAATAATTCATTAAAGGAATAATTTTAATTTGTTTTTGTATTTTAGGCAATAAAATGTTTATTTTTCTCACTTTACAAAAGGAATTAAATTATTTTCATGCATTTTCAATATGCTGTAAAATAAGCTTAAGTGGTAAATAAAAACCTGCAAAATGTGCTAAGAAATTATTTCTGATTAATCAATTAATCGTGTGAATAATTGATTGCTGATATAATGGTTGGCTGCAGGAGCGGGAGTTTCTCCAGAGCGCTGCAGCTTTGGGAATGTTTTGGAAAACCGCTCAGAGGAAAACCGCTGCTGGGAGACCAGCTGGCAAAACGCAAACAGAAACTCAAGACTTCCTGCTGCTCTGACCGCAGACTGCGTCACGAGCTGCAGCAGAGCTGCAGCAGGGCTGCAGCAGGGCTGCAGCAGGCTGCAGGCCGTCTGCAGGTGATGCGCAGACGGACCGGTCCTGTTTACTGACTGGATTAAAACACGGACCGGACTCCCGGCGGACACGGAGCGAAGCCACGGCTCCTTCCTGCTGATTGGTTGTTCCTGCAGACACCTGGACCTGCTGCTGGTCGACACCCAACAAAATCAGCTGGCCGAGGAAAGTGACCGACATGAACCTTAATATTGATGTTTTGAAACAGGTAATATAACTTAACGGCCAAATAATGCAGGACCTCAAAGATCAATAAACTGTAGATTGTAATGAACATTTACCACCGGAAAACATTTTAAATATCCAAAGTAAACGACAGATAAACCTGAAGCTTCAGGTCTCATTTCAGTTTCTACTGCAAATATTTTAGTTCACCTGAAATCAGACAAAACTGACGAACAGAAACTTTAACAGATTATTGGCAAATTATTTCACTTATTTCACGTGTTGGAAGTGAAACAAAAGATGTTTTTTTATTTAAACTTCATCTAGAAACTGGATCAAAAACACTAGGTGAGACTTTGGGTTTTTACAGGACGGGTCGTTAATCAGAACCATCAGAACCATCAAGACTAGTTCTGGAACCTCTGACCCAACACACATCAACCAGAACCAGAACCAGCCTCTATTAGAATCAACAGGTCCAGCTGTTGATTCTGGGACCTTCACCTGTTCGGGCCGGGTTCCGTCCGGACCGGGTTCTGATCGGGCCGGGTTCTGTTTGTGCTGCAGTGTTTGTGCTGCGCTGCGTTCTGCTGATCACACCCGCCATGCGGCGCCTCACATGCGCCATCTGTGAGGCGCCGCCGTCTGCTGGCGGCTCGACAGTAAACCCGTCGGGCCGGTCGGCGTTGACACCGCGGGACGCGCCGCTCCGAGTCCAATCTGCTGCTTCCTCACAAACACACAGGCTGGAGACGATGCAGATTGTCCACTATTTATTTATAAACACTAAGATGACCAGCATGACCTCACAGAGCCGAAAGAACAGACTTTCAGGGAAGAACCTGAATGTCTCACAGAGCTCTGATCAACCATCTGGACTCGACCCGGTTCTACTGGGTTGAGTCCATCATCAGCTCCACCTGCAGCTGCTGTGGTTCTGACCCAAACCAACTTGTTCCCCTCCTGGCCTGTGGGGGCGCTGCACCAACAACCACTGAAGACGCTGAGAGCAACTTCCTGTTTCACCAGATGGAAACAAGATGGAGGCGTCAGATTTTAGAGTTGGAGGATTTCTTTTTAAGCTAAAGACCAGGAGCCATTTCTGCTGCTAGTGCTAGGCTAACATGTTAGCTTTGGCTGTATTTACCCAGAATGCCCTGCTCTGTAGTCCACTTCCTGCTTTTGGAGCGGTCTCTGGTCCGCTTGGCGTTCACAAAATGAACCAGAGTTCACTTCATCCGAACCCAGACCGAGGTTTGGAGGACCAGAGGTCAAAGGTCAATTAGCATTCACACCTCACCAACTGGACTTTGACTAGAGAGGCAGACTGGAGTTGGGTTAAAGCAGAACAAACGGGTTTGTTGTGATCCTTATTTTTCTCAAAGCAGTTACTTAAAGTGAAAGTAAAGCAGAAACTCGCTCTGACCAACCTGAAAGTGGGCGGAGCCAAGATGCAGTAATGGGCGTGGCCAAATGTGAGGATGAGCAAAAGGATGAAGATGAAAAACACTGTTGCCAACCTGGCAACTGTCACTTTAAGCATCCCTTCAGACTAAAGCAACTTTTTTCTTCCAAAAAAGCAACTAGCAACAAATCTGCCAAGATAATTTCCTGACCTGCAGTCGACCGGAGAAACGCCAACGATCAACGCTGGTCCAACTCCTGACTCGCCACCAGGGGGCGTCTGTCTGTTTTTTATGTCTGAACCGTTAACCAATAGGAAAACTCACCTGCAGGACCACCGTTCACCCCAAAGAGGGCAGCACTGAGACAGATTCAGGCAAAAATGAAGAAAATTTGCACAGAAACCCAAAGAAGGCAGCAATGAGGGCCAGCTCAGAGGTTTATCTGCAATAAAAAGTTGATATGGTGTTTAGTTCCTCTTAAACACCAAGCTGTTTTCTGCTCCATTTACAGGCCATAAAGTCTGCTGTGGTGCATTCAATGAACAGCAAAAACAGGAAAAAAATTTTTTTCAGGAATCAGTCAACAGCTAGCAGGTGAAAAACGACAGAGGGGGAAACTTCTGGTTTCAATTATCAACCAATTAGCTGTAACGTTGTTGCCGCTGAACATTTTGTGGGATTAATGGAGTGGAGAGCCGAGAATCCCAGAGGCTCAGAGCCAAAGTTCCCCCAAAACTTCCTAAAAAGGAATTTACTTCCAACACAACAGCAACTAAAACACATCATTCAGACATTCTGTTGATCAACTGCTGGAGGCCAAATGCAGAAAAACACAAAGGAATGAAATGGATCCGAGCCGAGAAGCTGCAGAAAATCATGGACCTGAGCAGGAATCCACCTGCAGGAAGTAGGCGCTCACCTTTCAGGTTCCTGGGGTTGTTCTGCTTGGTGCGTGGCATCTTCAGCCTCCACTCACTGCTGCATCTTCGCTTTATCCTCCTCACCTCGCAGGGACTCCTGGGTGCATCTGCAGGAACACACACACACACACACACACACACACACACACACACACACACACACACACACACACACACACGGTTAGCAGGAAAACACATCCATAAAACTCACAGAGTTTAATGTTGCAGCATCCAGCAACCTGAGGAGCAACAGGAGGATAATCTGATGGAGATGCTGCAGATAGACGCGGCTCCGTTCTGAACCGATCAGAATGTGGATCGGAACCATCCGATCCGCTGCAGCAGAACCCGCTTTGTCTCCATGTTGCATAACTCTTACTACCGGCTGATGGTTGGTCTCCACTCCGCTATGACATCACCGTCCTGCGGCTCCACCAGCAACACAAAAAAAACACGCATGACACAAACACGCCTGGATGCTCACCTGCAGCCAGCGCGGTCCGGGCTGGACGGACATGCGCACTGCCCGTCTGCGCATTCGCAGGGAACGCCGCGTCCTAACAGGTGACGCACACCTGGGGAGGCTCAGCGGAAAAGCGGAGATGGGGGCAGAGCGGAGGCGCGGTCCTGACACGAAAACACGACAGGGCGCGTGCGCGTGGACAGCGTGGATTCTGTGGCAACACGTGAACGCCCTGGCAGCGAGGGGCGGAGTCAGGGAAAACCCCTCTGCAACAGCCGGGACGCCTTCCTGCTCCTGCAAGCCTGCGGCGCGCACGCGCACAAGCACCGTGTCTCATGAACGCGGACAACTCCGTGGGAGTCCGTGGACACCACGCAAACACGGCCCGGGCAGCGCGCAGGCTCCTCGGCGGCCCTGGGACTTCACACCGGACGACCCGCTCCCGGCGGCCGCAGCGGCGGCTCGACCCCCCGCGGCGCCCGGGAAGCGGCAAGCGGAGCGGCGGGTTGCCGGGTCGTACTCACCGGGCCGGTTCGGGCTGGAGGTTCGGCGGCTTCCAGTACCGCGGAGCGGGGCGCCGGGGTCAGTTCTGGTTCTGCTTCACCTTCTACCTCACTTTCAGACAGGCCCTGTGACGTCAAGGGGGTCCCGTCTCCGCCTCCCAGACGCGAGGGGCGCTGTGCGCCACGAGGGGGCTCCACACGGCCGCCGATCCGGCAGGATCTTCCCACTTCCAGGGCCCTGACGGCCGGCGGGAACCCCCCCCGAGAGGGCCCCGCCGGCCTCGGCTCGGCTCAGAGTTCAGGACTGACGGTTTTCCCGGAGGTTCCTTGTTGTCAGGTCACGTTGTAGCCCTCCGCTGCCACCGACCGGGCTTCCCCTGCACACGGCCCCGCAGCAGGAGCCGAACAGCCGGGACGGGTTCCGGGGCGGCGCCCGGAGAACCCAGGCCTCTCCCGGTCCAGAACATCCAGGAAAACCCCTTTCATGCGGTTCCGAGGAACACAGCGATGGATTTACTTCCACAACATCCAGTTTGTTCACCAACAACAGAGCAGATCCGCAGTATGGAAGACTAAACATGCAAAAACCGTAACAAACAGAAATAGATCACTGTGCTGCCTGAACTCACAAATTAAACAAAAACAACAAAACTGGTTTTATTTTTAAAGAACAAACGTGACACAATTAATATTTAGATCTAGCACTTAAAATGTATGTTTGTTTTAATGTGATTATTAAAATAAAATTTTAAATGATATATTATTGATTTTATTAATTTCCCTTTGTTTTAGTTTTTTATGAAGTGACTTCTTTAATATAATTATTTACACAACTGATGTTGATATATTTACTTCATTAGCCATTTTAGATTTTTTTTACCTCTTATTTCTCCTTCATATTGTTTCCTCCACATTTCGCATGTCTATTCAATAATTTAAAAGCAAAACAGGTTTTTGAATAGAAAACGTTTCTTATGTTGACGTGTTTTAGTCATGTGTAGTTAATTAATTAGAGGCCCTGAAATTAACTGGATTTAAAAAAATTGAGTCCCACTAGTTTTCATGTTTATGCATCTGTATTTTACTTTCCCATCTCTGATGTTAAATTAAAAACGCAGCAGAAAGGAGACAAAATAAGGGACAGAAAAATTAACTTGGAATGGATTGAGACAAATTAAATAATTTCCAAATGCATAATATTAAGAAAAACACAATATTATTAAACAGACTTTAAAATGCTGAATCAGAAAGCTTGCTAAAGTTGCTATTAGCTGAAATAAATATAAAATAATATCTGTAAAGCTTCAGAAAACAACGATGTTAGTATTTGATTTAGGGCTTCCAAAGCAGTATGTCCCCTTCAGTCCGATGGCCAATAGGAAGCTACAATCCTCATGCTAACTTCACTCGAAACCCAACAAAAGCTGACGCTAACGTTAGCAACACCTTTAGCTATTATGCTAAGACATTTAGCTTGAGGTCATTAGGCAACTGTCTGGGAGAAAACTGTTCATTTAAACAGGTTTTATCTACTTACTTCATATCATCGGCATGGAGGCTCGCTTTCCGCCATCTTTGATTGACACCTGTGCCACACACCTGTGCTGGTTCTGACTCTGTTCGGGTCCACTTTAAGGGTGTATGGCAGGCCGTTTAACATAAAATTTGACTTAACACAGACATATCAGAAAAAGGTTTGTTACAAATATAATTTTACTAAATAAAACAGCTATTTCAGATATCTAATTACATTCTGACTAAATTATGACACATTTACCATTAAGATGTTCAGAGGCTTGAATTCAACATATCTAGAATAAATCACCAGGTGAAACATATTTCAGATATCAACAATAAGGTCTAGTCAAACTAAATTTGAGATATCTCACTGTAATTGGTCATAATTCCAGTTATAGATATTAAATGTATTTTTATATAGGAAATATATCAGATTCAACTTCTGCTAATTCAATTGCATTTCTCTTGAGAGCAAAAATTATTTCTTTCAGTTTGAAATAAAAACTTGACAATATAATTGGAATATAATTACGCTGCTCTATGGCCAAGCCCCTTCACCCTTTGACCCCAGCAGTTGTTTTCCACTGGAAGCTGCAACACATAATTACATATAGAAATCATGTTTTATGAGATATTTTGTGTCATTCACAGGGTAAAATCCATCTAACCCAGTTTCAGGGGTTAAATCTAATTTGCACATCAGAGGTCAGACTCCTCTCAGTCGTCAGTCGTGTTTGCGTTGACCTTTGAGTTCACACTCTCACTGCTGCGCCTCACACTTTCCACTGCAGGCTCATCATAATAAACCGTTTCAGCTCTAATAGGAGGAGAAACCGGCCTGCATGCTGGGAAACTGTCTCACACTCAGCTTCTTCTGATCGCTGTGAGATAAAGTCACAACCAGCTCACATTCAGATTACATAACCTGCTCCAAAAAACAGATTTATCTTGGAAACCCGCGACCTTCAAAATAAAAGCTACTAGCACAGGCTAGAAGGTTTGGATCTTATGCTGAATTCTGCAGAACTCTGATAAACATCATAAAGGTTATTTTAAATATTAAAATTAGATTAAAATATTATATCAGACCAATGAGAAAACATTTTAATACAGAATTGTGGGCTCTTTGTGGTTAACCACAATGTGATTAATGTCTGCTTAGAGGTCGTTATTTATGGTTAAAATCGGGTTTATTAAGAGCACATAAAGAATATCTTATTTTTTGCATATTATTTGCAAAAAATACTTACCTTTTATGTTTATTTCCATAAAATAACAAATTTAAACTCTTCTGGAATTTTATCAATGAAGTGAACAAACTGAAGTGAAAGGAAACTGGTACATCTGAAAAGTGCGGTGTGCTTTGAACTCCAACAGCCGAGTAAACATTATTTGCAGAAACTCTTACGAACATCATTTTAAGCTTCACTCTCCACACTCAAACATCACTTTTAATTTGTTCAGTTTAGAGTTGTAGGCGCTACACGTAGCATGGATTTTTGATGCACTCATACCTGCATGTAAAATAAAAACATTCCATTTTAATCTATCCTTCAGGTTCAACCATCGGACTGGAGAAACCTTAAAGTGCTATTCATGGAGCTTCTTTAGAATTGGATGTTAACATTAGCATTAGCAACATGTTAGCACTAGCACAGCTAGAAATGAACCACTTCGTTGCTGCTGTTAGCGGACGGTGCTTGTGCGTCAAATTTAACAGAGCACCAGAAACAAATACAAAAGTTCTGCCTCTTGGTTTTGTGCGTACATTGAAAACATTTTTAGCGCGTTAAAATGTGTGTAATTAATTGAACGGAGCTTCACCATGGTGAAGCATGGTGGTGGCAGCTTCATGCTGTGGGGAAGTTTCTTTTCAAGCTCGTGGAAAGTGGCACTACTTCGTGTCACATCTCCAGGTTTTTCATTTAATGTCATGTAGTACACTGTAAACAATATTTAGTTACCAACTTAAATCTGTAAAAGACGCTTCTGAGGGAGTTTTTAACGAAATGCTATTTTCACCAGAGAAAATCAGTGTTTTACAAAAGATTGTGACGTATTGATGGAGAAGTTAAGCTACATTTTAAACCCTGATCCGTGTTTTTTTTTTGGCCGCTGCAGCAGCTGCGTAACGTGTGTGAGAAAAAGCTAGCGTCACCCGGAGAAAGTTTGCTGCAGCGAAGGAAAACGTCCCCGTTAAGAAGTCGGCGTGTGACAGCCGCCCACTTCCACGGCTTCCTGCAGACAGCAGAGTGGGTCTCTATGACTCACCTCTGCCAACTGCAGCAACTTTAAATGCTACATTTGAATATCGAAACTTTTTACTGTGCAGGAAGCAGCCGTGGCAGAAATCTGATTGGTGCAGCAGGGAGGTGGAGGACAGAGCTCCTCTGTGTGACAATTAACAGCAGCTGCATTTATAAAAGCAGATTTATAGTTTTTACAGCTCAGGGTGGAATATGCAGGAAGGTAGGTGTGTGTGTGTGTGTGTGTGTGTGTGTGTGTGTGTGTGTGTGTGGTGTGTGTGTGTGGCCTTGCATTTGATGCATTATAAGCACCATTTTCCTCACACACACACAGTGTTGTGGGGCCCAACTGGTCCTTACTGGGCCTGACTGGTCCTTACTGGGCCTGACTGGTCCTTACTGGGCCTGACTAGTCCTTACTGGGCCTGACTGGTCCTTACTGGGCCCAAGAAGAAGCGCTGTTTGAATTAATCCTGGCCGCCGCTCCAGGATGTCACAATGTTTTAGATTTTGTGGTGCGTCTTTAAGAATAAGCTCAATGATTTTTGCAATAGTTTTTCCTCACTAAACTTTTCCAAAAATCTTGCCAGCTAACTTTTTAATAAATCAACTAAATATTTAGTTTGAAGCTATTAAACTCAGATAAGTATTTTTATAAAAATAAAAGCTGCATCTTGGGAACTTCTTATAAACTTCTGCTTTCAAATCTCTTCATGTCAACTCTGTCATTAATATTTTCCTCTCTTATGCAAGTAGATTTGAATATTTGCTAAATCATTAGCTCTGAAGTAGCTTTTTTATATTTCGTTTATAGTGAGCATTTATTTGGTGAACCAGGTATTAAACTAGCTGATAAACTAGGTTGGTAAATATCCCTGTCTGAGAGCTAAATATATAGCTGGTAAACTAAATGTTTAGCTAGTAAATATTTAGTCTGGTTCAGTAAAACTTACATAAAAATGAACCATCATGTTTGTGTCAGTTTAAATAATCCAATTAATTTTTGACGTAACTTTACAGACGTGAATCAAAGCGGACTTTCTGAATGGACCCTGTGGCGGTTCGGTTCCATGGTACCACGGGTTACCAGCGCAGCTGGCCAGCAGAGCCGAACCGGAACAATCGGATCGTCTGTCCCGCTTCGACCCGAGTCCGCGGGGTTTCCTGGTGCTGTCTGCTCGGGACGGACCCAGATCCAGAGAAAGGCAGCATTCACCAGGAGCGGCCTGTTCCTGTTGGCTCGCAGCAGGGAGTCTGGTGAAGACTGGCGCTGCTCCAGCATTTATGTTTTCATTCATGTTGTTCGGTTTGCAGAACCTCCACTGACCCGAAGACCTCAGGCTGCAGATAAATCCAGATCCAACTCAGTTTTCCTGAATCGATCACACATCTGATGAAAGATGGATAATTTGTTTACACCGCACCGCTGGTTGTTGCATAACTGAGGCTGTTGCCATGGAAACACCAAGATATCCTCCCACCACCGCACCTTTCAGTCTCACTCGCGTTTAAACAAGCAACATGGGGACCGGATGGAACGTTCTCCGACTGATCCGGATCCTGGATGTTGACGGAATCGGTTTGAGAACGGAGGGAACATTTCTGAAAACACCAGATTTAATTTAAACTTTTCCAATCTTAAACTCCAGTCCAGATAAATTCATCTGTTAATTTTATAGCAATTTCAAATAAAATTCAAAATTTATGAAGGTTGGAAGAAAACCTGCACAGACGGATGGTTCCAGCTTTCTAAGGTGGATTTTTTAGTTTTCTTCTGATTATTCCCATGTCAAACATTATTTTTATTATATTATATTTTCTCCTGCTGCTCTCTGGTTTCTGTAAGTTTAAAGTTTCCCTCATTAGCTTCAGCCGGGACTTTTCCCTCTGGATTGCATCACTGGAAAGGTTGACACCATGAAAGTCTGCAGGTTTTCCCTAGAAACTCGCTGGCCAACATCCACACTTAGTTTTTCCAGAACCAGAAAGAACCGAACCGGATCTGAGCAGAACCAGGGGGATCGGCTGCAAGTTTTCCAGGATCCCGTTAAACTGCTGCAGGACATTTTATTCTCTCAGCAGCTGATGGAGATTTTTCCTCCTGCTTTACTTCACAGCAGGGATGAAACGATTAATCATATTATTGAAATAATCATCAACTAATTTAGTAATTGATTAATCGTTAACTGGAGTATTCAGACTCAGAAAAGGTAATTTACTGAAAAAACACTAAAATATTCAGAGCAGTAATTGAACTAAAATTGTAGACATTTTTTTTTTCATTTAAGCTAAAACACATTTATCTGCAAACATATTTCAGCCAAAACCCCTGAAGTGACGTCACTTTATCTTCAAGTTCAGATTTAATAAAATGAATTATGTTTTCTCAGAAAAGGAACTGAATTAATTATTTGCATATTTTAATCTTTGTGGTTTTGTATAAAAATGGTTTAAAATTCTGAGGAACGATTAATCGTTAGCATAATCGATTAATCGATTAACTGTGAAGTTTTTCCCGTGCAGTTCTGATCTGGTTCTGATCCGGTTTCGCTCTGCCCGGTGCATCCAGGCAGAACCGAGCCTCTCCGTGTTTGGGAGCCTCCCCACGTCGATGAATTATGCACGCCTCGCATCCCGCCTCCCACGCTGCAGCTTATGTAACGCGCGGCGCGCGTGGAGCAGCGTATGTTTGCACGCGTGTCTGAGGAAGTATTTTTATCCAGACTGGGATTCGGGGAGCCGTGACTCATTCTGGTTGCTCTTTATTTTTACCCCACCATCCGCCGCCCACCGCCTTCTCCTCAGAACAACAAGAACAGAAGATGGAGAACAAAAACACTGAAATGTTGGCGAACAGGTTCCCCCGCTGCGCCGCTTCATCCACACAAACAGAGCCAGGATGGAAATCAGAAAGATAAAATCCTCTGCAGGAAAAATAGAGCAAAAAAATACTAAAATTTCACCTTTTCATAAAAACTGTAAATTTAATCTGTATTTTAGGATTCTATGTAGTAAATCTGAAAAGTGCGGTGTGCTTCTGTATGCAGACCGGTTCGGTTCTGGAGAGGTCGGGATTTGAACGTCATCTTAAAACTTTTGTTTCCGTAACCAAACATCACTTCTGATGTGCAGCTTTGATTTTAGACGCATTCTTACAAGTTAGTAAAATAAACTGGTTTCTGACACAACTTCCTGATGATGATGCAAGCAGCGGCCATTTTGAAAGGTCATGTTGATTCTCCGACTCTGAATGAAACACACTGCGACCTCATAGATCTTTAAAAAGTACAATCTGTCCGAGTCTCAGGGTGAAGCCCAACAAATTTACTTCACAAGACGAACATTACAGCGTTCATCTTGATTCCGCACTTGATAAACTTTTTTAGAAATTTCTTTGAGTTTATTTCCAATGTAAAGAAGCCAGAAAACAAAGGGAGAAGAAGTCAAGAAGACGTCTGCAGAAAGTGAAAAACTCCAAAACAAACCCAACGACAAACCAGAGAAACAAACAATTACATCACTATTAGTGCCAACCGCAGGATTAGACAACAGGAAGCAGTTACACAACCATCAAACCAACACAAACCGCCCTTCACAATAAAAGACTCAGAAATAACTAATAGACCTTCAAATGTCTTTTTGAGAAATTGTGCTTATCAGGCTACAATTATTTATTTATAGGTAACAGAATTTAAGAAAAAGATATTAAATGTGTTAAACGCATCTTTGAAAACAGAAATAGGAGCCGCCCCTCGCTAGACGGGCGTCCTGGGCGGAGAGCCGCATCGACATCACCACAAAACACAATGGATGCAACCTGAGAAACAACCAGGCCATTCAAACCGACTGAAACAGAACCAGAAATTATAACAACAATCTGGTGCTGATCCAAGGAGAAACAGCAAAGTTATGGTGAAAAAAGAAGAATTTCAATTTATCCACAAATCAAAGAAAAATCGTTTAAAATCAGACAAATTGAAACCAAAATTCAGAATTAAAGAGAAAACATCAGAGTGAGGCCGTTTATCGATGTGAGGAAATAATAATAATAATAATGTTTGCCATGTTTGCCCCCTGAATGACCTCTGCCCCCTCCTGGACTCCCTGAACCTCCTCTGCTCTTATGCAACCGTTCGTTAGACTCCTGAAGACAAACATCTTCTCTGCATGGATCCATTAAGGAGCAGCAGCCGGCGCTGCAGCGACACGCCGTTACGTAACGCAGCAGCAGAGCGGAGGGAGGGATAGGTGGAGTGGAGGGGTGGAGGGTGGAGGAGTGGAGGAAGGAGGAGTGGAGGAGTGGAGGATGGAGGGTGGAGGAGTGGAGGGTGGAGGATGGAGCGGTGGAGGAGTGGAGGGTGGAGGATGGAGGAGTGGAGGGTGGAGGATGGAGCGGTGGAGGAGTGGAGGGTGGAGGAGTGGAGGGGAGGAGGAGGGTGGAGGGGGTGGAGGAGGGTGGAGGAGAGGAGGGGTGGAGGGGTGGAGGAGTGGAGGGTGGAGGAGTGGAGGGTGGAGGATGGAGGGTGGAGGGTGGAGGATGGAGGGGTGGAGGGAGGTGGAGGAGTGGAGGAGTGGAGGGTGGAGGAGGTGGAGGAGTGGAGGAAGGAGGGTGGAGGGGGGGGAGGGGGTGGGGGGAGGGTGGAGGAAGGAGGAGTGGAGGAGTGGAGGGTGGAGGAGGAGGGAGGTGGAGGGTGGAGGAGTGGAGAGGAGGTGGGGGAGGTGGAGGGTGGAGGGGAGAGGAGGGTGGAGGAGTGGAGGGTGGAGGTGGGGGGGGAGGAGGGGGGAGGGGAGGGGTGGAGGGGGGTGGAGGGTGGAGGAGTGGAGGGGAGGAGGGGTGGAGGGAGTGGAGGGTGGAGGATGGAGGGGTGGAGGAGTGGAGGGTGGGAGGAGTGGAGGAGTGGAGGAAGGAGGGTGAGGAGTGGAGGATGGAGGGGTGGAGGGTGGAGGGGGGAGGAGGGGAGGATGGAGTGGAGGGTGGAGGAGTGGAGGAGTGGAGGAAGGAGGGTGGAGGGGGAGGGTGGAGGAGTGGAGGAAGGAGGAGGAGGAGTGGGGGGGAGGTGGAGGGTGGAGGGTGGAGGGGAGGGGTGGAGGAGGGGGGGAGGGTGGAGGATGGAGGGGTGGAGGAGTGGAGGGGGGGGGTGGAGGATGGAGGGTGGAGGAGTGGGGAGGAGGAGGGTGGAGGGTGGAGGGGGGGGTGGAGGAGTGGAGGGTGGAGGAGTGGAGGGTGGAGGGGTGGAGGAGTGGAGGGGAGGGTGGAGGGGGTGGGAGGGGTGGAGGGGGGGGGGTGGAGGAGTGGAGGGTGGAGGATGGAGCGGTGGAGGAGTGGAGGAGGTGGAGGGTGGAGGTGGAGGGGTGGAGGAGTGGAGGGTGGAGGAGTGGAGGAAGGAGGGTGGAGGAGTGGAGGATGGAGGGGTGGAGGAGTGGAGGGTGGAGGATGGAGGGGTGGAGGAGTGGAGGGTGGAGGGGTGGAGGGTGGAGGAGTGGAGGAAGGAGGGTGGAGGGGTGGAGGAGTGGAGGGTGGAGGATGGAGCGGTGGAGGAGTGGAGGGTGGAGGATGGAGGGGTGGAGGAGGGTGGAGGGTGGAGGAGTGGGAGGAGTGGAGGGTGGAGGAGTGGAGGAGTGGAGGGTGGAGGATGGAGGGGTGGAGGAGTGGAGGGGTGGAGGAGTGGAGGGTGGAGGATGGAGGGTGGAGGAAGGAGGGTGGAGGAGTGGAGGGTGGAGGAGGAGGGTGGAGGAGTGGAGGAGTGGAGGAGTGGAGGAGGGTGGAGGAGTGGAGGAAGGAGGAGTGGAGGGTGGAGGAAGGAGGGTGGAGGAGTGGAGGAGTGGAGGAAGGAGGGTGGAGGAGGGGAGGAAGGAGGGTGGAGGAGTGGAGGGTGGAGGAAGGAGGGTGGAGGAGTGGAGGAAGGAGGGTGGAGGAGTGGAGGGTGGAGGAAGGAGGGTGGAGGAGTGGAGGAGTGGAGGATGGAGGGTGGAGGAGTGGAGGAAGGAGGGTGGAGGAGTGGAGGAGGTGGAGGAAGGAGGGTGGAGGAGTGGAGGGTGGAGGAGTGGAGGGGAGGAGGGAGGGGTGGAGGAGTGGAGGGTGGAGGATGGAGGGGTGGAGGAGTGGAGGAAGGAGGGTGGAGGAGTGGAGGGGTGGAGGAGTGGAGGGTGGAGGAAGGAGGGTGGAGGAGTGGAGGAGGAGGGTGGAGGAGTGGAGGGTGGAGGAAGGAGGGTGGAGGAGTGGAGGAAGGAGGGTGGAGGAGTGGAGGAAGGAGGGTGGAGGGGTGGAGGAGTGGAGGAGTGGAGGGTGGAGGATGGAGGGGTGGAGGAGTGGAGGGGAGGAGTGGAGGAGTGGAGGGTGGAGGGGTGGAGGAGTGGAGGGTGGAGGATGGAGGAGTGGAGGGTGGAGGAGTGGAGGAGTGGAGGGTGGAGGAGTGGAGGAGTGGAGGAAGGAGGGTGGAGGAGTGGAGGGTGGAGGAAGGAGGGTGGAGGAGTGGAGGGTGGAGGATGGAGGGTGGAGGAGTGGAGGAAGGAGGGTGGAGGAGGTGGAGGGTGGAGGATGGAGGGTGGGAGGGGTGGAGGGGTGGAGGAATCCCTCCAAGTCGTTTCCGGCTGAGAGAAGAAAACTGAAGCTTGAGAGAAAAACTGATGATTTTCAGGATGACCTGAATTTTTAGAGTCAAAATAAAATGAAAACATCTTAAAGTGACTAGTTGAACATTTTGCCCTAAATATTCTGCAAATTTTCTATTACCTAAAAAATTGCTGTTTGTGATTCGCCAAGACTCGTAATTATTTCAAAATGTGCATCTTTTGTTCTGTTTTTCACCCATAGAGGGCGCCATGTTTCCACCGATAGGTTGATGACGTCATCGATGGGTTGATGACATCGTCAGGTGAATTCTGACCTGGCGTCTGCAGAGGAACGACCTTTACCCCAGGCGCTGTTGGTCATGTTTGACCTGAGTCATTTCAGATAATGCCAGACTGCGTCACTATCAGCTGTTATTAAAAATATTAAAATTCAGGTGAATCTGGATAATTTCCCACATGAAAGACAGGAGAGGAACACAATGTGGGACCTAATGTGGGACACTTTGACCCATTTATACCAGCAGAACCTCTAACAGGTGATCGTTACCTTAACGAGCTAAAATAAATGCTGAGCTGAGACAGTCAGAGACGGACGCTGACATCACCGATCCGACCGGACCGCCAACACTAAAATCTGACGCCTCCATCTTGTTTCCATCTGGTGAAACAGGAAGTTGCTCTCAGCGTCTTCAGAGGTTTTTGTGTCGTTTCCTTCAGTGGTTGTTGGTGCAGCGCCCCCACAGGCCAGGAGGGGAACAGGTTGGTTTGGGTCAGAACCGCAGCAGCTGCAGGTGGAGCTGATGGTGAAGTTCTGGTTCAAACATTTGATATCAGATAGATATAAACAATCACTGTGTCTGTTTACATAATTTTTTGCAAAAGAAGAAGGAAAGTTGAACTCCTGTGTGAAGATCTGTGTGGGACCTGCAGCCCTTTTCCTGACCTTTGACCTGTAAAAGTCTGGATCGGTCCGGTTCTTTGGATGAGCCGAACACGCAGTGATTAATGATCTCTGGCTGTTTTAAAGCTGAATATTTATAATAAACTGAATAAATGCTCCAGCCTCGGTTTCTCCGGATCATCAGCGCCAGGCTCGGATCCCGACCCGGTTCGGCGATGGACTCCACCGGGTCGGTCCTGCACAAGCAACTTTAATACTGAAGTTATTTCGTGTTTACTGTTATTTTATTTAATCTATTATTGGTGGTTATGTGAAGTCAGGCTTGTCAGAACCTGGACATGGAAACTGAGCCGTGTGATGCTGCCATCTGGTGGTTCTGATAGGGAAGTACACCCGGGATTTGGAAACATGTTTTATAAAATATGTTCCAGCAGATGGAGGCTTTCCTCATTTATTTTATTGCTGTTTATTTATCATCAAAATGTATTTTGTTTGGTGAAACTTGTTTAAGTAGTTAAAGCGCTTTAGTTAGTCAGTAATTATTAAAATGCATCCAGTCTGTGGATTAAAACAATAATTAAATGTTTACAAACATTAGACCCAAATATCAATGTACAAATATGTCATGCAGACCACTGTGCTGTTTCTTTATGTATAATGGTTTAGAAATCTGACAAAGTGATGCATAAAGAGAATAAAAAGTTTCAGATTGGGATTATAGCGCCCCCTCTGGAGGATTTACTGGGTCTAACTGATTCAAAATGAACAGAGAACAAAAAGAAGAAGAAGAAGAAACGGCTGCAGCAGGTAAAAATCCAGATTTCACTCACTGTAGAAACATCACCTCTACGAGTTTCTGTCCACTTTTTCCTTCCACTTAACTTTCCATCAGTACACTTCAGGACATTTCAATATTCAGATGTACGGAGCTGAAAAAATAGTTTTAAGATGATCAGTGAGAAGTTTCAGATCTTCAGAGAGAAAAACTGAGGGACAAACTGGGATCACAGCTCAGAGGAAGGAAAACACGCCGAGGCTTTTGTTGCTATTCTCAGTGTTTTTAGGGTTTCCTGGTCTTCAGAGGTTAAAGGTTAAAGGCCTTCCTGTCTGCTGATCGTTGTTTACGTATCTTTGTCTTCGCACGCGACCGCCGCGGGTCGGGACAAAAGTTCAGGAGAAACAAACCGCAGCGAACTGAGACGGGTCGTTACTGCGAGAACAATGGAGGCAAAGAGAGGCGGCTCTCATCATCATCATCATCATCATCATCATCAGACGGGATCAGGACGAGGACATCGGGATTATCCAGAGGACGGTCAGTCATTCCTCTTCTTGCAGCCACAAACTTTAACGTCTTTAATGCGACAAAACGATTCAGATTCTGGAGGTTAAATCCAGATGTGAAGGTTTTCCCAACATCTGGCCGAGTTCTGATCAATCCGTCATCTGGACCCGGAGAGAGGATGGAGGCGCTGCAGACGGACTGGAAACGTCACAGCGAGGATTTTCACTCACAATTGATCTAAAATGTCAAAAATTAATTTAAAAAATAAAACAAATTCAGGATGTAACTCTGCTGTGAAACTGAGCGCAAATTAAAATGATTTAATAAAATGATTTTGTATTTTAGACCTGCTTGCTAAAACTCGCTCCACTTAGACGGTTCTCCAGTATGGAACACCAAGAAGGCCAAAAATGTTTTCATATGCAAAGTATGAAAAGTAACTGAGTTCACAACTTATGTGAAGGAGGATTTAAGAAAAACACAGTAGAACACGATACAGCTGGATTCTGTAGATTAATAACATATAATTAAATGCTAACTTTGTGGATTTCAGGGAAGAGTTTTTTCAGCTGTTTTCCGGTCAACTCGCTTCCTCCAAGCGTCTGAAAGCTTCACTACGGCAGCCAGGGAACGCCGGGATTGGTCAGACGTTTGTGTTCGTCTTCCATGCAGATGTTTTTCTTCCACTGGATTTTGTGTCCGCAGGTGACATGAATACGAATCAGATCATTTTTCACAAAGATTCAAGTTGCTAAAAATTTTCGGGTGGAAAATGATGGAGGAGACGCTGCAGGAAGGTGCGACCGCTTCGTAAAAGCAAAATGGAGGAAAAGAGAGATAAACATAAAAACGAGTCTTTAACATCTCCGTTCTGCGAAGCAGATCATGAGGATCATTTTCTCACCAACAGATGAAGCAGAAATCTTTATGAAAGATAATTTGAATCGAATTGTGAGGTGATAAAATATTCCCACCCCTCTTCTTATCACACCTTCCCCACTGCGAGACACGGTGGTGGCAGCATCATGCTGGTCAGACAGATGGATCAAACAGACGGTTTGGATCAAAATTAGATCAAATCAGGAACATCGACAAAGGAACAGAGTATTTCTGAGCCAACACGTTGGATCCCAAAGGTCTGGGTTCGGGTCGGTCCAGACGGCCGGCGCTGATCGGACCGAGTCCTGACTGTTTGTGCGCCGTCTGATGTTTATGTGCTGCACTTTATGAACAGCTGCAGCACAAAGAGACGGCCGACACCGCGGAGCGACCTGCTGGGTCAAAGGCTCGGCCGCCCGCCAGCCATTGTTGGGGTTTCTGGAGGGTCGGCTGTTATTTGTGAGCAGGCGTGCAGCCGTCGCCTCGTCTCCACTCACGCTCAACTCTGGAGTATTTCCTGTCCAGGAAACAGGAGCAGCCAGCGGCTCGGAGGGCTTTACATCACCGCCAGAACGTTACTAAACTTTCTGTATTTTCATATGAACAGGAGCTGAAACCAGCTTCTGTCATGTATTAATAAAATAATTCATGAGAAAACAGGAAAACATCTCAGCTGCCAACTTTCACTAAACCACCATGGCTGCTTGGAAGAGATGAAGGAGAAAGCCTCTTCTCTCTGGAAACAAGATGGCCGCCGGACCGAGGTTAGCAGAGCTGAACCTGGACGGAGGATAAAACTAGGATGGACAGAACCAAACAGATCAGAACAAACACAGAGGAGGAAACAGGGAACCATTTATAGTTACACAGTTAGCAAGCTAAATACTTAGCTTCAAACTAAACATGTAGTTAGCAAGCTAAGTATTTAGCTAGTGGGCCAAATAGTTCACCAGCAATAATATAACACCAAATAGTAAGCTAAGTATTTAGTTACAAGTTAAATATTTAATTTGAAGGTAAATATTTAGCTTGCAGGCTTTTCCTTTGGGATCAGTAAAAACTATGTTTATTATATTCACCAAACACTTTGTGGTCCATGTCTGACGAGGAACTGATTAATTTTGTGGAGGGAAATGTGACTCAGCATCTCAGCCTACATATAGAGAAACATGAAGCAAATATTCTCTGGAAATGAGTTTAAAAACATTTCCTGATGCTGGTAATTTGGTGAAAGTGTCTGCAGAGCAAACATTCTTCTGTGTGAGAAAACTATTGAAAAACAACATTCCAGTCAGAGAGCTGGGAAGGAATTCCCACATTTTCCCGCTCTGAGTAATCAGATTCCCAGTCGATGCCCGCTGCAGCGTTTCTGTGATTAACGTCTTTGTTTCTGCGCCTCAGCTCACCAAACATCCATCAAACACGCAGAAATTCCTCTGCCACATTCTGGCCTCTTATGAAACACTTCCTGCCGCCGGCCGCTTATCAGCGCGCCTCAGCCTGGCCTCTGATTGGACCAAAGCCGCCGCCGTCACACGCTGTGTTCGCTGTTAAAGAACAAAATAACAAAAAACAGGCTGATAAGTGGCGACCTGCTTTCCCTGGCCGGTCGGGAGCGAAACCCCGGGCGGTCCATTCAGGCCTGAGACCAAAGGTCACATCAGATGTGAGACGCTGCGTTTGAATCCAGAATCACGTCCTCCATGTTTAAAACGGCTTCCGCCCTCCGAACCACAGACAGTTACTGTCCCTTTAAGAGACCATTTATCACCAAACGTCTACTTCCTGTTTCATGTCTTCAGACTTGCTTCAATATTTCCACATTATATTTTTTCAACCCCACAGCATGACACTGCCACCTCCTTTTACTAGGAGCTTAAACTCCTGAAGCTGCAGAGGTTTATTAAAAATGTGTTTCACTAATGTGGGACTCCAAAAAAGCTTTTAATCAAGTTAATCGCAGAGTCTGTAATTAATTAAAATCTAAATTTATACATCAATAAAACAAGCAACATTTTAACGTCAGAAACCGTTCTGCTGCTAAATTAATGAATAAATGGACATATGGCCTCCACAACAAACATATTTATAGTTTTTAATCTTTTTTTCCAGGTTTTCAACCATCAGAAATGCGGGCTGTGGATGCTGACGTTAGCATTAGCTACATGTTTAGCACTGAGATGCTATCTTAACCTAGCATAGCTACCGAGGCTAACTCCTTTTAGCACAACTTCAACAGAGCAAAAATCTTTCAAAGCGTCCAATCAGATCGCTTACAAGCAGAAATTAAACCTCAGTGGGTCGAGAGAGTTTCATTTTTTTGTTAGCAGATGTGCGTCTGAATTACGGGCGTACCAGAAACACGTGAATACAAAGGTTCCATCTGGAACTTAATAAAGTCTGGATGCACAAAAAACAATTTAAAAATTAATTAAATAAAAGTCAAATCTGGTTAATGTTAATGGAAAATTAGAAATTGTTTCAACTCTAAACCTACCAAGTCAGGCTGCGGCGGCACTGGAGGAGCTGCAGAGATTCACATCCTGGGAGGATTACTCTGCCCTGAGGCGAGGAGCAAGGTTAAAGGTCAGATTCACGAGCTAAAAACCTGTTAGCAGAGACTGGAGGAGATATTATGGGATGGATTAGACTGGATTCACTGGGGATGAATAAATAAAACACTTTTTAGATTTTTATTTGTAAAAACTTTAACTCAGTCCACGATGAGTTAGCGTCCAATTAAAGCTCAATAAATTATCAGGGGGTGTGAAAACTTTTTGTGCACTGAATCAAACTGGGTGATTCAGTTTGTTAAACTTTAATAAAGATCTGAAAGCCCAGCATGACGAGCGAAACAACAATGTACAGTATTTCATAACACTGGTCAGATAAACAAACGGGTTTCAGTCGATTTATCGTATTTTATAAAATGTCTTCAGATTGTTGTGAAAAAATACATTTAATGGAAAATGATGTAAAAATGATGTTTTCTGGGAGCTGCAGAAGTTTAACAGATTATTAACAGCTTTCATATTGCAAAAGGTTTTTATTTCTGTAGTTTTTACAGTACAGATCAGTTTGTACATAAAGAGGCAGTAGTTATAAATATCAGAGGTCTGGCTGGTATAAAATTAAAAAAGGGAATATTTTACAGTATGAACACGGCTTGCTCATCTCTGTCTCTGGTTGTCTGTCCGTCTGAGCAGGAGTCCTGCTGCAGGTGACCTTTGACCCCTAGCCGTGCCTCAGTCATGGTCGTTCCTGCTGCAGAGGTCGGCAGAACCAGCAGCATCGTTCGGAGAGTTCTGGTCAGAACGCTGCAGCACCGGCTGCTGCTGCTGCACGACGGGGCAACGCTGCCCTCCGGTGCTCAGAGCCGGTACTGACGGTCCGTTACGCAGAGCCAGCAGAACCTCCTCAGATTACACTCAGAACTGCCTGCAGAGTCCAGATGAAACGGGATGAATAAAGCTTTGGCATTGTGACCTTTGACCCCCGGTGTGACCCGAAGAGCGGCCCGGAACGGGGCTGACTGAACATAAACGTTTACAAACCGAGTCGCCGCAGAGGGAAACCAGGGGCCGAGGAGACCCGCTTCCAAGTTCTGGTTCTGGGACCCGAAAGGGACGACTCTGATCCAGAACCGGTCCGGCCCGCGGGAAACAGAACCGAGTTCAGACGGCCTGAACGACGGGACACGTTTCCACGGCAACGGCTCCTTAAACTTCCTGCTGGAAACCATAAAACTTCACAGGATTTTATCAGCCTGAAAAGTTTCTGTCCATCCCCCTTTACTCTGCTGCCCCTAAATAACAGCAGTCCAGGTCAGGCAGCAGAATCTGCTGCACATGAACTTATTAATGCTTATTAATTATGACTATAGTGAGAAACGGTGCTGGCAGCATCATGCTGTGGGACGAGGAGGCTGGATGGAGCCAAACCCAGAATGATTCTGGAACAAAACCTCCAGAAGATCCTAACAGAAAAAACATGCCGCACGTTTTAGATTTTTACATTCATTAAAATGAAAACCAACAGACAGCTTTCCTTCTAGTTTTCGTTTTGTGGAGGTTTAGAAAATAAAACCCGTTAAATGGATCAAAGTTTGTGCTTGGACAAAGTAAAGATCATGGGGAGTGAAAACTTTTTAGTTTGGAGATTATTCAGATTTTAAAATTCTGTTTTCTAATACTGTCCAATAATGTCACGAAGCAGAACCGGCTGTGGGCCGAACTCTGAGCTCTGAGGAACTCCATCAAACTGGAATCTGATTTCTACGTTTCAAACTGAAGTTCTGGCGGCGAAAACTTGATTTGATCTGTGGCGGTTCCTGCTCCCACCAGGGGGCGCTGCTTGCTTATTAACTGCAGAAATGGGTTTAATGTTGAAGAAGCTTCTGGTCATGTGACATGCCGCCATATTGTGAGGTGCATTTCTGCTGAGACACACAGGAAGTGGGCAGCAGCTCATCAGTTTCACATTAAATCAGTAAAAATCTGCAAAGATTAATAATTTATAAACATTTTTTCTTCTGTATTCAGTAATAAATCCTCTACATTTCAAATGAATAATAAATAAAACAGTTTGAAGATTAAAAACAAACATTAAAAGGCTTTGAAAACCTTGTAGCATAAATGTGCAAAACCCCGACAGCCGTTTGGTTTGTTAAACTGTTTCAGTCGATGTTTAGCAGAACGGCGACTGAAACACGGTGGTGGCAGCATCATGACGCGGCTGCTAGAAAGGAATGATATATATTAACAAGTTGAATCACTAGTTTAGTAAATTAATTTATCCATGAAATTTCATTATTAATTTCTAAGAAAATTATTAACTCAACAGTAATTTAATAAGTTAATGTAATTATATATATTATTAATCAATTGGATTTTAAATTATTAATAATAAATTAAATATTAATTATTTAATATTTAATAAAAAGGTAATAAAATTCATGTTTATTAATAAGCATTAATAAATTATAGACCGTTGAAACAAATTTAGCATTTAAATACTTTCAGGAAAACAACATATTTTATGAAAACACAGCTGCTGGTTTTCTGTTCTTCAGAGGTTCTTTAAGTCTAGATTGTTTGTTTTGTTTCATTACCATCAACAACGATCGTCTCAGCTGGTCATTCAGAACCAGTTTCACAGCAGACTTGCCCCTCACAACATGGCCGACATCCTGGCGCGTCAACGACCCGGGTCATGTTGCATCATATCAGTTTGCGTTTCTGATTGGTTGCTGTGGTCCTTGAGCTCCAGGAGTCTCGCCCACATCTCCATGACCGGGGACTAAGAACTGGGACCAGAACTGGGACCAGAACTGGGACCAGAACTGGGAGAACTGGTCCAGAAGAAGGAACTCCTGCTGACGAACCTTCAGTCTGGTCTGGTGTTTGCTGGTTTCTGCTCCTGAACATAAACGTGCTGAAGCTTCTTTCTCTTCTTCTCTGGTCTGGAGGTTTTGAGTCAGCAGCAGCAGCTGGATTTTGGCACCAGAACCTCAGAACCACGGCTCCCTGATGAGTCTCCATCTGGACCAGGGGTGGCTGCAGTAACACTCCAGAGTCAGCAGGGGGCGCCTTGTGCTGCTGCCAGCGTGAGCGCTCCTCCTCGCCCTCGGGTCGGCGCCGGGCTCCGCCCCTCGTCCTCACAGCGTGGCCAGGATGCGGGAGAAGGAGATGATGATGGAGAGCGAGGTCTGGCCCGCACCGAACACCAGAGCCTCCAGCGGCGCCATGCCCTTCCCCGCTACACGGTACACACCAGCCACCGCCGCGCCTGCAGCACGCGCGCGCACACACACACACACACACACACACACACACACACACACACACAGGACGTTCTGATCCAACTCAGTCAGGATGCTGATCATCTCACATAAAAACAAATGCAGCTTTTAAAAGATTTTCTACTTTTTCCTTCCACTCAACTTTCCATTACTATTCCTGGATCCTTATTTTTCCTACTTTCTGAAAAAATTTTGTTGGATTCACCTGACTCGGGTTTCCTTCCCGTCAGAACCGACATTCAGACTCTAACCGGGTCACAGGAAGTTGGACTTTTTCCCACTCAGTTAAAATTCTGATCCTGTTTCCAGTTTTTCCAACAATCCCAGTTTAACTTTGAGGGTTTTTCCTCAGAGAACCATCAGCTCAGAGCGTCATGATGGTTCTGGCCCGGTGGAGCCTTCAGAACCTTCTGGATTCTTCCAGGTTCTCCATCCAATCAGAGATGTTTCTGTCTCCCCCTGCTACTTCCTGTTTTCTGACCAATCAGAGAGCAGAGAGACACGCCCGCTCTGGTTCTGGAGAAACTGGACCTGAAGTTCTGAAAGTCGTCTGAACCGTTCTGTTTGGATCAGAACCAGGTGAAGGTCGTTAAAGGATGAAGTGGAAACCTGGATCTCTGATCTTTTCCCTCCAGGTTGACCTTTCCTTCATCTTCCTCCTCTTCATCACCCACTGCCCCCCACCCAGTCTTCTGGTCTCCATGGCAACACGGGGTCAAAGGTCCTGACACGAACTCAATAGTTTCTGGATCTCTGTTACGTTTCCTTCCTCTTCCTCCTCTCTACTAATCTCCCTCTGTCTCCCCCTGGTGGCCCTGAACTGAATCACACAGGAGGGGCCTCCCGCAGCCCGCAGCCCCACGCCGCCCCCACCGTGCTTCACTTACTTGTGATGACGGCTCCAGAGAGGGAGGCCAGGAAGCCGACGCTGACCAGAACCAGCGTGATGAGGCGGCCCCACCTGTGGCGCTGCAGCATGACCAACATGAGCAGACCGCCGGCGCCGTGGAGGAACAGCGAGGAGAACAGACACCACAGGAAGACCCAGTACCACATCTCTGGAGGAGGAGAGGAAGAACGGGTCAGAACCAAAACATCACCACCTACATGTGGTTGGATGGTGATGTTTTTTAGAACATCACTTTAGAACCACAAGGAGTAAAGAAGGAAAAAACAACAGAGGAAGGAAAGGAATCAAGGAGCGACGCAGAGAAAAAGGAAGGAAAGGAGGGAACAAAGAAACTAACTTAAAAAATGAGGAATAAAATCTAGAACAATATATTTTTATAAATACATAGTTTTCTGTGATGTCACTTCAGGGAACTTTGTAGCAGACAGCCATCTTGGTAGGTATCTGTAACTAACGCATGGCAGTTGCTATGGCAACAATAAACAATCCATATTCTCTGTCTCGTATGAGTAGATCCCAACAGCAGAGGTTTCCTTGTACGCTGGTCAAAAGGGTCAGTTTGTTAATCCTCACTGCGCTGCGATCGCCTACCAAGATGGCGGTTCAGTGGCGCGAATCACTGCCTGTTCAGACTCATGGCAACTATGTATCGATAAAACTGATTAACAAAGTGTTGAAATATTAATATGGTAAATAAATCTCTGGATTCAATGAAAACTTCTTGACATTAAATATTAAACGTGTTTTCACATTTATCGTCCCTCCAGGGTTCTGCAATCGTTTTGTGATCAAAAGCCGTGATTTTGTGGCGTTAATTTGGAAATATTGTAAGAAATGTTTCAGTATTAGACTACAGGTTGACATCAAGTCAACCTGAGGCAGCATGGAGTGAAAGTGAGAATACTGCCACCTACAGGTGGGAGTTAGTCATTTAAATCCAAGGCTTTTGACTATTTTTGTGGAACATTCGCTATAAACTCCTAATAATGCAGCAGCAGCGTGAAAAGGGGCAGGAATATGCTGATTTTTCCCAAAGCTGGAGCGACTGATTGACGTCCCTCTGGAGTCCAGTGGGCCACATAAGGAGCTACAACAGGCCCTGTTTCCTCAGGCTGGACCTCATGTTTTGGTCTGTTTGAGCTCCGGAAGTCTCAGTATTTACATTTGTTCCATTTCTGGTTTGCAGAAGTGAAATTGTTCCACCGCACATCTCGTAAACAGGAAGCTGATTTGTTTAAGCATCTCAATCAGCTGCTTCTTTTCTGCCTTATCTCTGCCAGCAGCGGGCCGCTGAGGCCAGAGCGGATCCGCTGCGTGCAGCGCAGCGGGAGCGCAAACTTCAGACGTGCGCTTCTTGCTGAGTCAGCGTGGCGTGTTTCTCCACTCAGGATGGAGATGGTGGCAGCACATCTGCTGCTGCAATCTTCTGTTGACATGTCACACCGACCATGACTCCACGCTGCAGATGGAGAGCCGCCTCCTGCAGATGAAGCGCTGATGCTTCTGCAGCAGCGGCTTCATGCAGATGGGGGTCTGCGTCGTTTGATTTAATGCGATAAAATAAAAAATGATGTGACTCTGATGTGACCCGGCGCTCAGGTTCATGTCGGACTGCAGACAAAAGGAGGATCAGGAGGTTTTGCATCCCATAATACCTCATGTTATCCCTGGTTTTAGGCTCACCGCTCCCTGCTTTATGTTCCGCTTTAAAATGGACGCGGTGCCGCGAGCGGCGGCGCCAGCGGCGACGCGCCGCCGCTCCGGTCCTACCTGTGAAGTCTCTCAGCGTGGCGCCGTGGACCCAGAGGCTCAGCACCTGCTGCACCGACAGGTTCACGGAATAGTCCCGGCTCATGGTTCCGCCGCCGCCGCCGTCGCCCGGGTTCGCAGCCCTCTTTATCGGATAGCTGAACTTGGCTTTGGACGGAGGCATGGAGGAGACCGGGGCGGAGGGGCGCGGAGCGGAGCGGCTCGCCTCTACCGGTGCCGCTGCTTCGGCTTGACGTCCGTCTCCTCTGCGGGAAGGGCAGGGCCGCGGGGTGGTCGGTTGGTCCTCGGCGGTGCGGAGGCCATGATGCGGAGCGGCGGCGGCAGGCGGCGCACCGACGGTCAGCTCGTCCTACATCGGCTGGTCCCGCTGCATCATCCTTAAAGGGCCAGCAGCCCTCTGCCGTAAACCGCTCTGTGAATGGGACTCGGTGCGCAAGCGCAACGCCAGGACGTAAAAAGCGACGAATCTGAAAAATATGAATAAAAACATATCAGAGGCTCAAAACTTACAATAAATAATGAGCCAAATCTGAAAATCTGCGTTTATTTAATCTTTCTGACTAACATTTAGCGTTGCCCTTGACGACGGTTAGATGGAGGAGCTCCCTGATTGGCTGCTGAGGCATCACGATGTTACGGTGCATTTAAATCCCATGACGTCATCTGGAATTGAAACGAATAAATGTAATTTTTGTAAATTATTGTTGGAATCATTTGGTTTTTGAGTGTGAGGAAAATGGTTGGATTTTTTATTTTGGAAACGGATCAAATATGGAATTTATAGTTGATCAATAATATTAAATTTTATCTTCATAAATGCTGTTTTACAAAGGCATTAAAAACTACATTGTGTAAATCTTAAAAATAAAAATAAATAAATTAATAATAATAATAATAATAATAATAATACAGCCAATGTAATCAAACTTTTCTTGCTAAAAATAAACCCTGGTTTATTTTATTTGGTTTAAATATTTTGCTATCACTTGTAGTTATACCAATTTGTTAAACTTTATGTGTTTTAGTAATTAGGGAGGAATATCTAAGATATATTATCTATAAAGGAAGGTAAATGTGAACAAGTTACTCAAACTGCTGCAGTTTGTTTTGTCTTTTTTGTTTTACCAAAACAATTCTATCATTTCAGAAAATTAAAACATTTAATAAAAGATTCAACCTGCACATTTTCCACATTTTGAACTTTTAGATTCATCTGCAGCCAGTTTTGCAGATGAATGTAAATAATAATATGTTATTTGAATAAACAGATGACTGAGGCAGATGGACCGGACCGGACCGGACCGGTCCTGCTGTAGAACAGAGCCGTGTAAAGTCTCACAGCGTTCTGCTGTTTCTGCTGCAGCCGGTGGGAAGCGGAGAGGAAACCTGGCTGCTACGTCGATCCGTGATGTTCTGGAACATTTCTCTGAGGAGCGGCGAGTATTTTAAGAAGCGCTGACCCAGTTCAGACGTACTGAACGGTCTGACACCGTTCAGATCGACAGAGTTCAGCTTCAGGTTCTGCTCCGGAGTCAACGTCTGCAAAAACCCAACCTGGGAAACCGCCACAATTCACTTTGCAGAAAAAATGTTTCAAACAGGGTTGACCTCCAGCTGCTGACCCCGTGACCTTTAACACCCGGTGACCTGAAAACAGGAAGGTTACTTCCTTCCTGTCTTCTTCGTTCCTTCATTTTTAAGTTTCTTCCTCGTCTTTCTTTGGGACGTTCCTGAGGCCTGTCACAATAATCAATAAATCAATTAATCGCCTGATAAGTTCAATTTGATTGATTTACAGTTTTTTCTCATTTTTCTGGGTGATAAAAGTTTCAGTTTTGATGTTTTGGTCTCAACTGGCTTCGTTTTTTAAGGATAATTTTGTTTACAGACGTTTTGACTCGTTTCTGTTGTTTTATTTTATTTTGCATATTTAATATTTAACTTATAGTAACTGATAAAATGAGCAAACACTCTAAAAACTCACTGAATTCCAGAAATAAAACTAAACTGTAATGAAAGCCCAGAAGTATCCGTGGTTCTGATGGTTCTCCTGGGTCGTAGCGGTTCCCCGGCTCGGCCAGCAGGTGGATTCCTTCTCCTTGTTTTCCAGAGGAAACGTTTCCACAGAGGAAAACTGGTTCTGGTTCTGTGTGTCTCTGGGTCGTGGGGATTTTAGTGGTAACCGGATCCCAGCGGGAATCGGTCCGGTTCTGTTCGGACCTGCGGCTCTTTGGAACCGGTTCACAAAGCTTTTCTCTTCAGCTCACAGATCTTCATCTTTTTGTGTTTCTTTTTTCTGTAACTGAATCTGAGCTAAGAGGAACATCTGAGAGTCCTGATGTCTTCCTCTTTGTCTCCCTGATGCCCCTCCTGCCCCCCCTTACCCGTCTGCCCCACCCCTCCCCCCCTGGCCCCCCCTCAGACAGGTGTGTCTCCTCTCAGGTGAGTCATCACAGCAGCAACAATATGATCTGGCTGAGTTTTAGTTGACCGGGTCAGAACATCTCTGACTGCCTCAAACTGCCGTCTTGAATTGGTTCCCTTCAGCCCAGCGGTTGCCACGGTGACCAGATCTGGGTCCGACAGAACTCCAGCGGGACGCTGACAGAACCGCACATTAAAAATGATCAAATATTAATAAATATTTAATGTCTCTGCTATTTATTAGTGTAACTTTCTGAAGTTAAATAATACTGAACATGTTTTCACATTGTTGTAATTTGGCCATTTACAGATAAAAACTGATTAATAATAATAATAATAATATTGATAATATTTAAACACGCAACCTTTATCTTTACAGTTCTATTTATGTTGTAAACTAGAGTCTACAGGGCCACATAAAACCTGTAGTGGGTCGGATTTGGCCCGCGGGCCTTCAGTTTGACACAAGTGCACTATGCTAACATGGTATTTGGTAGAAGCTAATGCTAAAGCGCTAGATTAACATGGTATTTAGCATTTAGCTAATGAGGCTAATGCTAATGTGCTACATTAACATGGGATTTATTGGAGGCTAATGCTAATGTGCTACATTAACATGGTATTTAGCGGAGGCTAATGCTAAAGCGCTACATTAACATGGTATTTAGCGGATGCTAATGCTAAAGCGCTAGATTAATATGGTATTTGTTCTTCATGCTTTAGACATGGCTGCTCCTCAGCAGCCATGAAGTTCTGTGGAGGTCCGGTACTGAACCATTCGCTACATTCAGGTGGATCAGAACCAGAAAACATCTGAAACATGAAGAATGTTGCTCTGTGACATAATCTGGGTTAAAACCTGCTATTGGTGCTCAGTTTAGATTATTAACCGGTTTCTGTCCCTGGAATCCCAGTTGGAGCGGACTGGGAGGCTGGTTCTGGGAACGCTTTGCTCCCACAGGTGAACAGAGCAGGTCTGCTGCTGGGGTTCAGCGGGGCGGGGTCTGCGGTTTCCTTTGAGCGGCTGCAGGATCACACGCCGGGGGTTTCTGCTCGCTTTGATGGCTTCTCTAACGGCAGGTGTTCATAACAAACCCGGGTCCATTTGGAGCAAACGGAGGTAAAACCAGGACCCGACCACAACCAGCAGGTTGATCTGGAGCTGCTGGTCTGGAAAAACGTCCCAGTTTCTCTGAGCAGCAGCAAGAGGAGGCGGTGATCTGCTGCAGCGAGCGGTCGCCTGATTAAAGGGAAGACGTCTCTTTGAAGAAGTGACCTATGATGATGATGATGATGAGCTTCAGCTCCTCCAGTCAGAGGACGAGCTGATTCATGTCGGCTCTCTCTCATTGAGGAAACGGCTCCCTGAGGGCCCAGAGTTTCTGTTTTGGTCTGTGTCGGTAATTTACTTGTCCTCGTTAATAACGTTCTACTCTGACGGGTTTTTATTGGAAGGCAGCAGCAGAACCAGAATGTTGTGGTAACGAAATGAGCGGCTGCTGCTCTGATGCGGCCAGAAACGAATGCCTGACAAGTTTACATTCCCTCATCGCTGGCAGAAAGTTCCTGTTTATCCTGGACCTTTAATGATTTATATGAACCAAACATTTCCGTGATCATCCAACAAACAGCTTTAAAGTTTCGATTTATCAAAGATTTACACACAAGTACCACTCAAAAATGATTAAATTACATAAGATCAATTAAAAGGCATAAATGTTTGACAAAGGATATATTATGGCCTACAGTAAGGGTGTCCAAAGTGTGGGCCGGGGGCCATTTTCGGCCCATTGACTGATTGTTTGTGGCCCACCACAGCCGGAGGAGACAAAATTACTACTGACTAAAGCATTTCAACAAACATCTCTCTTTAATTTCATAGTAGCTATTTATTTATCAACTGACTTCTAATTTGAGACAAACTTTAAAGAACCCAAATCTGCTTTTATTTAATTAACACATTTTATATGTTTAAGCATTTTAAAGAGAGTAACCCAAATCCTGCTCTTATTGCTTCTTCAACCCTTTGAGCTGTAAACCCATCCATGGATGCTCTGATGGTTTTTACCTGTAAACAACCTTAAATCTGGGTGGAGTGATGGACCTAAACCTGCAGAGCCACATAAAGATGGTTGCAAAGTCGGCCTTCTATCACTTTAAGAACATTTCCAGGATTAAAGGACGAAATTCTAGAGAAGCTCATCCATCTTTAGTTGCACTGATCACTGCAAAAGCATCTACAAATGTCAACCAGACATGTAGGCCTGTCGCAATAAACCAATTAATCACATGATCAATTAAAATAAGCTCAGTAATTTGCATAATTTATCATTTTTCTGAACTGGATGAAAAAAGTCTGAATTAAATCAGCATGAGAACAGATAAAGTCCTGCTAAAAGCCTCCAGTAAGCAGAAAGCTAATCTGTAAAATGGCTTCATAGCTGCAAGAAGCAGAAATGCAGCCAGTGGAAGGATCCCAGTCTGAAACTTCGCTTATTCCAGCCGACTCCCCCAGGAGACCCGTATCCATCTCAGCGCTGCGGTAATTTGTCTGGAAGTCGGGAACCAGAGGAGCAGACGCCAGCGGTATGCGGCCGATGCAGACGAGTCCAACGCGGAAACGTTTTGAGTCAGTGCAGCAGCCAGAGCCGTCCGTCCCGACAGAACTATCGGTGTCTGGATCTGCTCCTCCTGATCCGAACGTTTACATCACACTGCTCTGATGTCAGATCCTTATCCTGACCCAACAGCTGCAGATAAGGAGGCTTCAGACAGGACCGAGGACACACACCTGAGGAACTCCAATCTGTTCATCTTAAACCTGCAGACAGAGACAGACTGGCACCGTGAGCCGTCTGTACAGCCAGGATCTGAGTTTTCTGATTTAGAAATTAGAACTTAGAAACCACTGCTATGGTTGCTAAAGTTAGCCGTACATTTTCTGTTTCTCTGCATCAAAACATTAAAATAAGTTTAAATATTCCATAAAATCAGATGTTTTGACAAACAATGCACTAAATAAGGTTGAATATTCTGTAAACTATTAGACGTTTTAAGTAAATTTAGCATAATTTCCACATCAGGACATCGTTTAACAAGTTTTAAAAGTATTGTTTTTACTCAGGCTTAGCATGACAACTGAATTTCTTCCACTGCCTTTCTAACGAGACGCAATAAAACCAGCTCTGTGTTGCATGATGCCTGGCAGCTCCTGCTGAGAAATGTGCTCAGCTTTTTGCTGCAGTTGACAGTTTCTTGGATAAATGCACAGAAACATTGAAATAAAAACTAAAAAAAAATATAGATCTGGTTGCAAAAAACAACAGAAGAGAAAAATCCGTGGCGAGAAGCTATTTTAGCAACAGAAAGAATGTTGTTTGCCTTGTTGTTATGCGCCGCGGTAAGACGTGACAGACCAAATGCAATTTATGAAACAAGCCCTCTGAGTTTATTTTTACACTTTATTTAGGAAGAAATATAGCAGAAAACAAACAAAGCCACCCACAGGAAAACCTCTGGCATAGCAACCAAAACACAACTGACATTTTCACGTAATCCTGCTTCATGTTGGAGTTTAAACACACGGAAAACATTAAGATCCCAGAAAACAACCCACTGCTGACTGGAAAAAGAACGAGCAACATCTTCCTGATCTCACAGCTTTAACGGTTAGCATATTTGTTTACCAGAATGTGAAATATAGACTTTATTGTACATAAAAATGGCCGCTCTCTGTTGTCAGGAGTGGATAAGTGCTTTCGCTTCAGGCTGAACTGAGGTCAGTTTGAGGGAACGTAAGTCATCGTTTAGTCAACCTGAGTCATTCCTGGATAAAAGGATAAAAGGAATCCTTACAGATAAACGGGTCAGAAACAGAACCTGCCCTCAGACAACATCTGCTCATCCTTAACTGGAGCAAAACGTCGATGCAAAGATCATCCCCAAACCCACGCAGAGGTTTTCCTGTGAATTGGTGAAGTTGGTGTGAGTCACGCTGAAACGCAGCAGCAGCGTTTAGACTAAACAGAACTCGTAGTACTCAGAGCGCTGAGGTCACTGGAGGCCCGAATCCCGCAGAGCTATTTCTGTTCACTCTTCCCATAATGTGGCCTCCTCATTCCTGCACCACACATGGACACAATCAGTCACCTACACAAACACTTCTGGACTTTACCCATAAAATCCTGAAAACACACACACACACACACACACACACACACACACACACACACACACACACACACACACACACTGCTGCTTACTCACCATTAACGTTTTCACATTAAGGCTATATATAACACCAGTTTACAACTGTTTCTTTTCCACTGTACTCTGACTTAGTTACTTTTATTTCCATGACCAAAATCAAGAAATATGCCTTGAGAAAAAAAAGAAAGAGCTGAGAAAGCATCCAAACGTTTCCAGAGTTGTAACTTTGTGTTTGGGAGGCTGAACTCAGGTTCAGCTAGCAGCTAGCAGCTAGCTAGAAATGGTACGTTAGCAGTGAGTTAGCGGTAGCCTCAACCTTCACAGAACATGATGAAGAAATGTGGCTCCAACTTTTCCTGACAGAAAAATCCCACAATAAAAAAAAAAACTACACAGAATACGGTGTTAAATTGTCCTGTCAAGACAAATTTAAGGCTTTTTGTCAACAACTCAATATGTAAAATAAATTTAAGACATTTTATCTTTTTATTTTTAAATCCATTACATAAATAGTTTTTGTTTTTGGGAACACAAAAACATAATCCAAATCTGCTCAGTGATTTGGTAGCATTAGCTAAGCCGCTAACTATGTTTAGGTCTAACTTACAATAATTGTTCATTCTTGTTCGAACAGGTAAGGCTGGGAGGACAACTCGTCTTTTTATCTGTTTTATCTGCGCTGATCGAACCCGTCAGGCTCTTCAGGACCAGAAGTGATACGAATAAAATGACCAAAGTCAAAACCTGATAATGTGACACAAACTTCAATCCGTCATGAAAATAGAAAACACTTTATGGCAATGTTTAGGATCAAAAACGGCGGCCATCTTGAACACTGGCCACCATCCTGAAATCCAAGTGGCTCATGGGAAATACTAAAAAATACAACCTTAATTTTTATGTTTGTGTGTACAGTTGAAATATTTTTACAGTAAAATGCTCAGACGATGGACTGACCAGCGCCTGGATAGAAGCTAACTGTGCTAACTGCTCCAGGCTGATCCGATGGGTTCCGGGTTCTGAATGGACGTCATCTGGGCTTCAAGTGTCAAAACCTGGAAAAATCCAAAAGGTTTGAAAACTCCTGCATTGCATCACAATGTTTTTCTCATCCCCTAAAGGTGGAGAAATTCCTTGGAAACAAACCCTTCAGCAGTGACTGAAAGTTGAGGGAGTTTCAGTAAATCATTCCTCGGAGTGATTTCATTTCCTGATCGGCTTTCCTTTCGTGCCTGGACAGTTTAACGGGACAGGTGCAAGCAGGCGGCATTCCAGGTGAGCCGGGAATTTACTGCAGCAAGAATGGAGAAAGAACTCAGATTAATTATTTACCAACAGGGGCAGAAAGCAGCTGTAGACGTAGGCAAGAATCCACCGACTGAGATCCATCCGACATCCAGAACCTCAGAGATCTGAGGATGCTGGGATCTTTGTAAATTTCCATCTCCCCTCCTTTCAGCTGAGTTTGAGGCCTCAGGAGGCAAGTATGAACAGGACAGACTTCCCCATGAGGTGACTCCTTTTAAGGCAGTTACAACTGATCCGTTGCACAAGCCAGCTAACCTCAGAGTCAGCCAATAGCTACGCAAAAAGAGGCAGCTTGGGTCCAGCTCGTCTCCAAACCGGGTTTCCTGAGGGTTCACACCCAGAGAGGCGTCATGAGCTCCACGTTTTCAACTTTGTCTCTTCATCAACATGAAATAAAATCAGGGTTGATGTTGAAACCCTGGATATCTGTCACACACAGCGTTCCTGTAGATTAAAACTCAAACATCAGGACTTTATTTGAAAAAAACACAATTTTTCCTGCCCTGTCATTAACCCAGAGGGAACTTCATCACAACATCCTCCTCTGCAGCACTGACCCACTGCACATCATCAAACTGAAAACAAGTGATGTGGAGCTTTTTGAAAGCTCTGAGCTGATTGCAGATCTTCAAAAGTCTGACCGAATTAATACAGATTTTATTAGTGGAAAAGGGCAGCATCATGTATCTTCCAGGCACATATCATTTTATAGCACAATCAAGTAGCTGTCTTTACTTCAGTTATTACAAAATGCTGTATATATCACTGAAAAGAGAATTTACTTCCTGATTTAACTCCTTTAAATTGGGCCTCTGTCTCTTTAAGAAGCTCCTGCTCTTTCTGAAACTCCGCCTGCAGGAAGTCATCCTAACATGGCTCCTCTATTGACCCTTTAACAATATTTTTACGTAATGCAGTTCCACCAGGTGTTTGCTAATTGCTGCTGGCTAGTCTGAAGGAGCTGAGATAGGAGGGCGAAATCTTTTGATGTTCAACATATCTTAGTTCGTTCTCTAAAACAAGCCAGACTTGATATAGGCCAGTTTGGTGTTGATCTGACCAGTTTGGGCCAGTTTGTCATTGTCCTCCTCCTACCAGCTCAAACGTCAACAACCTCCTTAAATCTAAGTGGCTCTCTGGTCACACCAACCAAACTGTGAAGCTGCTCACAAATGTTCTCTGAAAAAACGTTAAAAATCCTCGTCTCTTTCTCTGTTTTCATTTCATTTCACAACTGACCAGTTTTTGAAAAAGTTTTCACACCACTGGAAGTTTTCCACATTTTGTTGAATTAAAATACAAACATCAGGAAAAAAATATGTCTACTACAAAAATCCTCCATGTGCATCTTCTCCAAATGCCAGGAGGGCCAAAACTCAGATGGGGCCCAAACTAAATTATCCAAAGGGCCACAAACGGCCCCCGGGCCGCGCTTTGAACACCCCTGATTTAGGCTGTCGTCTTCAGAGTGAAATTTTTGTTTGTCCCTTTGTCCATTTCTTGATATAAATACGGCGTCTGGTCCGTTCAGCTCGGCTGATTCTGTCTTCGATGATTAAACAGCACCAAGTTCTCCCGGATGCTTCGGGTCGAGCCTGAGACTATAAACCGGATCAGGCCGAGCTTTTCCAGCCTCCCTGTGAGAGTATCAGCCACTCGCTGCGGGCACGGCGGAACGGCTTGGCCGCGGCGCAGCATACCAGGACGCAGCTCTCGGCTCCAACATGTGGTATATTTAGCAGAACCTCGGTGGGTTCTGGATCCGAGCTGAGCTCAAGGGGAAGGCATGCAGGCCTGATCTGGGCTCAGCTGACTCACAGGGAGCGCCGGTCCGAGTCAGACTGAGGGACAGAAACACGATTCTCCTCGAGACACAGAAACTCACAAAGATGAGTCCAAACCGAAGATTTTATTGACGGATGAGCCAGAAATGGCGTCAGATTCCCAAAGACCGAGAAAGTACCAGGATGTAATGAATGATGAAGAAAACAAGCTGGTTATGTAAAGCGTCTCTCGGCCCATTGAAATTCTGCTTCTAAGCGATCTGATTGGACAGGAATCAGGAACTATTGCTGTGCTAACAGGCGTTAGCCTCTCAGGGAAGCTATGCTAGCATTAAATAGCATCATGTTTACCAGTTTGTGTAGCATTGTCAGGAGATCAGGTCATTTTATTACCGGAATAAAGTCATAATGAGAGAATAAAGTTATAATAGGACAAAAATAAAGTTACAGAAATGTAAAATAACGTCGCAATAATACCAGAATAAAATCATAACAATACGAGGATAAAGTTCTGATATTACCAGAATAAAGCTGCAATAATATGAGGATGAATTCATAATATTAGAAGAATGAAACAGTAATTTTAGTGATATAAAATAATTAAAATGAGGAATATTGAGCATCTATTGAAGTTATATCAGTTCAGTAGAACTGATATAACTTCATATTTCCTAATATTTCCTCTTTCCCTCAAACCCCTGGATGCAAATAAAAGACGAATCCAGGAATTTAAAGGAGTTTTAAGTCTTTCCTGGTTTGGCAGCATGTTGGGTCAACCTGGAGGACCAGAAGATGTTCGGGGTCGCCGGCCGTTTCTTCATCAACAGATCATAAACTCTGATGAGTCTGAGCTGCACAGATCCCAGGTTGACAACAGAACCCGCGTTTCATCCAGAACCGCGGCGGTAAGTCTCTTCCCAGATGGCCATAATAACAGGCTAACCCGTCCCACATGGATCCACCAACCCAGCAGAACCTCTCAACTCCTGAACCCCAAACCACAGCTCTCACCAGCCCGGGCCATGGAAAACTTTGACTGGACCGTGTGGTCGTGGCAGGATGGTGATTGGGTAACGATGGGGAGGAAGGTCCAACCGAACGCCCGGCGTGACGCGATGAGAACCGGATCCGGAGGACCGGTCGGGTTTCTGGTCGACACCAGACAGACTCACAGCAGAGACGCCGAGTCGCTGTTCATCAGGAACCAGAATTATTCTGGTTCTGGAAGCAGCAGGTGTCGGCTCTGATGGCCGCAGGGCGATGAGACGTCCAGCAGAGAACGGGTCACTGCAGCGCCACCGCAGCTGGATGTCCAGGGTACGGTTCGGGGGCCATTCGCGGCCCTCTGACGGAGCCTTGCGGCCCACCTCAGGTCTCACATGGAGTAAATCTGTAGGCGGCTGCTGCAGATCGACACTTTCTCATCGAGCAGAGGAAGCTTTTTTACAGATCAATGAGATCCTGATTAAAATAAAAAGGTATGAAGAAGATTCTCAATAATCGTCTTCTAGAATCACAAACATCGACGCTAATCAGATCAATCAGACTTTCATCAATCATATTCAATGACTTATAAAAGTATTTTGTTTATTCAAATATAATTGTACATTTTTAGTTTATTATTGGACAGTTGGAATAAAAAAGGCAAAAGAAGTTAGTTTTAAAGGAGGAGTATTTATGTCACTGGGTGTTAGATGGTTTCCACTGGAATATTAAAGCATTTTAATCCATATTTGGTGTTTGCACTATTAAAATAGGTGGTTGTAAGTATTTTTAAAGCAGATCTCAGGCATTTGTGGTTCTTAACTTTCTGTGATTGGATTATTCCATCAAACGATAAAAAAACCTATTAAATTTTATCTCAAAGAGCAGAAACGTTAAACACTCAGCAGGTTTCTATATTTACCAGCCGATGTTTGATTGGGAATCGTCTCTTTGTCTCTGAAATAAAAACTCATCTGTCTCCTAAATGAGTCGAAGCGCTGAGAATGAAATTCCTGCTATCTGCTCCTCATCAAGTTAATTTCCGTCTCCCAGCCTGATGAACTCATTTGCATAACATTATGCTGCTCTGTGGGACAAACTGGGATTATCCTCCGGTGGGAAGAAAACACACCAGATAGCAATCCCTCCACCTGCACCACCACACAAATTAAAAATGCAAATTGTGGAAATAATTACAGCTCAGCTTTGCTGATGCAGGACAAATACTTTGGAGATTCTTTGTGTTTTTTTTTTTTGCTTTAATTTCTGAGTTTCTCTCCCAGACAACAATATTTACCCCGAGACGACGACTCATTAACCGATCCGTGCCAAAGTAAAGCTTCGCTGATTGCCAGTCAGAGCGTTGTTTCTTCACAGACGGGTGTGAAATTAAATTCAGATTGGACTCCAACAGATGCTGCAGCAGTGAGCGAAGCCTGCGCCGCGTTTTCACCGGGTTGCAGTCGGTCATGGAAACATTAAACCCAAAAGATCTGGTCAGATGGTGGATGATACTAAAAAAACATTTTATTGAACTTTGACCTCAAACGATTTAAAGTCTTGGTTTAAATACAGAGAAGATAAATTTACTGCAATTCAGGTTTTACAAAATGTAACACAGCAAAGATTATGAGCAAAATGAGAAATCTCGTGTTTTTTTATTTTCAAGGTTTTTCAATTAAAATGTTTATTCTGTTATGTGTTTTTGATTACAATGTGATTAATTGCGATGAATTAATTACCATGATCACTAACGAGGAACGAGTCTCTGTGCTCTGGAAGGAACAAACCGAGACGCTAGAAAGGCTCCGAGCTGCTGAGAAATTAAATAACTATAATTTCAGGTCCATTTTTAGTCTTGGTGTCTGTTTGTCACTTTCTGTTTTCAGGGATAAATCCGGCGTGTCAGACGGATGAGCTGCTGATTGGACCGAACCGCCGGGTTTCTGCAGTAACAACAGACGGGATAATGGCTACCTAGCCAGACGCTGCAGGTAAGCCTGATGACATCATCCTGCAGGTGGTCTGAAGGTGGTGTAATGACATCAGGTAGGTTCTCTAACGTTGGCACAGACTGTCAGGTTTCCTTCCAGGATGGACATGAATTTAGCTCCGTCCATCTTCCCATCTGACCAGCTTCCATATCTCTGCCCAAAAATGGCTCCTGGTCTGACCTCTGACCTCTGGTCCTCCAGACCGACGTCTGGTTTGGTTTGAATGTGAACACCAAGCGGACCAGAGACCGCTCCAAAAGCAGGAAGTGGACGACAGCACAGGGCATTCTGGGTAAATACAACCAAAGCTAGCATGTTAGCCTAGCGCTAGCAGCAGAAATGGCTCCTGGTCTTTAGCTTAAAGAGAAATCCTCCAACACTAAAATCTGACGCCTCCATCTTGTTTCCATCTGGTGAAACAGGAAGTTGCTCTCAGCGTCTTCAGAGGTTTTAGTGTTGTTTCCTTCAGTGGTTCTTGGTGCAGCGCCCCCACAGGCCAGGAGGGGAACAGGTTGGTTTGGGTCAGAACCACAGCAGATGATGGAGTTCTGGTTCCAGTAGAACCGGGTCGACCGGACCATCAGGAGGAAAACAGCCAGACAACAAATTTTAACAATTAAAGGCAACATAGTTACTTGATCATGCTGTACAATGAGATACAGTACTGCCCCTTTAAAATAGAAAAAGGAATTTCTGATGATGCAGACACAGAAAAGAGGCTCAGCTTTCATCTCCAGATCATTTTTCTGCTTCTGACAGGTGCTGACACCGCAGCTCTGGATGCTTCTCCCAGTTCTCTGCTGCCTCCTCCCAGCAGTCTTTGTGTCAGATCCCCGAAGGTTTCAACACGCATCCATTAGAGCTCTGGATGAGGCAGCGGCTCGCCGCGTGTCAAATGATAAACTGTCTTTGTGTAACGTCTGCTGGATGACAGCACCGTCTCCAAACAGAAGACAAAAACTCAGAAAATGTTGAGGTAATTCATGCCTGAGCTTAACTTCACTCAGAAATATGTGAACAACATTAAATAAAGATGGCTTCTTATTTCATGGTTCATCAGCTGCTATTCAACATTTTTAAGCGTCATGTCAGATGCTATCAAAAGTTACCAAAAGGTATCTGTGATTAAAATGGGCCAGCTGAAATCTCTCTACAAGCTGCTGTCTTTTTCTTTCTTAATCTCAGATTATATTTATATTCCTGGTATTTTTTTATTCCTCATTAGGATGAAAACAGATGTTTGAAGACATTAAAAAACAAACTTCTCATCTGGATTTGAACTGGTTTCATTCTGACTGAAATCTGACCCGCCTCAAATATTTCATTGCTTAGACAATGGAAAACTAACAAACGTGAACAATAAAGGACCAAAACAAGTCAACTCCACAGTTTCCAAGGCAGTGAAGAACTGGAGAAATGTGTCAGATTATTGATGGATGTTTCGTTGTGACAGATCAAACTTTCATAAACAGGTTTATGTAGCGAGACATCTCAGCCAGGAGCTCTGTGATTTACCTCTATCTGCTTCAGGTCTCTGCTCTGCTGAACGCTGGACATTATGGTGCAGTGAAGCCAACAGAACCACCTGCAAAAAGCAGAGACCCGATCCGGGAGAAACCTAATCGGATCCGCTCAACTGCTTGGCTGCACCTGGAAACTGTTCATGAAGGTTATGATCAAAATCAGTGACAAAGGGCAACGTTGGCGGAGTCCAACTGTCACCAGAAACACTTACTGCATACAATGCGGACCAAGCTCTGACACCGGTCGAACAAAACGACCCATACTCCTGAAGCGCCCCCTACAGGGACCCGCAGGGACCCACAGGGACCCATTGCCCCAGTTCTTGAGGGACGGGCCAAACACCAACTCCATAAAACAAGTACACCAGTTGGGTGAACTCCCATGGACCCTACTGTGCAGAGCTGGTCCAGTCTTCCAGAACCAGAACTAGAACCACACTGTTGCCCCTGAATCTGAAGAAAACAGAAGATCAGGCACAATATCAGAGTTCTCACAGCACCAGCAACACTAAAGGGCTCAGGGTCTTTGCTATGATGCAGCTTGTGAAGTCCAAAGACACGAACATTTCCTGTAATTGGTTTGGATCGAGGCCGTTCTGTGTTCACACCAGAAACAAATCCTACCAGAATAGGTTTGGAAGCGGACGGCCTCATGAAGTGGGTCTCGATCTGGTTGTTTGGTTGAGGTTTGCTGATCACACCTGCACAACAGGTTCAGACCAGCAGGGAAATAAAGTGTGAATCAATATAAGAAGAATCTACAATCTGGAGTACAACTGAAAAATAAAAGTTGAATTGAGAAACTTCCAAAATCCTGTTTTCTCACAGAAGCAGCTCCGTCTCAGTGCCAGATGAAAACTCAGTTCCTCTGCAGAGGTAAAGCTTCTGTCTTCTGCAGACAGTTGGAGGAAGATAATTGATGCAATCATTTCAGAAGCTTAAGCAGGTCTTCTATGTTACACAACTGCCAAAGAATCTGAGTAAATCCTCAGATTAGAGCATTGCGGTGATGTTTGTTGATGGTAAATGTGCCGTCAGATGTTTTGTAGGATCCTAAGGGCTTAGGCTTATTTTCTAAACCATAATTCGTCCTGGAGTCTGTCCTCTCTCTTTGTGTAGCTCTCCAGGGAAATGGTTGCAGGACGGTGAAAAACAGAAACTGCTCTCACCATCAACAGATCTGTGACAGATTCAACATCTGTGTGCCGCTGCAGCTTTCATAGCGGTCTGACCGACCTTCAGCAGCACAGACTGAGCCCCCAGCGGCTCGCACAACAAGCGGACTGTTTTTCTAACAGGAGACGAGGCCTTGAGAAAACACGCTCCCTGTGCACGCCGTCGGCTCTGAGGACACGCAGCGCTGTCAGTCCGTCTGAGGCAGAGCCTCCCGGGAGGGTCCGGAAGACGCATCAGACTCAGATATGTGTCGAGAGCAGAGGTCAGAGGTCAGGGGGGTCTGCAGGGTCTCCACAGCAGGATGAGATTTTCCCAGTGGGGCCTGTTGCATACCGACACTGTTTGCTCCACAGATGAAGCCTTCGGAGTGTGGGAGGTTCTGGTGCTTCTTCAGAAACATGGCGCTGACAGCAGAGGTCCAAAGGAAGGAAAAGGAAGCGTTGAGATTTGGTGGAGGCAGAAAAAACAGTAAAAATGAGGCGACTTTAACCAGAACCAGAACTGGTGATCAGACGGCCGATGAAAAACTGAAACAAGTCGTCCTTCGGGATCTAGAAGAGGCACCAGGGGCATCTGGACAATGTTGGACCAAAGGCCCAACATTCCTGTGGATGATACTTTCAGTGGCGGCGCCAGTCTGAACACGGTGGCTGACCCAGTCTAGGTCTCTGGGATAGCGCTCCCTATCCCTGAGACCTAGTGGGATAACGCTCCCTACCAACTGCTGCAGAAATGCCTCAGAAGTGGTTTGATTTGGCCTTCAAGTTCTCCAGAATCAATCATGGAGGCTCCACTTCCCAACATCCCGAGCCAGAACCCACAGTGTGCCTCCGGCGGTCCAATGCGGTCCAGCAGCAGCCGGGTTTGGAGGCAGAGACTTTAATAGCTGAACTGTGTCCAGAAAGTTCTGGCTAATCAGTTAATAAGTTAGTTTATAATTCTTCTGGATTTCAACGATGCAGTTTGTGATCCAACCTGGTACTTTACACCGACACGTTAGCAGAATGTGCTAATCCTGCTAACGTGTTGCCCATAACCATCGCTGGCTCCAGCCGTACTCCCTATTTGACCCGGTTCCTGTTTGATGATGGTTCTGATCTCCATGTCAACCAGTCGGCTTTATAAGACCAATGTATTAACCAAAACAACTCAGAGTCCCTCCTGCAGAGATATTATTAATTTCTGTCATAAAATAGCAGCTTTTGAATCAATCATAGATTTTAAATTGTTGAATCTGGATGCAAAACGTTTCCAAGCAGAAACAGAAAAATGTTGTTTTTCACCTGAAAGTTGAGATCAAAACACTAAACTGAGGTCAAACTTCATTGTTTCCATTTTGGTTATTTTGTTGTTACTTTTGTTTTGCACATTGTTTCTGTTTTTTGTAAGTTTTCTAGGTATTTTGTGACATTTTTAAGTGTGACATTAGTTTAGTGTATTTTAAATATTTTTGAATCCATTTGTGTTTTATAATATGTTGATCTTTTTTTCATTTGGGTCATTTTATTTTTGTCAGTCCTGGTGGGGCCTGGTCCTGGTGGAGCCCGGTCCTGGTGGAGCCCGGTCCTGGTGGGGCCTGGTCCTGGTGGAGCCCGGTCCTGGTGGAGCCCGGTCCTGGTGGGCCCTGGTCCTGGTGGGGCCCGGTCCTGGTGGGGCCCTGGTCCTGGTGGAGCCCGGTCCTGGCGGGGCCCGGTCCTGGTGGGGCCTGGTCCTGGTGGGGCCTGGTCCTGGTGGGGCCCGGTCCTGGTGGAGCCCGGTCCTGGTGGGGCCCGGTCCTGGTGGGGCCCTGGTCCTGGTGGGGCCCTGGTCCTGGTGGAGCCCGGTCCTGGTGGGGCCCGGTCCTGCTGGGGCCCTGGTCCTGGTGGGCCTTGGTCCTGGTGGGGCCTGGTCCTGCTGGGGCCCTGGTCCTGGTGGGCCTTGGTCCTGGTGGAGCCCCGGTCCTGGCGGGCCCCGGTCCTGGCGGGCCCCGGTCCTGGCGGGCCCTGGTCCTGGTGGGGCCCCGGTCCTGGTGGAGCCCGGTCCTGGTGGAGCCCGGTCCTGGTGGAGCCCGGTCCTGGCGGGCCCCGGTCCTGGCGGGCCCACCAGGCTGGTGCTTGTCCAGTAACATGTCAAACATTGCGATGCTTCATGGGTGAGTGAGTCACAGAGGATGCAGTCATCCTTTGAAAAGCGAAAGGACGAGTGTTTCTCCTCTTCGGCCATGTGAGTCATCATCTCTGTGAGGCAGACGGTGGCAGATGTCCCACTCAGTCCCCACTGGTGTCCCTGAGGACGTCTTTTATCAAGCTGATCTTTGTTGTGCTTCAAGTGGGTGAATCTCAGGTTTCCTCTCGGCTGCCGCATTTGGTTCCCTGTTTTCTCTCAGAACCCTGGAGCGGAGAAACCGGACACTCCTCTGTCCTTCAGCTGGATCAGAGACATGGATTCACGCAGGGAGATCGTCTTTCAGCTGCACCTGAAGGCGGCTGGCTCCAGGTTCAGGCCTGTAGGAGGATCTCCAGCTCGAATCGTTTAATCCTCGACCTTTCCCGACCGTCTGCCTCCCATGTGGAGCGTGGGAGAAATAATCCCACTAATTAAACAGAAACATGCAGCTGAGACATTTTTATCGCCGAGCTTAATGCTGGAGGAGTACTTGACTCTGTGAAGACTTGTTTTGTACACAAGCACTTCATGGTTCAAAGGTCAACAAAATGGTTAAATAATATCTTATAAATATGTTAACAGAAGCCCAAATAATTCTTGTTTGAGGAATTTTAACTCTTTTTTTCGGGAACAGAAGCATAAACGTGTGAATGAAAAACCTGATCATGACTCCATGTCACGGGCCCCTGGATGCCTCTGCCTGGAGGTTTTCTGGATCGTCTCACAGCATGGAGACCCTGGAAAAACTAGAAACAAAACATGTGTAGCATTAGCTTGAAGCAACGTCTTACAACATGTTGCTGTGGGGAAGCTAAAAGTCCAAAGGTCTTTTATTCATAACAAGATGGTGTTTAAATTCCTCCACAGGGTGCTGGTTTGCTAAGTCTCCTGTGACCTGCAGCATTTCCTGTCTCTACATTATTTACTGTTTTGTTGGTTTCTCCAGTCATAAACTCTTCATTCTTTTGACAGTTTTCAGCTTTGTGCTTTTTTCCTTTCACTTTGGTTTATACATATTTATTTTTAAATGAATTTAATTATCATGAGCTACAAGCCTTAAGAAAACAAAATGTTAGTTATCGTTTATGACTTTGAAATTAATTTTTACGTCTGGTTTGTTTGAGCTAAAATTGTTTAATCTTTTTGTATATTTTTAATGGACCAGCTTCTCTGATTTGTTATGTTTCTGGATACTTTAAAAATAAAATGTAAAACAACAAAAGTAAAACTTTAAACAGCTAAAACTTCCCTTTTTGTGAGGCTGGAGTTCAACCTGAGCCGCTGCAGAGGGATTCAAAGTGCCACAGAGGGTAAAATCCAGGTCAGAGATCTTCAGCCAGATCTGGAGGTTTTGGTCGTGATGGAGTGAAGCAGATGGATTACTGGCAGCAGCTGCTCTGATTTTGTCAGCAGGTGTTTTTATCATCAGACCGTTCAGCTTCAGCCCAGCAGGACGTGATTCATGCTTTACCAACAAAGTTGCTGAACTTGTTCAGACTAAATGTTTAGGTTGTATCTGGGTTAGTTATGATCATGTGCTTGTCGGGTTGTAAGTGTGTTTGCGTCCCACTGCGTGTGTGCTGACAGTGCATGTGTGCAGGATTTACAGCCTGTAACGAGCCCCTCCGGCGTCGCAGCAGCAGTCTGCTCCTCACACCGGAGGAATCTCATGCTTCAGCAAAATGCAGATGTTTTATTTTCCGGTGGAGGTGCAGACTCCAGGAGATTTATTAACATGGGAAAATTAGCTTGTGGTAGCAACTTGTGAACGGGGCTGGTACCGATGTCCAGTTCTGTGAGTCTTCAAACGATGCTGACCTACAAACGCAGAAGCAACCTGCTGACTGCAGAGGAAACTGTTTTTAATGAGGAGCCTGTAAAAATCAACAGCAGCTTGTTCCTCTTTGCTTCGTCACCAGAAACTTCATCACATATTCAGCTGAAATATTCAAGATGTGCAACATGTAGAGCTCAGTGTGAGCCCCTCCCCTTCTTGTTTCTTCTTGTATTAAGCAATTGCAAACTGTCTGAATGAAGCCAACAGGTAAAGGACTCCTTTACCTGCCAGTGAGGTAGAATGTTTCATCAGTTCTTGTCAGTTATTGTTTCACATGTTGACTTTGCTCCTTCTGTAACGTTGAGATGTGTTGCTAACGATGATCACTGAGGTTATTTTTCCATTCCTGTCACAGTTTACACTTATAGCCCCGATGGATCAGTTTCTGTCCCCTGAGACAACCACAGGACCCTGGCAGAAACCCGGTTCTGTTTGGACCTCCGCAGATCAACACCATCATTCACTGACCGCAGGTGGATGGATGTCACCCGGTCCAGTTATCATTTTGATCCACTTCCCAGTTTTTTCACAACCAGTTCAGCCGTAGGATTTTTCTCAGATTTTCCCCCAGAATGACGAGTTTGTATGAAACGACAGTCAGAAATTAACAGCAATATTTTTATAGTTTGGTAAATATTTGGCTTCAAACTGAATTATTCAGCTTAACTAAATATTTAGTTTGGAACTGACATTAATGAATGAATGAATAATAAACCCCAAAGTCTTTCTCTCATAAGATTCTAGATCAGGTTCTGACCCGGTTGAGTTGGGGGGTTTTGTCTCCTACCTGCCAGGTGTTTCTCACTGTTGGAGGTCAAAGATTTCTGTCCAATCAGACGCCAGAGTCACTCTTTCATTGTTTCCCATTAGATTTCACCTCTGAACGGTTCTGGATCAACTGGACCTGAAGGTTCTGAGCTGTTTGTCTCAAACTTCACCATTTGGACTCTGATCCTGCTGGGTTTCATCAGAGCAGCAGGTTTACCAGCTTCAGATGTTTCCTAAATAGCAACACGGCTGAACTCGTTGGATCCCATCTGCTGATGGATGCCAGGTCTGATATGTTCAGGGGGAAAACGTGTTTATTGACCTCCTGGTGTCGGTGACCTCAGCCCGCGCCCCAGGCAGCAGGAATTTCCCAGGAAAAACACACCTATGATCGGATCCGGACCTGCAGGCTGAGCAGGGAGATCCGTAAATCACCTGCATCTCAGAGTTCAGGCAGAGGCTGCTGGGTGGAAATAACGACCGGGTCTGGGTTTAGAAACACGCTTTATGGTTCCGCTGCAGCGTCAGGTTCCTCAGAGCGGACCGGGTCAGAATCTGGCTGGAACCAATTATTGGTTCTGATTGGTTCTGATCAGCCAGTAAACAAATAAATATTGGAGTCGCATGAAAAACTGGAAGAGCAAACATCCATCCATCCATCCATCCATCCATCCATCCATCCATCATCCATCCATCCATCCATCCATCCATCCATCCATCCATCCATCCATCCATCCTCCATCCATCCATCCATCCATCCATCCATCATCCAACCATCATCCATCCATCCATCATCCATCCATCCATCCATCCATCCATCCTCCATCCATCCATCCTCCATCCATCCATCCATCCATCATCCAACCATCATCCATCCATCCATCATCCATCCATCATCCATCCATCCATCCATCCTCCATCCATCCATCCATCCATCCATCCATCCATCCATCCATCCATCCATCCATCCATCCATCCATCCATCCATCCATCCATCATCCATCATCCATCATCCATCCATCCATCATCCATCCATCATCCATCCATCCATCATCCATCCATCATCCATCCATCCATCCATCATCCATCCATCATCCATCCATCCATCATCCATCCATCCATCCATCATCCATCCATCATCCATCCATCCATCATCCATCCATCTCATCCATCCATCCTCCATCCATCCATCCAACCATCATCCAACCATCATCCATCCATCCATCATCCATCCATCATCCATCCATCATCCATCCATCCATCATCCATCCATCATCCATCCATCATCCATCCATCCATCCATCCATCCATCCATCCTCCATCCATCCATCCATCCATCCATCCATCCATCATCCAACCATCATCCATCCATCCATCATCCATCCATCCATCATCCATCCATCACATCCATCATCCATCCATCCATCCATCATCCATCCATCCATCCATCCATCCATCCATCATCCATCCATCATCCATCCATCCATCCATCCATCCTCCATCCATCCATCCATCCATCCATCCATCCATCCATCCATCCATCATCCATCCATCATCCAACCATCATCCATCCATCATCCATCCATCCATCCATCCATCCATCATCCAACCATCATCCATCCATCCATCATCCATCCATCCATCCTCCATCCATCCATCCATCATCCATCCATCCATCCATCATCCATCCATCCATCCATCCATCCATCCATCCATCCATCATCCATCCATCATCCATCCATCCATCCATCCATCCATCCATCCTCCATCCATCCATCCATCCATCCTCCATCCATCCATCCATCCATCATCCATCCATCATCCAACCATCATCCATCCATCATCCATCCATCCATCCATCCATCATCCAACCATCATCCATCCATCCATCATCCATCCATCCATCCATCCATCATCCAACCATCATCCATCCATCATCCATCCATCCATCCATCCATCATCCAACCATCATCCATCCATCATCCATCCATCCATCAGTCCAGATGAACCCCAGCTGATGGTTGGAACTTTTCTGCAGCAGCAGATCCAGAGCTTCATCAATGCTTCGCTCTCAATCCTGCAGGTAAGGCCTGGATAAGTCCGGCTCCGTCCTGCCGTCTCTCATGATGGAGAACCGACAAGAACTTCTCCAGCTCAGTCACTGTTTGTCTGCTTGACATTTTTAGAAATAATCGGTTTAAAAAACACTTCCTGGAAGATTCTTTGCTTTCCTTCTCCAACATCCATCACCATAAATCCTTCATCTAGTTTCTCCTCCAACTCTGAGCTTTTCATCATGTCTGCCGCCCACACAAACAAACCGTCTCTCCCACAACACCAGATGCACCAGAGAACCGGCTCTGGCTTTCAGGAAGATGTGCTCTAAAAATGCCAAGAGACAAAATCCGTGCAGCATTCACAGCTGGAGTCAGAAAAAAAGCATAAACAAGTCAATAAGTGAAGTGAAATCCTTGAAACGTGTCAGCCAAACAAAGCCTGCTCTGTTCTGCAGAGACGGATGTGTGAACAGCAGGGAGGCAGGTACGAATCCCACCAGGCTTCCTCTTAAAACTCATATTTCATTGATTTTTCTGTGACAAGGCCGAGGATTGGTTTCAAAGGCTTCTCCTCCCTGAACGGAGCAGCAGTGGGAAAGCTTGGCGGATGTGATGCTGACGGGAACGCCGTCTGCTGGGTGGGAATGCTGCTGCTGCTGTGACCCACTTCCCTGATCCGTCAGAGAGGACAAAACATCTCCCTGCTTGGAAATGGGTCAAATATATTTCATTCATTTTAAAGGGAATGAAAGCGGCTCGGATGGAACCGGCTGGTCTGAACAGATCCGAACATTCACCAGAACCGGTTCTGTTGAATCAAAGGGAACAAAAACAGTTTCAGATCCGATGCTCACAAGTCATTTGTCCCAAAAAGAGAAAAGCATCAAGTCAAGTCATCTCTCAACACTTAAAAAACAAACACAATCTATCCTGTTGTCGAGTTTCTACAACAAATATCTGGAAACAAGAAACTAATTATAACTAAAGAAGAAGTAACCATCCAACAAGATGTAGAAGTTTGCATTCAGTCAAGAATTCCTAAATATTAATAAAAAGTTCAATTTCTACTGGAAGATTATTCCAGTAATAAAACATTTTCCTCTTTTTTAATGATGGACGGATCAATGATGATGTTGGATAATGGTTGGATGTAGGAACCGTGATGTCGGATGGACGGTTGGATGTAGGAACCGTGATGTCGGATGGACGGTTGGATGTAGGAACCAGTTTCTTCTTCTCCTGTTTGCTGTCAGAACTGTTTCCCTTCAGAATAAAAGCCCGTGAAGCGGGCTCGGTGTCTGAAATCGTTTAGCTGAGCTCCAGGCCTCCAGAGGCTTCGTTAGCGTGACCTGAACTCGTAAACAAACATCACAACCAGAACTAAAAGAAGTTTAGATGAAGTGGATTCTGGCCCGTTTTGGCTCCAGGGAGGTTCTGTGCAGACGGGTCAGACCGGGTCAGACCGGAGCTGCACGCCCTGCGGCGGCAGCGGCCCGGCAGAATCCCTGCCCTGTTTTCATTCCAGCGCTCCAGAGGAACTGCTTTCGCTCCGAGGAGAAATCTATATTTCCTGAATCCCAGTCAGGAAGCTGGGAGTTCCTGCTGCTCGTCTTTCACCTTTGATGCAGAAAATAACTTTTTTCACTCCAGAAGAAAACAAGCAGAGGTACAAACTGTTTCTGGACTAGAACATGTGCAGCTCCAGTTCTTCTGTGCAGGAACACGGAGTGATTTACACTCCGTTTTCAGCCACATTAAAAGCTCCTCAAACGCAAACATCAGCAGCAAAAACAAACAGCCGGCCGGATCGGGAACTGAGCCGAGCCGCATTCTTCCACCGATGGATTTTTCATTTGTTCTGAGGGTTCTGCTTCTGCATTTAATAAATATAAATTAGCCTGAGGAGGGAACAAATCCTGAGTTACTGAGAGTCATGAGGAGAGAGGCGATGGATGAGGAGCAGGACGGATTCAGGTTGAAATGTTCTTTTGTTGTGGTGATGAATTAAATCTTCCTGCACACAGAAGATACAGAACTCTGCCAGAACCAGACGGTTCTGCTAAATCCATTTAACATAAGCGTCATATTTTTGTTTCTAGATATTTTTCAATAAATAATGGAAAAATAAAGGTACAAAGAGATCAGGAGACTGAATAATCCAGTACAACAAAACCCAGGGGGGAGTAAAGTGGGAAGTGATGCAGGATCCAGGAGGAGGAAGAGGGGAGATGAGGAACAGCTGCAGGTAAACCGAGGGAGGCAGACCAACAACCACAGCAGAGAAACAGTGGAACAAACTGATATGGCAACACCTTTCGAACAATAATGAGAACAGAGAAGTTAACTCACTATGGCAAGAAATATAGAATATAAATTAACGTGTAAATAATCAAAACAAACACAAATAAAAAACAAAACAACCAAAGAGGAGAAAACACTGGATCTCCTCAACTCTGTTACGCCTCCTTGGTTCTCCTCTCTCTCTCTGGTTCTCCTCTCTCTCCCTGGTTCTCCTCTCTCTCTCTGGTTCTCCTCTCTCTCCCTGGTTCTCCTCTCTCTCTCTGGTTCTCCTCTCTCTCTCTGGTTCTCCTCTCTCTCCCTGGTTCTCCTCTCTCTCTCTGGTTCTCCTCTCTCTCCCTGGTTCTCCTCTCTCTCTCTGGTTCTCCTCTGTGGCCCTGGTTCTCCTCTCTCTCCCTGGTTCTCCTCTCTCTCTCTGGTTCTCCTCTCTCGCCCTGGTTCTCCTCTCTCGCCCTGGTTCTCCTCTCTCTCTCTGGTTCTCCTCTCTCTCCCTGGTTCTCCTCTGTGGCCCTGGTTCTCCTCTCTCTCTCTGGTTCTCCTCTCTCGCCCTGGTTCTCCTCTCTCGCCCTGGTTCTCCTCTCTCTCCCTGGTTCTCCTCTCTCTCTCTGGTTCTCCTCTCTCTCCCTGGTTCTCCTCTCTCTCTCTGGTTCTCCTCTGTGGCCCTGGTTCTCCTCTCTCTCCCTGGTTCTCCTCTCTCTCTCTGGTTCTCCTCTCTCGCCCTGGTTCTCCTCTCTCGCCCTGGTTCTCCTCTCTCTCCCTGGTTCTCCTCTCTCTCTCTGGTTCTCCTCTCTCGCCCTGGTTCTCCTCTCTCTCTCTGGTTCTCCTCTCTCTCCCTGGTTCTCCTCTCTCTCCCTGGTTCTCCTCTCTCTCTCTGGTTCTCCTCTCTCGCCCTGGTTCTCCTCTCTCTCTCTGGTTCTCCTCTCTCGCCCTGGTTCTCCTCTCTCTCTCTGGTTCTCCTCTGTGGCCCTGGTTCTCCTCTCTCTCCCTGGTTCTCCTCTCTCGCCCTGGTTCTCCTCTCTCGCCCTGGTTCTCCTCTCTCTCTCTGGTTCTCCTCTCTCTCTCTGGTTCTCCTCTCTCTCCCTGGTTCTCCTCTCTCGCCCTGGTTCTCCTCTCTCTCTCTGGTTCTCCTCTGTGGCCCTGGTTCTCCTCTCTCTCTCTGGTTCTCCTCTCTCGCCCTGGTTCTTCTCTCTCTCTCTGGTTCTCCTCTGTGGCCCTGGTTCTCCTCTGTGGCCCTGGTTCTCCTCTCTCTCCCTGGTTCTCCTCTCTCGCCCTGGTTCTCCTCTCTCTCTCTGGTTCTCCTCTGTGGCCCTGGTTCTCCTCTCTCTCCCTGGTTCTCCTCTCTCTCCCTGGTTCTCCTCTCTCGCCCTGGTTCTCCTCTCTCTCTCTGGTTCTCCTCTCTCTCTCTGGTTCTCCTCTCTCTCCCTGGTTCTCCTCTCTCGCCCTGGTTCTCCTCTCTCTCTCTGGTTCTCCTCTGTGGCCCTGGTTCTCCTCTCTCGTCCTGGTTCTCCTCTCTCTCTCTCTGGTTCTCCTCTCTCTCTCTGGTTCTCCTCTCTCGCCCTGGTTCTTCTCTCTCTCTCTGGTTCTCCTCTGTGGCCCTGGTTCTCCTCTCTCTCCCTGGTTCTCCTCTCTCGCCCTGGTTCTCCTCTCTCTCTCTGGTTCTCCTCTGTGGCCCTGGTTCTCCTCTCTCGCCCTGGTTCTCCTCTCTCTCCCTGGTTCTCCTCTCTCGCCCTGGTTCTCCTCTGTGGCCCTGGTTCTCCTCTCTCGCCCTGGTTCTCCTCTCTCTCCCTGGTTCTCCTCTCTCGCCCTGGTTCTCCTCTCTCGCCCTGGTTCTCCTCTCTCGCCCTGGTTCTCCTCTCTCTCCTGGGTTGATCTGTTTCCTTTCGTCTCATTGAGGAACCTTCTGAACGGTTTTTTCCTTCCATCTTCACGGTTTGGTTTTGCAGCAGAAATCAGATGTTTTGCTCACCTTCTGTGAAATCTCTTCATATTAAAGTGACTTCTCTCTGTGTGAGGCAGCATGTGGTCGACTAACTGCAACAGGAGGAGGAAGACGAGGAGGAAGGAGGCATGGCATTAAGACCAAACCACTCCGGATGGCTGAGAGCAGAAACTGGATCGTTCTCCTGACCACACGTCTGGTTGTGCATTAATGTGTTTGAGAAAGCAGGAGTCAGGAGCAGTTTAAACCGAGAACATTGGGTTATGTAGACACAGTGGAGGTCTGCAGCCGTCCAGCAGTCAGGACATCATTTATCCTGAGGTTTACTTTGTAAACCATCGGATCCATCTCTGCAAAACTTTCCAACACGCAGTGACGTCCCGGCACCGTAGCCTGAACCGGATTGGGCTTTTCCTACCTGAGACCCAAAAACACACAGCAGGTTTGAGTCCCAGAGGGTCTTCGCCCCATCAGGTCTCCTCCACCCAAACCCGGACCCAAGCCAGCGCTCGTTTGGCCGCCCGGCCGCAGACCCCGGGCACCGTTCCCCGTCCCAATCAGAACCGTCACAGCTTGTCGTCCAGACCCACAATTAGATTTGAGCTCCAGAGCAACATGCCAGCGCAGACTGCACTCTGCTAATAAGATGCTACACTGCAGCCTTACCAGGGGCACAGAGAGTCCAACACGCAACCTGGCAGCGGGTCCATTGCTGGTGTGAGAAGAACTCTGTCTTTAATGTTGAAAACAATAAATTTTGCAAATTAAATTAAAATGAAATCCAAAATCAAATATGAATAAGTCTGTTCATGCTGTAAGTTATTAAAAATCATCGTCCTACAACTTCCTGTTTGTCTTTTCACTCAAGTTGATCACGTGACTTTTGTGATGTGAAAATTTTTTTCCATCTTAGTTTTGCAAAATACATTTAATGTGATGTGGCTGAAAATCCTCATCGGGTTTTTTCAAAGTTGTTTCGATTTGGCTAATTTATTTTTGTAATTTCAGTTTAAGTAATTTTATGGCCAGTGGAGTCGCAGATTGTGGTTCTGCTCACGGTTTGGTTTGATGAAACTGAGGGCATGTAGGCGTTCGTAGGGTCTGGTCAGAAGGAGTTGAAGTAAATGTAAGAGAAAAGACGGCAGGAGGAGTCGGAGGTCAAGTCTCCCTCTTTAAACTCTCCTTGTTGTGTTTGTTTTGCTGCATATCTCAGCAGAACTCTGCAGCAGCGTTTCCCCAAAGCCAGAGGCTCTCCACAGTCGGGTCGCTGCCTCGCTGTGATCCCTCAATTCCCAGAATTCCCACCCGCATCGCCCCCGCTGCAGAGC